>JASVEC010000076.1:0-62500 GCA_030770535.1 Batkoa obscura
GGGGGGGGGGGGGGGGGGGGGGGGGGGGGGGGGGGGGGGGGGGGGGGGGGGGGGGGGGGGGGGGGGGGGGGGGGGGGGGGGGGGGGGGGGGGGGGGGGGGGGGGGGGGGGGGGGGGGGGGGGGGGGGGGGGGGGGGGGGGGGGGGGGGGGGGGGGGGGGGGGGGGGGGGGGGGGGGGGGGGGGGGGGGGGGGGGGGGGGGGGGGGGGGGGGGGGGGGGGGGGGGGGGGGGGGGGGGGGGGGGGGGGGGGGGGGGGGGGGGGGGGGGGGGGGGGGGGGGGGGGGGGGGGGGGGGGGGGGGGGGGGGGGGGGGGGGGGGGGGGGGGGGGGGGGGGGGGGGGGGGGGGGGGGGGGGGGGGGGGGGGGGGGGGGGGGGGGGGGGGGGGGGGGGGGGGGGGGGGGGGGGGGGGGGGGGGGGGGGGGGGGGGGGGGGGGGGGGGGGGGGGGGGGGGGGGGGGGGGGGGGGGGGGGGGGGGGGGGGGGGGGGGGGGGGGGGGGGGGGGGGGGGGGGGGGGGGGGGGGGGGGGGGGGGGGGGGGGGGGGGGGGGGGGGGGGGGGGGGGGGGGGGGGGGGGGGGGGGGGGGGGGGGGGGGGGGGGGGGGGGGGGGGGGGGGGGGGGGGGGGGGGGGGGGGGGGGGGGGGGGGGGGGGGGGGGGGGGGGGGGGGGGGGGGGGGGGGGGGGGGGGGGGGGGGGGGGGGGGGGGGGGGGGGGGGGGGGGGGGGGGGGGGGGGGGGAGGGGGGGGTGGGGGGGGGGGGGGGGGGGGGGGGGGGGGGGGGGGGGGGGGGGGGGGGGGGGGGGGGGGGGGGGGGGGGGGGGGGGGGGGGGGGGGGGGGGGGGGGGGGGGGGGGGGGGGGGGGGGGGGGGGGGGGGGGGGGGGGGGGGGGGGGGGGGGGGGGGGGGGGTGGGGGGGGGGGGGGGGGGGGGGGGGGGGGGGGGGGGGGGGGGGGGGGGGGGGGGGGGGGGGGGGGGGGGGGGGGGGGGGGGGGGGGGGGGGGGGGGGGGGGGGGGGGGGGGGGGGGGGAGGGGGGGGGGGGGGGGGGGGGGGGGGGGGGGGGGGGGGGGGGGGGGGGGGGGGGGGGGGGGGGGGGGGGGGGGGGGGGGGGGGGGGGGGGGGGGGGGGGGGGGGGGGGGGGGGGGGGGGGGGGGGGGGGGGGGGGGGGGGGGGGGGGGGGGGGGGGGGGGGGGGGGGGGGGGGGGGGGGGGGGGGGGGGGGGGGGGGGGGGGGGGGGGGGGGGGGGGGGGGGGGGGGGGGGGGGGGGGGGGGGGGGGGGGGGGGGGGGGGGGGGGGGGGGGGGGGGGGGGGGGGGGGGGGGGGGGGGGGGGGGGGGGGGGGGGGGGGGGGGGGGGGGGGGGGGGGGGGGGGGGGGGGGGGGGGGGGGGGGGGGGGGGGGGGGGGGGGGGGGGGGGGGGGGGGGGGGGGGGGGGGGGGGGGGGGGGGGGGGGGGGGGGGGGGGGGGGGGGGGGGGGGGGGGGGGGGGGGGGGGGGGGGGGGGGGGGGGGGGGGGGGGGGGGGGGGGGGGGGGGGGGGGGGGGGGGGGGGGGGGGGGGGGGGGGGGGGGGGGGGGGGGGGGGGGGGGGGGGGGGGGGGGGGGGGGGGGGGGGGGGGGGGGGGGGGGGGGGGGGGGGGGGGGGGGGGGGGGGGGGGGGGGGGGGGGGGGGGGGGGGGGGGGGGGGGGGGGGGGGGGGGGGGGGGGGGGGGGGGGGGGGGGGGGGGGGGGGGGGGGGGGGGGGGGGGGGGGGGGGGGGGGGGGGGGGGGGGGGGGGGGGGGGGGGGGGGGGGGGGGGGGGGGGGGGGGGGGGGGGGGGGGGGGGGGGGGGGGGGGGGGGGGGGGGGGGGGGGGGGGGGGGGGGGGGGGGGGGGGGGGGGGGGGGGGGGGGGGGGGGGGGGGGGGGGGGGGGGGGGGGGGGGGGGGGGGGGGGGGGGGGGGGGGGGGGGGGGGGGGGGGGGGGGGGGGGGGGGGGGGGGGGGGGGGGGGGGGGGGGGGGGGGGGGGGGGGGGGGGGGGGGGGGGGGGGGGGGGGGGGGGGGGGGGGGGGGGGGGGGGGGGGGGGGGGGGGGGGGGGGGGGGGGGGGGGGGGGGGGGGGGGGGGGGGGGGGGGGGGGGGGGGGGGGGGGGGGGGGGGGGGGGGGGGGGGGGGGGGGGGGGGGGGGGGGGGGGGGGGGGGGGGGGGGGGGGGGGGGGGGGGGGGGGGGGGGGGGGGGGGGGGGGGGGGGGGGGGGGGGGGGGGGGGGGGGGGGGGGGGGGGGGGGGGGGGGGGGGGGGGGGGGGGGGGGGGGGGGGGGGGGGGGGGGGGGGGGGGGGGGGGGGGGGGGGGGGGGGGGGGGGGGGGGGGGGGGGGGGGGGGGGGGGGGGGGGGGGGGGGGGGGGGGGGGGGGGGGGGGGGGGGGGGGGGGGGGGGGGGGGGGGGGGGGGGGGGGGGGGGGGGGGGGGGGGGGGGGGGGGGGGGGGGGGGGGGGGGGGGGGGGGGGGGGGGGGGGGGGGGGGGGGGGGGGGGGGGGGGGGGGGGGGGGGGGGGGGGGGGGGGGGGGGGGGGGGGGGGGGGGGGGGGGGGGGGGGGGGGGGGGGGGGGGGGGGGGGGGGGGGGGGGGGGGGGGGGGGGGGGGGGGGGGGGGGGGGGGGGGGGGGGGGGGGGGGGGGGGGGGGGGGGGGGGGGGGGGGGGGGGGGGGGGGGGGGGGGGGGGGGGGGGGGGGGGGGGGGGGGGGGGGGGGGGGGGGGGGGGGGGGGGGGGGGGGGGGGGGGGGGGGGGGGGGGGGGGGGGGGGGGGGGGGGGGGGGGGGGGGGGGGGGGGGGGGGGGGGGGGGGGGGGGGGGGGGGGGGGGGGGGGGGGGGGGGGGGGGGGGGGGGGGGGGGGGGGGGGGGGGGGGGGGGGGGGGGGGGGGGGGGGGGGGGGGGGGGGGGGGGGGGGGGGGGGGGGGGGGGGGGGGGGGGGGGGGGGGGGGGGGGGGGGGGGGGGGGGGGGGGGGGGGGGGGGGGGGGGGGGGGGGGGGGGGGGGGGGGGGGGGGGGGGGGGGGGGGGGGGGGGGGGGGGGGGGGGGGGGGGGGGGGGGGGGGGGGGGGGGGGGGGGGGGGGGGGGGGGGGGGGGGGGGGGGGGGGGGGGGGGGGGGGGGGGGGGGGGGGGGGGGGGGGGGGGGGGGGGGGGGGGGGGGGGGGGGGGGGGGGGGGGGGGGGGGGGGGGGGGGGGGGGGGGGGGGGGGGGGGGGGGGGGGGGGGGGGGGGGGGGGGGGGGGGGGGGGGGGGGGGGGGGGGGGGGGGGGGGGGGGGGGGGGGGGGGGGGGGGGGGGGGGGGGGGGGGGGGGGGGGGGGGGGGGGGGGGGGGGGGGGGGGGGGGGGGGGGGGGGGGGGGGGGGGGGGGGGGGGGGGGGGGGGGGGGGGGGGGGGGGGGGGGGGGGGGGGGGGGGGGGGGGGGGGGGGGGGGGGGGGGGGGGGGGGGGGGGGGGGGGGGGGGGGGGGGGGGGGGGGGGGGGGGGGGGGGGGGGGGGGGGGGGGGGGGGGGGGGGGGGGGGGGGGGGGGGGGGGGGGGGGGGGGGGGGGGGGGGGGGGGGGGGGGGGGGGGGGGGGGGGGGGGGGGGGGGGGGGGGGGGGGGGGGGGGGGGGGGGGGGGGGGGGGGGGGGGGGGGGGGGGGGGGGGGGGGGGGGGGGGGGGGGGGGGGGGGGGGGGGGGGGGGGGGGGGGGGGGGGGGGGGGGGGGGGGGGGGGGGGGGGGGGGGGGGGGGGGGGGGGGGGGGGGGGGGGGGGGGGGGGGGGGGGGGGGGGGGGGGGGGGGGGGGGGGGGGGGGGGGGGGGGGGGGGGGGGGGGGGGGGGGGGGGGGGGGGGGGGGGGGGGGGGGGGGGGGGGGGGGGGGGGGGGGGGGGGGGGGGGGGGGGGGGGGGGGGGGGGGGGGGGGGGGGGGGGGGGGGGGGGGGGGGGGGGGGGGGGGGGGGGGGGGGGGGGGGGGGGGGGGGGGGGGGGGGGGGGGGGGGGGGGGGGGGGGGGGGGGGGGGGGGGGGGGGGGGGGGGGGGGGGGGGGGGGGGGGGGGGGGGGGGGGGGGGGGGGGGGGGGGGGGGGGGGGGGGGGGGGGGGGGGGGGGGGGGGGGGGGGGGGGGGGGGGGGGGGGGGGGGGGGGGGGGGGGGGGGGGGGGGGGGGGGGGGGGGGGGGGGGGGGGGGGGGGGGGGGGGGGGGGGGGGGGGGGGGGGGGGGGGGGGGGGGGGGGGGGGGGGGGGGGGGGGGGGGGGGGGGGGGGGGGGGGGGGGGGGGGGGGGGGGGGGGGGGGGGGGGGGGGGGGGGGGGGGGGGGGGGGGGGGGGGGGGGGGGGGGGGGGGGGGGGGGGGGGGGGGGGGGGGGGGGGGGGGGGGGGGGGGGGGGGGGGGGGGGGGGGGGGGGGGGGGGGGGGGGGGGGGGGGGGGGGGGGGGGGGGGGGGGGGGGGGGGGGGGGGGGGGGGGGGGGGGGGGGGGGGGGGGGGGGGGGGGGGGGGGGGGGGGGGGGGGGGGGGGGGGGGGGGGGGGGGGGGGGGGGGGGGGGGGGGGGGGGGGGGGGGGGGGGGGGGGGGGGGGGGGGGGGGGGGGGGGGGGGGGGGGGGGGGGGGGGGGGGGGGGGGGGGGGGGGGGGGGGGGGGGGGGGGGGGGGGGGGGGGGGGGGGGGGGGGGGGGGGGGGGGGGGGGGGGGGGGGGGGGGGGGGGGGGGGGGGGGGGGGGGGGGGGGGGGGGGGGGGGGGGGGGGGGGGGGGGGGGGGGGGGGGGGGGGGGGGGGGGGGGGGGGGGGGGGGGGGGGGGGGGGGGGGGGGGGGGGGGGGGGGGGGGGGGGGGGGGGGGGGGGGGGGGGGGGGGGGGGGGGGGGGGGGGGGGGGGGGGGGGGGGGGGGGGGGGGGGGGGGGGGGGGGGGGGGGGGGGGGGGGGGGGGGGGGGGGGGGGGGGGGGGGGGGGGGGGGGGGGGGGGGGGGGGGGGGGGGGGGGGGGGGGGGGGGGGGGGGGGGGGGGGGGGGGGGGGGGGGGGGGGGGGGGGGGGGGGGGGGGGGGGGGGGGGGGGGGGGGGGGGGGGGGGGGGGGGGGGGGGGGGGGGGGGGGGGGGGGGGGGGGGGGGGGGGGGGGGGGGGGGGGGGGGGGGGGGGGGGGGGGGGGGGGGGGGGGGGGGGGGGGGGGGGGGGGGGGGGGGGGGGGGGGGGGGGGGGGGGGGGGGGGGGGGGGGGGGGGGGGGGGGGGGGGGGGGGGGGGGGGGGGGGGGGGGGGGGGGGGGGGGGGGGGGGGGGGGGGGGGGGGGGGGGGGGGGGGGGGGGGGGGGGGGGGGGGGGGGGGGGGGGGGGGGGGGGGGGGGGGGGGGGGGGGGGGGGGGGGGGGGGGGGGGGGGGGGGGGGGGGGGGGGGGGGGGGGGGGGGGGGGGGGGGGGGGGGGGGGGGGGGGGGGGGGGGGGGGGGGGGGGGGGGGGGGGGGGGGGGGGGGGGGGGGGGGGGGGGGGGGGGGGGGGGGGGGGGGGGGGGGGGGGGGGGGGGGGGGGGGGGGGGGGGGGGGGGGGGGGGGGGGGGGGGGGGGGGGGGGGGGGGGGGGGGGGGGGGGGGGGGGGGGGGGGGGGGGGGGGGGGGGGGGGGGGGGGGGGGGGGGGGGGGGGGGGGGGGGGGGGGGGGGGGGGGGGGGGGGGGGGGGGGGGGGGGGGGGGGGGGGGGGGGGGGGGGGGGGGGGGGGGGGGGGGGGGGGGGGGGGGGGGGGGGGGGGGGGGGGGGGGGGGGGGGGGGGGGGGGGGGGGGGGGGGGGGGGGGGGGGGGGGGGGGGGGGGGGGGGGGGGGGGGGGGGGGGGGGGGGGGGGGGGGGGGGGGGGGGGGGGGGGGGGGGGGGGGGGGGGGGGGGGGGGGGGGGGGGGGGGGGGGGGGGGGGGGGGGGGGGGGGGGGGGGGGGGGGGGGGGGGGGGGGGGGGGGGGGGGGGGGGGGGGGGGGGGGGGGGGGGGGGGGGGGGGGGGGGGGGGGGGGGGGGGGGGGGGGGGGGGGGGGGGGGGGGGGGGGGGGGGGGGGGGGGGGGGGGGGGGGGGGGGGGGGGGGGGGGGGGGGGGGGGGGGGGGGGGGGGGGGGGGGGGGGGGGGGGGGGGGGGGGGGGGGGGGGGGGGGGGGGGGGGGGGGGGGGGGGGGGGGGGGGGGGGGGGGGGGGGGGGGGGGGGGGGGGGGGGGGGGGGGGGGGGGGGGGGGGGGGGGGGGGGGGGGGGGGGGGGGGGGGGGGGGGGGGGGGGGGGGGGGGGGGGGGGGGGGGGGGGGGGGGGGGGGGGGGGGGGGGGGGGGGGGGGGGGGGGGGGGGGGGGGGGGGGGGGGGGGGGGGGGGGGGGGGGGGGGGGGGGGGGGGGGGGGGGGGGGGGGGGGGGGGGGGGGGGGGGGGGGGGGGGGGGGGGGGGGGGGGGGGGGGGGGGGGGGGGGGGGGGGGGGGGGGGGGGGGGGGGGGGGGGGGGGGGGGGGGGGGGGGGGGGGGGGGGGGGGGGGGGGGGGGGGGGGGGGGGGGGGGGGGGGGGGGGGGGGGGGGGGGGGGGGGGGGGGGGGGGGGGGGGGGGGGGGGGGGGGGGGGGGGGGGGGGGGGGGGGGGGGGGGGGGGGGGGGGGGGGGGGGGGGGGGGGGGGGGGGGGGGGGGGGGGGGGGGGGGGGGGGGGGGGGGGGGGGGGGGGGGGGGGGGGGGGGGGGGGGGGGGGGGGGGGGGGGGGGGGGGGGGGGGGGGGGGGGGGGGGGGGGGGGGGGGGGGGGGGGGGGGGGGGGGGGGGGGGGGGGGGGGGGGGGGGGGGGGGGGGGGGGGGGGGGGGGGGGGGGGGGGGGGGGGGGGGGGGGGGGGGGGGGGGGGGGGGGGGGGGGGGGGGGGGGGGGGGGGGGGGGGGGGGGGGGGGGGGGGGGGGGGGGGGGGGGGGGGGGGGGGGGGGGGGGGGGGGGGGGGGGGGGGGGGGGGGGGGGGGGGGGGGGGGGGGGGGGGGGGGGGGGGGGGGGGGGGGGGGGGGGGGGGGGGGGGGGGGGGGGGGGGGGGGGGGGGGGGGGGGGGGGGGGGGGGGGGGGGGGGGGGGGGGGGGGGGGGGGGGGGGGGGGGGGGGGGGGGGGGGGGGGGGGGGGGGGGGGGGGGGGGGGGGGGGGGGGGGGGGGGGGGGGGGGGGGGGGGGGGGGGGGGGGGGGGGGGGGGGGGGGGGGGGGGGGGGGGGGGGGGGGGGGGGGGGGGGGGGGGGGGGGGGGGGGGGGGGGGGGGGGGGGGGGGGGGGGGGGGGGGGGGGGGGGGGGGGGGGGGGGGGGGGGGGGGGGGGGGGGGGGGGGGGGGGGGGGGGGGGGGGGGGGGGGGGGGGGGGGGGGGGGGGGGGGGGGGGGGGGGGGGGGGGGGGGGGGGGGGGGGGGGGGGGGGGGGGGGGGGGGGGGGGGGGGGGGGGGGGGGGGGGGGGGGGGGGGGGGGGGGGGGGGGGGGGGGGGGGGGGGGGGGGGGGGGGGGGGGGGGGGGGGGGGGGGGGGGGGGGGGGGGGGGGGGGGGGGGGGGGGGGGGGGGGGGGGGGGGGGGGGGGGGGGGGGGGGGGGGGGGGGGGGGGGGGGGGGGGGGGGGGGGGGGGGGGGGGGGGGGGGGGGGGGGGGGGGGGGGGGGGGGGGGGGGGGGGGGGGGGGGGGGGGGGGGGGGGGGGGGGGGGGGGGGGGGGGGGGGGGGGGGGGGGGGGGGGGGGGGGGGGGGGGGGGGGGGGGGGGGGGGGGGGGGGGGGGGGGGGGGGGGGGGGGGGGGGGGGGGGGGGGGGGGGGGGGGGGGGGGGGGGGGGGGGGGGGGGGGGGGGGGGGGGGGGGGGGGGGGGGGGGGGGGGGGGGGGGGGGGGGGGGGGGGGGGGGGGGGGGGGGGGGGGGGGGGGGGGGGGGGGGGGGGGGGGGGGGGGGGGGGGGGGGGGGGGGGGGGGGGGGGGGGGGGGGGGGGGGGGGGGGGGGGGGGGGGGGGGGGGGGGGGGGGGGGGGGGGGGGGGGGGGGGGGGGGGGGGGGGGGGGGGGGGGGGGGGGGGGGGGGGGGGGGGGGGGGGGGGGGGGGGGGGGGGGGGGGGGGGGGGGGGGGGGGGGGGGGGGGGGGGGGGGGGGGGGGGGGGGGGGGGGGGGGGGGGGGGGGGGGGGGGGGGGGGGGGGGGGGGGGGGGGGGGGGGGGGGGGGGGGGGGGGGGGGGGGGGGGGGGGGGGGGGGGGGGGGGGGGGGGGGGGGGGGGGGGGGGGGGGGGGGGGGGGGGGGGGGGGGGGGGGGGGGGGGGGGGGGGGGGGGGGGGGGGGGGGGGGGGGGGGGGGGGGGGGGGGGGGGGGGGGGGGGGGGGGGGGGGGGGGGGGGGGGGGGGGGGGGGGGGGGGGGGGGGGGGGGGGGGGGGGGGGGGGGGGGGGGGGGGGGGGGGGGGGGGGGGGGGGGGGGGGGGGGGGGGGGGGGGGGGGGGGGGGGGGGGGGGGGGGGGGGGGGGGGGGGGGGGGGGGGGGGGGGGGGGGGGGGGGGGGGGGGGGGGGGGGGGGGGGGGGGGGGGGGGGGGGGGGGGGGGGGGGGGGGGGGGGGGGGGGGGGGGGGGGGGGGGGGGGGGGGGGGGGGGGGGGGGGGGGGGGGGGGGGGGGGGGGGGGGGGGGGGGGGGGGGGGGGGGGGGGGGGGGGGGGGGGGGGGGGGGGGGGGGGGGGGGGGGGGGGGGGGGGGGGGGGGGGGGGGGGGGGGGGGGGGGGGGGGGGGGGGGGGGGGGGGGGGGGGGGGGGGGGGGGGGGGGGGGGGGGGGGGGGGGGGGGGGGGGGGGGGGGGGGGGGGGGGGGGGGGGGGGGGGGGGGGGGGGGGGGGGGGGGGGGGGGGGGGGGGGGGGGGGGGGGGGGGGGGGGGGGGGGGGGGGGGGGGGGGGGGGGGGGGGGGGGGGGGGGGGGGGGGGGGGGGGGGGGGGGGGGGGGGGGGGGGGGGGGGGGGGGGGGGGGGGGGGGGGGGGGGGGGGGGGGGGGGGGGGGGGGGGGGGGGGGGGGGGGGGGGGGGGGGGGGGGGGGGGGGGGGGGGGGGGGGGGGGGGGGGGGGGGGGGGGGGGGGGGGGGGGGGGGGGGGGGGGGGGGGGGGGGGGGGGGGGGGGGGGGGGGGGGGGGGGGGGGGGGGGGGGGGGGGGGGGGGGGGGGGGGGGGGGGGGGGGGGGGGGGGGGGGGGGGGGGGGGGGGGGGGGGGGGGGGGGGGGGGGGGGGGGGGGGGGGGGGGGGGGGGGGGGGGGGGGGGGGGGGGGGGGGGGGGGGGGGGGGGGGGGGGGGGGGGGGGGGGGGGGGGGGGGGGGGGGGGGGGGGGGGGGGGGGGGGGGGGGGGGGGGGGGGGGGGGGGGGGGGGGGGGGGGGGGGGGGGGGGGGGGGGGGGGGGGGGGGGGGGGGGGGGGGGGGGGGGGGGGGGGGGGGGGGGGGGGGGGGGGGGGGGGGGGGGGGGGGGGGGGGGGGGGGGGGGGGGGGGGGGGGGGGGGGGGGGGGGGGGGGGGGGGGGGGGGGGGGGGGGGGGGGGGGGGGGGGGGGGGGGGGGGGGGGGGGGGGGGGGGGGGGGGGGGGGGGGGGGGGGGGGGGGGGGGGGGGGGGGGGGGGGGGGGGGGGGGGGGGGGGGGGGGGGGGGGGGGGGGGGGGGGGGGGGGGGGGGGGGGGGGGGGGGGGGGGGGGGGGGGGGGGGGGGGGGGGGGGGGGGGGGGGGGGGGGGGGGGGGGGGGGGGGGGGGGGGGGGGGGGGGGGGGGGGGGGGGGGGGGGGGGGGGGGGGGGGGGGGGGGGGGGGGGGGGGGGGGGGGGGGGGGGGGGGGGGGGGGGGGGGGGGGGGGGGGGGGGGGGGGGGGGGGGGGGGGGGGGGGGGGGGGGGGGGGGGGGGGGGGGGGGGGGGGGGGGGGGGGGGGGGGGGGGGGGGGGGGGGGGGGGGGGGGGGGGGGGGGGGGGGGGGGGGGGGGGGGGGGGGGGGGGGGGGGGGGGGGGGGGGGGGGGGGGGGGGGGGGGGGGGGGGGGGGGGGGGGGGGGGGGGGGGGGGGGGGGGGGGGGGGGGGGGGGGGGGGGGGGGGGGGGGGGGGGGGGGGGGGGGGGGGGGGGGGGGGGGGGGGGGGGGGGGGGGGGGGGGGGGGGGGGGGGGGGGGGGGGGGGGGGGGGGGGGGGGGGGGGGGGGGGGGGGGGGGGGGGGGGGGGGGGGGGGGGGGGGGGGGGGGGGGGGGGGGGGGGGGGGGGGGGGGGGGGGGGGGGGGGGGGGGGGGGGGGGGGGGGGGGGGGGGGGGGGGGGGGGGGGGGGGGGGGGGGGGGGGGGGGGGGGGGGGGGGGGGGGGGGGGGGGGGGGGGGGGGGGGGGGGGGGGGGGGGGGGGGGGGGGGGGGGGGGGGGGGGGGGGGGGGGGGGGGGGGGGGGGGGGGGGGGGGGGGGGGGGGGGGGGGGGGGGGGGGGGGGGGGGGGGGGGGGGGGGGGGGGGGGGGGGGGGGGGGGGGGGGGGGGGGGGGGGGGGGGGGGGGGGGGGGGGGGGGGGGGGGGGGGGGGGGGGGGGGGGGGGGGGGGGGGGGGGGGGGGGGGGGGGGGGGGGGGGGGGGGGGGGGGGGGGGGGGGGGGGGGGGGGGGGGGGGGGGGGGGGGGGGGGGGGGGGGGGGGGGGGGGGGGGGGGGGGGGGGGGGGGGGGGGGGGGGGGGGGGGGGGGGGGGGGGGGGGGGGGGGGGGGGGGGGGGGGGGGGGGGGGGGGGGGGGGGGGGGGGGGGGGGGGGGGGGGGGGGGGGGGGGGGGGGGGGGGGGGGGGGGGGGGGGGGGGGGGGGGGGGGGGGGGGGGGGGGGGGGGGGGGGGGGGGGGGGGGGGGGGGGGGGGGGGGGGGGGGGGGGGGGGGGGGGGGGGGGGGGGGGGGGGGGGGGGGGGGGGGGGGGGGGGGGGGGGGGGGGGGGGGGGGGGGGGGGGGGGGGGGGGGGGGGGGGGGGGGGGGGGGGGGGGGGGGGGGGGGGGGGGGGGGGGGGGGGGGGGGGGGGGGGGGGGGGGGGGGGGGGGGGGGGGGGGGGGGGGGGGGGGGGGGGGGGGGGGGGGGGGGGGGGGGGGGGGGGGGGGGGGGGGGGGGGGGGGGGGGGGGGGGGGGGGGGGGGGGGGGGGGGGGGGGGGGGGGGGGGGGGGGGGGGGGGGGGGGGGGGGGGGGGGGGGGGGGGGGGGGGGGGGGGGGGGGGGGGGGGGGGGGGGGGGGGGGGGGGGGGGGGGGGGGGGGGGGGGGGGGGGGGGGGGGGGGGGGGGGGGGGGGGGGGGGGGGGGGGGGGGGGGGGGGGGGGGGGGGGGGGGGGGGGGGGGGGGGGGGGGGGGGGGGGGGGGGGGGGGGGGGGGGGGGGGGGGGGGGGGGGGGGGGGGGGGGGGGGGGGGGGGGGGGGGGGGGGGGGGGGGGGGGGGGGGGGGGGGGGGGGGGGGGGGGGGGGGGGGGGGGGGGGGGGGGGGGGGGGGGGGGGGGGGGGGGGGGGGGGGGGGGGGGGGGGGGGGGGGGGGGGGGGGGGGGGGGGGGGGGGGGGGGGGGGGGGGGGGGGGGGGGGGGGGGGGGGGGGGGGGGGGGGGGGGGGGGGGGGGGGGGGGGGGGGGGGGGGGGGGGGGGGGGGGGGGGGGGGGGGGGGGGGGGGGGGGGGGGGGGGGGGGGGGGGGGGGGGGGGGGGGGGGGGGGGGGGGGGGGGGGGGGGGGGGGGGGGGGGGGGGGGGGGGGGGGGGGGGGGGGGGGGGGGGGGGGGGGGGGGGGGGGGGGGGGGGGGGGGGGGGGGGGGGGGGGGGGGGGGGGGGGGGGGGGGGGGGGGGGGGGGGGGGGGGGGGGGGGGGGGGGGGGGGGGGGGGGGGGGGGGGGGGGGGGGGGGGGGGGGGGGGGGGGGGGGGGGGGGGGGGGGGGGGGGGGGGGGGGGGGGGGGGGGGGGGGGGGGGGGGGGGGGGGGGGGGGGGGGGGGGGGGGGGGGGGGGGGGGGGGGGGGGGGGGGGGGGGGGGGGGGGGGGGGGGGGGGGGGGGGGGGGGGGGGGGGGGGGGGGGGGGGGGGGGGGGGGGGGGGGGGGGGGGGGGGGGGGGGGGGGGGGGGGGGGGGGGGGGGGGGGGGGGGGGGGGGGGGGGGGGGGGGGGGGGGGGGGGGGGGGGGGGGGGGGGGGGGGGGGGGGGGGGGGGGGGGGGGGGGGGGGGGGGGGGGGGGGGGGGGGGGGGGGGGGGGGGGGGGGGGGGGGGGGGGGGGGGGGGGGGGGGGGGGGGGGGGGGGGGGGGGGGGGGGGGGGGGGGGGGGGGGGGGGGGGGGGGGGGGGGGGGGGGGGGGGGGGGGGGGGGGGGGGGGGGGGGGGGGGGGGGGGGGGGGGGGGGGGGGGGGGGGGGGGGGGGGGGGGGGGGGGGGGGGGGGGGGGGGGGGGGGGGGGGGGGGGGGGGGGGGGGGGGGGGGGGGGGGGGGGGGGGGGGGGGGGGGGGGGGGGGGGGGGGGGGGGGGGGGGGGGGGGGGGGGGGGGGGGGGGGGGGGGGGGGGGGGGGGGGGGGGGGGGGGGGGGGGGGGGGGGGGGGGGGGGGGGGGGGGGGGGGGGGGGGGGGGGGGGGGGGGGGGGGGGGGGGGGGGGGGGGGGGGGGGGGGGGGGGGGGGGGGGGGGGGGGGGGGGGGGGGGGGGGGGGGGGGGGGGGGGGGGGGGGGGGGGGGGGGGGGGGGGGGGGGGGGGGGGGGGGGGGGGGGGGGGGGGGGGGGGGGGGGGGGGGGGGGGGGGGGGGGGGGGGGGGGGGGGGGGGGGGGGGGGGGGGGGGGGGGGGGGGGGGGGGGGGGGGGGGGGGGGGGGGGGGGGGGGGGGGGGGGGGGGGGGGGGGGGGGGGGGGGGGGGGGGGGGGGGGGGGGGGGGGGGGGGGGGGGGGGGGGGGGGGGGGGGGGGGGGGGGGGGGGGGGGGGGGGGGGGGGGGGGGGGGGGGGGGGGGGGGGGGGGGGGGGGGGGGGGGGGGGGGGGGGGGGGGGGGGGGGGGGGGGGGGGGGGGGGGGGGGGGGGGGGGGGGGGGGGGGGGGGGGGGGGGGGGGGGGGGGGGGGGGGGGGGGGGGGGGGGGGGGGGGGGGGGGGGGGGGGGGGGGGGGGGGGGGGGGGGGGGGGGGGGGGGGGGGGGGGGGGGGGGGGGGGGGGGGGGGGGGGGGGGGGGGGGGGGGGGGGGGGGGGGGGGGGGGGGGGGGGGGGGGGGGGGGGGGGGGGGGGGGGGGGGGGGGGGGGGGGGGGGGGGGGGGGGGGGGGGGGGGGGGGGGGGGGGGGGGGGGGGGGGGGGGGGGGGGGGGGGGGGGGGGGGGGGGGGGGGGGGGGGGGGGGGGGGGGGGGGGGGGGGGGGGGGGGGGGGGGGGGGGGGGGGGGGGGGGGGGGGGGGGGGGGGGGGGGGGGGGGGGGGGGGGGGGGGGGGGGGGGGGGGGGGGGGGGGGGGGGGGGGGGGGGGGGGGGGGGGGGGGGGGGGGGGGGGGGGGGGGGGGGGGGGGGGGGGGGGGGGGGGGGGGGGGGGGGGGGGGGGGGGGGGGGGGGGGGGGGGGGGGGGGGGGGGGGGGGGGGGGGGGGGGGGGGGGGGGGGGGGGGGGGGGGGGGGGGGGGGGGGGGGGGGGGGGGGGGGGGGGGGGGGGGGGGGGGGGGGGGGGGGGGGGGGGGGGGGGGGGGGGGGGGGGGGGGGGGGGGGGGGGGGGGGGGGGGGGGGGGGGGGGGGGGGGGGGGGGGGGGGGGGGGGGGGGGGGGGGGGGGGGGGGGGGGGGGGGGGGGGGGGGGGGGGGGGGGGGGGGGGGGGGGGGGGGGGGGGGGGGGGGGGGGGGGGGGGGGGGGGGGGGGGGGGGGGGGGGGGGGGGGGGGGGGGGGGGGGGGGGGGGGGGGGGGGGGGGGGGGGGGGGGGGGGGGGGGGGGGGGGGGGGGGGGGGGGGGGGGGGGGGGGGGGGGGGGGGGGGGGGGGGGGGGGGGGGGGGGGGGGGGGGGGGGGGGGGGGGGGGGGGGGGGGGGGGGGGGGGGGGGGGGGGGGGGGGGGGGGGGGGGGGGGGGGGGGGGGGGGGGGGGGGGGGGGGGGGGGGGGGGGGGGGGGGGGGGGGGGGGGGGGGGGGGGGGGGGGGGGGGGGGGGGGGGGGGGGGGGGGGGGGGGGGGGGGGGGGGGGGGGGGGGGGGGGGGGGGGGGGGGGGGGGGGGGGGGGGGGGGGGGGGGGGGGGGGGGGGGGGGGGGGGGGGGGGGGGGGGGGGGGGGGGGGGGGGGGGGGGGGGGGGGGGGGGGGGGGGGGGGGGGGGGGGGGGGGGGGGGGGGGGGGGGGGGGGGGGGGGGGGGGGGGGGGGGGGGGGGGGGGGGGGGGGGGGGGGGGGGGGGGGGGGGGGGGGGGGGGGGGGGGGGGGGGGGGGGGGGGGGGGGGGGGGGGGGGGGGGGGGGGGGGGGGGGGGGGGGGGGGGGGGGGGGGGGGGGGGGGGGGGGGGGGGGGGGGGGGGGGGGGGGGGGGGGGGGGGGGGGGGGGGGGGGGGGGGGGGGGGGGGGGGGGGGGGGGGGGGGGGGGGGGGGGGGGGGGGGGGGGGGGGGGGGGGGGGGGGGGGGGGGGGGGGGGGGGGGGGGGGGGGGGGGGGGGGGGGGGGGGGGGGGGGGGGGGGGGGGGGGGGGGGGGGGGGGGGGGGGGGGGGGGGGGGGGGGGGGGGGGGGGGGGGGGGGGGGGGGGGGGGGGGGGGGGGGGGGGGGGGGGGGGGGGGGGGGGGGGGGGGGGGGGGGGGGGGGGGGGGGGGGGGGGGGGGGGGGGGGGGGGGGGGGGGGGGGGGGGGGGGGGGGGGGGGGGGGGGGGGGGGGGGGGGGGGGGGGGGGGGGGGGGGGGGGGGGGGGGGGGGGGGGGGGGGGGGGGGGGGGGGGGGGGGGGGGGGGGGGGGGGGGGGGGGGGGGGGGGGGGGGGGGGGGGGGGGGGGGGGGGGGGGGGGGGGGGGGGGGGGGGGGGGGGGGGGGGGGGGGGGGGGGGGGGGGGGGGGGGGGGGGGGGGGGGGGGGGGGGGGGGGGGGGGGGGGGGGGGGGGGGGGGGGGGGGGGGGGGGGGGGGGGGGGGGGGGGGGGGGGGGGGGGGGGGGGGGGGGGGGGGGGGGGGGGGGGGGGGGGGGGGGGGGGGGGGGGGGGGGGGGGGGGGGGGGGGGGGGGGGGGGGGGGGGGGGGGGGGGGGGGGGGGGGGGGGGGGGGGGGGGGGGGGGGGGGGGGGGGGGGGGGGGGGGGGGGGGGGGGGGGGGGGGGGGGGGGGGGGGGGGGGGGGGGGGGGGGGGGGGGGGGGGGGGGGGGGGGGGGGGGGGGGGGGGGGGGGGGGGGGGGGGGGGGGGGGGGGGGGGGGGGGGGGGGGGGGGGGGGGGGGGGGGGGGGGGGGGGGGGGGGGGGGGGGGGGGGGGGGGGGGGGGGGGGGGGGGGGGGGGGGGGGGGGGGGGGGGGGGGGGGGGGGGGGGGGGGGGGGGGGGGGGGGGGGGGGGGGGGGGGGGGGGGGGGGGGGGGGGGGGGGGGGGGGGGGGGGGGGGGGGGGGGGGGGGGGGGGGGGGGGGGGGGGGGGGGGGGGGGGGGGGGGGGGGGGGGGGGGGGGGGGGGGGGGGGGGGGGGGGGGGGGGGGGGGGGGGGGGGGGGGGGGGGGGGGGGGGGGGGGGGGGGGGGGGGGGGGGGGGGGGGGGGGGGGGGGGGGGGGGGGGGGGGGGGGGGGGGGGGGGGGGGGGGGGGGGGGGGGGGGGGGGGGGGGGGGGGGGGGGGGGGGGGGGGGGGGGGGGGGGGGGGGGGGGGGGGGGGGGGGGGGGGGGGGGGGGGGGGGGGGGGGGGGGGGGGGGGGGGGGGGGGGGGGGGGGGGGGGGGGGGGGGGGGGGGGGGGGGGGGGGGGGGGGGGGGGGGGGGGGGGGGGGGGGGGGGGGGGGGGGGGGGGGGGGGGGGGGGGGGGGGGGGGGGGGGGGGGGGGGGGGGGGGGGGGGGGGGGGGGGGGGGGGGGGGGGGGGGGGGGGGGGGGGGGGGGGGGGGGGGGGGGGGGGGGGGGGGGGGGGGGGGGGGGGGGGGGGGGGGGGGGGGGGGGGGGGGGGGGGGGGGGGGGGGGGGGGGGGGGGGGGGGGGGGGGGGGGGGGGGGGGGGGGGGGGGGGGGGGGGGGGGGGGGGGGGGGGGGGGGGGGGGGGGGGGGGGGGGGGGGGGGGGGGGGGGGGGGGGGGGGGGGGGGGGGGGGGGGGGGGGGGGGGGGGGGGGGGGGGGGGGGGGGGGGGGGGGGGGGGGGGGGGGGGGGGGGGGGGGGGGGGGGGGGGGGGGGGGGGGGGGGGGGGGGGGGGGGGGGGGGGGGGGGGGGGGGGGGGGGGGGGGGGGGGGGGGGGGGGGGGGGGGGGGGGGGGGGGGGGGGGGGGGGGGGGGGGGGGGGGGGGGGGGGGGGGGGGGGGGGGGGGGGGGGGGGGGGGGGGGGGGGGGGGGGGGGGGGGGGGGGGGGGGGGGGGGGGGGGGGGGGGGGGGGGGGGGGGGGGGGGGGGGGGGGGGGGGGGGGGGGGGGGGGGGGGGGGGGGGGGGGGGGGGGGGGGGGGGGGGGGGGGGGGGGGGGGGGGGGGGGGGGGGGGGGGGGGGGGGGGGGGGGGGGGGGGGGGGGGGGGGGGGGGGGGGGGGGGGGGGGGGGGGGGGGGGGGGGGGGGGGGGGGGGGGGGGGGGGGGGGGGGGGGGGGGGGGGGGGGGGGGGGGGGGGGGGGGGGGGGGGGGGGGGGGGGGGGGGGGGGGGGGGGGGGGGGGGGGGGGGGGGGGGGGGGGGGGGGGGGGGGGGGGGGGGGGGGGGGGGGGGGGGGGGGGGGGGGGGGGGGGGGGGGGGGGGGGGGGGGGGGGGGGGGGGGGGGGGGGGGGGGGGGGGGGGGGGGGGGGGGGGGGGGGGGGGGGGGGGGGGGGGGGGGGGGGGGGGGGGGGGGGGGGGGGGGGGGGGGGGGGGGGGGGGGGGGGGGGGGGGGGGGGGGGGGGGGGGGGGGGGGGGGGGGGGGGGGGGGGGGGGGGGGGGGGGGGGGGGGGGGGGGGGGGGGGGGGGGGGGGGGGGGGGGGGGGGGGGGGGGGGGGGGGGGGGGGGGGGGGGGGGGGGGGGGGGGGGGGGGGGGGGGGGGGGGGGGGGGGGGGGGGGGGGGGGGGGGGGGGGGGGGGGGGGGGGGGGGGGGGGGGGGGGGGGGGGGGGGGGGGGGGGGGGGGGGGGGGGGGGGGGGGGGGGGGGGGGGGGGGGGGGGGGGGGGGGGGGGGGGGGGGGGGGGGGGGGGGGGGGGGGGGGGGGGGGGGGGGGGGGGGGGGGGGGGGGGGGGGGGGGGGGGGGGGGGGGGGGGGGGGGGGGGGGGGGGGGGGGGGGGGGGGGGGGGGGGGGGGGGGGGGGGGGGGGGGGGGGGGGGGGGGGGGGGGGGGGGGGGGGGGGGGGGGGGGGGGGGGGGGGGGGGGGGGGGGGGGGGGGGGGGGGGGGGGGGGGGGGGGGGGGGGGGGGGGGGGGGGGGGGGGGGGGGGGGGGGGGGGGGGGGGGGGGGGGGGGGGGGGGGGGGGGGGGGGGGGGGGGGGGGGGGGGGGGGGGGGGGGGGGGGGGGGGGGGGGGGGGGGGGGGGGGGGGGGGGGGGGGGGGGGGGGGGGGGGGGGGGGGGGGGGGGGGGGGGGGGGGGGGGGGGGGGGGGGGGGGGGGGGGGGGGGGGGGGGGGGGGGGGGGGGGGGGGGGGGGGGGGGGGGGGGGGGGGGGGGGGGGGGGGGGGGGGGGGGGGGGGGGGGGGGGGGGGGGGGGGGGGGGGGGGGGGGGGGGGGGGGGGGGGGGGGGGGGGGGGGGGGGGGGGGGGGGGGGGGGGGGGGGGGGGGGGGGGGGGGGGGGGGGGGGGGGGGGGGGGGGGGGGGGGGGGGGGGGGGGGGGGGGGGGGGGGGGGGGGGGGGGGGGGGGGGGGGGGGGGGGGGGGGGGGGGGGGGGGGGGGGGGGGGGGGGGGGGGGGGGGGGGGGGGGGGGGGGGGGGGGGGGGGGGGGGGGGGGGGGGGGGGGGGGGGGGGGGGGGGGGGGGGGGGGGGGGGGGGGGGGGGGGGGGGGGGGGGGGGGGGGGGGGGGGGGGGGGGGGGGGGGGGGGGGGGGGGGGGGGGGGGGGGGGGGGGGGGGGGGGGGGGGGGGGGGGGGGGGGGGGGGGGGGGGGGGGGGGGGGGGGGGGGGGGGGGGGGGGGGGGGGGGGGGGGGGGGGGGGGGGGGGGGGGGGGGGGGGGGGGGGGGGGGGGGGGGGGGGGGGGGGGGGGGGGGGGGGGGGGGGGGGGGGGGGGGGGGGGGGGGGGGGGGGGGGGGGGGGGGGGGGGGGGGGGGGGGGGGGGGGGGGGGGGGGGGGGGGGGGGGGGGGGGGGGGGGGGGGGGGGGGGGGGGGGGGGGGGGGGGGGGGGGGGGGGGGGGGGGGGGGGGGGGGGGGGGGGGGGGGGGGGGGGGGGGGGGGGGGGGGGGGGGGGGGGGGGGGGGGGGGGGGGGGGGGGGGGGGGGGGGGGGGGGGGGGGGGGGGGGGGGGGGGGGGGGGGGGGGGGGGGGGGGGGGGGGGGGGGGGGGGGGGGGGGGGGGGGGGGGGGGGGGGGGGGGGGGGGGGGGGGGGGGGGGGGGGGGGGGGGGGGGGGGGGGGGGGGGGGGGGGGGGGGGGGGGGGGGGGGGGGGGGGGGGGGGGGGGGGGGGGGGGGGGGGGGGGGGGGGGGGGGGGGGGGGGGGGGGGGGGGGGGGGGGGGGGGGGGGGGGGGGGGGGGGGGGGGGGGGGGGGGGGGGGGGGGGGGGGGGGGGGGGGGGGGGGGGGGGGGGGGGGGGGGGGGGGGGGGGGGGGGGGGGGGGGGGGGGGGGGGGGGGGGGGGGGGGGGGGGGGGGGGGGGGGGGGGGGGGGGGGGGGGGGGGGGGGGGGGGGGGGGGGGGGGGGGGGGGGGGGGGGGGGGGGGGGGGGGGGGGGGGGGGGGGGGGGGGGGGGGGGGGGGGGGGGGGGGGGGGGGGGGGGGGGGGGGGGGGGGGGGGGGGGGGGGGGGGGGGGGGGGGGGGGGGGGGGGGGGGGGGGGGGGGGGGGGGGGGGGGGGGGGGGGGGGGGGGGGGGGGGGGGGGGGGGGGGGGGGGGGGGGGGGGGGGGGGGGGGGGGGGGGGGGGGGGGGGGGGGGGGGGGGGGGGGGGGGGGGGGGGGGGGGGGGGGGGGGGGGGGGGGGGGGGGGGGGGGGGGGGGGGGGGGGGGGGGGGGGGGGGGGGGGGGGGGGGGGGGGGGGGGGGGGGGGGGGGGGGGGGGGGGGGGGGGGGGGGGGGGGGGGGGGGGGGGGGGGGGGGGGGGGGGGGGGGGGGGGGGGGGGGGGGGGGGGGGGGGGGGGGGGGGGGGGGGGGGGGGGGGGGGGGGGGGGGGGGGGGGGGGGGGGGGGGGGGGGGGGGGGGGGGGGGGGGGGGGGGGGGGGGGGGGGGGGGGGGGGGGGGGGGGGGGGGGGGGGGGGGGGGGGGGGGGGGGGGGGGGGGGGGGGGGGGGGGGGGGGGGGGGGGGGGGGGGGGGGGGGGGGGGGGGGGGGGGGGGGGGGGGGGGGGGGGGGGGGGGGGGGGGGGGGGGGGGGGGGGGGGGGGGGGGGGGGGGGGGGGGGGGGGGGGGGGGGGGGGGGGGGGGGGGGGGGGGGGGGGGGGGGGGGGGGGGGGGGGGGGGGGGGGGGGGGGGGGGGGGGGGGGGGGGGGGGGGGGGGGGGGGGGGGGGGGGGGGGGGGGGGGGGGGGGGGGGGGGGGGGGGGGGGGGGGGGGGGGGGGGGGGGGGGGGGGGGGGGGGGGGGGGGGGGGGGGGGGGGGGGGGGGGGGGGGGGGGGGGGGGGGGGGGGGGGGGGGGGGGGGGGGGGGGGGGGGGGGGGGGGGGGGGGGGGGGGGGGGGGGGGGGGGGGGGGGGGGGGGGGGGGGGGGGGGGGGGGGGGGGGGGGGGGGGGGGGGGGGGGGGGGGGGGGGGGGGGGGGGGGGGGGGGGGGGGGGGGGGGGGGGGGGGGGGGGGGGGGGGGGGGGGGGGGGGGGGGGGGGGGGGGGGGGGGGGGGGGGGGGGGGGGGGGGGGGGGGGGGGGGGGGGGGGGGGGGGGGGGGGGGGGGGGGGGGGGGGGGGGGGGGGGGGGGGGGGGGGGGGGGGGGGGGGGGGGGGGGGGGGGGGGGGGGGGGGGGGGGGGGGGGGGGGGGGGGGGGGGGGGGGGGGGGGGGGGGGGGGGGGGGGGGGGGGGGGGGGGGGGGGGGGGGGGGGGGGGGGGGGGGGGGGGGGGGGGGGGGGGGGGGGGGGGGGGGGGGGGGGGGGGGGGGGGGGGGGGGGGGGGGGGGGGGGGGGGGGGGGGGGGGGGGGGGGGGGGGGGGGGGGGGGGGGGGGGGGGGGGGGGGGGGGGGGGGGGGGGGGGGGGGGGGGGGGGGGGGGGGGGGGGGGGGGGGGGGGGGGGGGGGGGGGGGGGGGGGGGGGGGGGGGGGGGGGGGGGGGGGGGGGGGGGGGGGGGGGGGGGGGGGGGGGGGGGGGGGGGGGGGGGGGGGGGGGGGGGGGGGGGGGGGGGGGGGGGGGGGGGGGGGGGGGGGGGGGGGGGGGGGGGGGGGGGGGGGGGGGGGGGGGGGGGGGGGGGGGGGGGGGGGGGGGGGGGGGGGGGGGGGGGGGGGGGGGGGGGGGGGGGGGGGGGGGGGGGGGGGGGGGGGGGGGGGGGGGGGGGGGGGGGGGGGGGGGGGGGGGGGGGGGGGGGGGGGGGGGGGGGGGGGGGGGGGGGGGGGGGGGGGGGGGGGGGGGGGGGGGGGGGGGGGGGGGGGGGGGGGGGGGGGGGGGGGGGGGGGGGGGGGGGGGGGGGGGGGGGGGGGGGGGGGGGGGGGGGGGGGGGGGGGGGGGGGGGGGGGGGGGGGGGGGGGGGGGGGGGGGGGGGGGGGGGGGGGGGGGGGGGGGGGGGGGGGGGGGGGGGGGGGGGGGGGGGGGGGGGGGGGGGGGGGGGGGGGGGGGGGGGGGGGGGGGGGGGGGGGGGGGGGGGGGGGGGGGGGGGGGGGGGGGGGGGGGGGGGGGGGGGGGGGGGGGGGGGGGGGGGGGGGGGGGGGGGGGGGGGGGGGGGGGGGGGGGGGGGGGGGGGGGGGGGGGGGGGGGGGGGGGGGGGGGGGGGGGGGGGGGGGGGGGGGGGGGGGGGGGGGGGGGGGGGGGGGGGGGGGGGGGGGGGGGGGGGGGGGGGGGGGGGGGGGGGGGGGGGGGGGGGGGGGGGGGGGGGGGGGGGGGGGGGGGGGGGGGGGGGGGGGGGGGGGGGGGGGGGGGGGGGGGGGGGGGGGGGGGGGGGGGGGGGGGGGGGGGGGGGGGGGGGGGGGGGGGGGGGGGGGGGGGGGGGGGGGGGGGGGGGGGGGGGGGGGGGGGGGGGGGGGGGGGGGGGGGGGGGGGGGGGGGGGGGGGGGGGGGGGGGGGGGGGGGGGGGGGGGGGGGGGGGGGGGGGGGGGGGGGGGGGGGGGGGGGGGGGGGGGGGGGGGGGGGGGGGGGGGGGGGGGGGGGGGGGGGGGGGGGGGGGGGGGGGGGGGGGGGGGGGGGGGGGGGGGGGGGGGGGGGGGGGGGGGGGGGGGGGGGGGGGGGGGGGGGGGGGGGGGGGGGGGGGGGGGGGGGGGGGGGGGGGGGGGGGGGGGGGGGGGGGGGGGGGGGGGGGGGGGGGGGGGGGGGGGGGGGGGGGGGGGGGGGGGGGGGGGGGGGGGGGGGGGGGGGGGGGGGGGGGGGGGGGGGGGGGGGGGGGGGGGGGGGGGGGGGGGGGGGGGGGGGGGGGGGGGGGGGGGGGGGGGGGGGGGGGGGGGGGGGGGGGGGGGGGGGGGGGGGGGGGGGGGGGGGGGGGGGGGGGGGGGGGGGGGGGGGGGGGGGGGGGGGGGGGGGGGGGGGGGGGGGGGGGGGGGGGGGGGGGGGGGGGGGGGGGGGGGGGGGGGGGGGGGGGGGGGGGGGGGGGGGGGGGGGGGGGGGGGGGGGGGGGGGGGGGGGGGGGGGGGGGGGGGGGGGGGGGGGGGGGGGGGGGGGGGGGGGGGGGGGGGGGGGGGGGGGGGGGGGGGGGGGGGGGGGGGGGGGGGGGGGGGGGGGGGGGGGGGGGGGGGGGGGGGGGGGGGGGGGGGGGGGGGGGGGGGGGGGGGGGGGGGGGGGGGGGGGGGGGGGGGGGGGGGGGGGGGGGGGGGGGGGGGGGGGGGGGGGGGGGGGGGGGGGGGGGGGGGGGGGGGGGGGGGGGGGGGGGGGGGGGGGGGGGGGGGGGGGGGGGGGGGGGGGGGGGGGGGGGGGGGGGGGGGGGGGGGGGGGGGGGGGGGGGGGGGGGGGGGGGGGGGGGGGGGGGGGGGGGGGGGGGGGGGGGGGGGGGGGGGGGGGGGGGGGGGGGGGGGGGGGGGGGGGGGGGGGGGGGGGGGGGGGGGGGGGGGGGGGGGGGGGGGGGGGGGGGGGGGGGGGGGGGGGGGGGGGGGGGGGGGGGGGGGGGGGGGGGGGGGGGGGGGGGGGGGGGGGGGGGGGGGGGGGGGGGGGGGGGGGGGGGGGGGGGGGGGGGGGGGGGGGGGGGGGGGGGGGGGGGGGGGGGGGGGGGGGGGGGGGGGGGGGGGGGGGGGGGGGGGGGGGGGGGGGGGGGGGGGGGGGGGGGGGGGGGGGGGGGGGGGGGGGGGGGGGGGGGGGGGGGGGGGGGGGGGGGGGGGGGGGGGGGGGGGGGGGGGGGGGGGGGGGGGGGGGGGGGGGGGGGGGGGGGGGGGGGGGGGGGGGGGGGGGGGGGGGGGGGGGGGGGGGGGGGGGGGGGGGGGGGGGGGGGGGGGGGGGGGGGGGGGGGGGGGGGGGGGGGGGGGGGGGGGGGGGGGGGGGGGGGGGGGGGGGGGGGGGGGGGGGGGGGGGGGGGGGGGGGGGGGGGGGGGGGGGGGGGGGGGGGGGGGGGGGGGGGGGGGGGGGGGGGGGGGGGGGGGGGGGGGGGGGGGGGGGGGGGGGGGGGGGGGGGGGGGGGGGGGGGGGGGGGGGGGGGGGGGGGGGGGGGGGGGGGGGGGGGGGGGGGGGGGGGGGGGGGGGGGGGGGGGGGGGGGGGGGGGGGGGGGGGGGGGGGGGGGGGGGGGGGGGGGGGGGGGGGGGGGGGGGGGGGGGGGGGGGGGGGGGGGGGGGGGGGGGGGGGGGGGGGGGGGGGGGGGGGGGGGGGGGGGGGGGGGGGGGGGGGGGGGGGGGGGGGGGGGGGGGGGGGGGGGGGGGGGGGGGGGGGGGGGGGGGGGGGGGGGGGGGGGGGGGGGGGGGGGGGGGGGGGGGGGGGGGGGGGGGGGGGGGGGGGGGGGGGGGGGGGGGGGGGGGGGGGGGGGGGGGGGGGGGGGGGGGGGGGGGGGGGGGGGGGGGGGGGGGGGGGGGGGGGGGGGGGGGGGGGGGGGGGGGGGGGGGGGGGGGGGGGGGGGGGGGGGGGGGGGGGGGGGGGGGGGGGGGGGGGGGGGGGGGGGGGGGGGGGGGGGGGGGGGGGGGGGGGGGGGGGGGGGGGGGGGGGGGGGGGGGGGGGGGGGGGGGGGGGGGGGGGGGGGGGGGGGGGGGGGGGGGGGGGGGGGGGGGGGGGGGGGGGGGGGGGGGGGGGGGGGGGGGGGGGGGGGGGGGGGGGGGGGGGGGGGGGGGGGGGGGGGGGGGGGGGGGGGGGGGGGGGGGGGGGGGGGGGGGGGGGGGGGGGGGGGGGGGGGGGGGGGGGGGGGGGGGGGGGGGGGGGGGGGGGGGGGGGGGGGGGGGGGGGGGGGGGGGGGGGGGGGGGGGGGGGGGGGGGGGGGGGGGGGGGGGGGGGGGGGGGGGGGGGGGGGGGGGGGGGGGGGGGGGGGGGGGGGGGGGGGGGGGGGGGGGGGGGGGGGGGGGGGGGGGGGGGGGGGGGGGGGGGGGGGGGGGGGGGGGGGGGGGGGGGGGGGGGGGGGGGGGGGGGGGGGGGGGGGGGGGGGGGGGGGGGGGGGGGGGGGGGGGGGGGGGGGGGGGGGGGGGGGGGGGGGGGGGGGGGGGGGGGGGGGGGGGGGGGGGGGGGGGGGGGGGGGGGGGGGGGGGGGGGGGGGGGGGGGGGGGGGGGGGGGGGGGGGGGGGGGGGGGGGGGGGGGGGGGGGGGGGGGGGGGGGGGGGGGGGGGGGGGGGGGGGGGGGGGGGGGGGGGGGGGGGGGGGGGGGGGGGGGGGGGGGGGGGGGGGGGGGGGGGGGGGGGGGGGGGGGGGGGGGGGGGGGGGGGGGGGGGGGGGGGGGGGGGGGGGGGGGGGGGGGGGGGGGGGGGGGGGGGGGGGGGGGGGGGGGGGGGGGGGGGGGGGGGGGGGGGGGGGGGGGGGGGGGGGGGGGGGGGGGGGGGGGGGGGGGGGGGGGGGGGGGGGGGGGGGGGGGGGGGGGGGGGGGGGGGGGGGGGGGGGGGGGGGGGGGGGGGGGGGGGGGGGGGGGGGGGGGGGGGGGGGGGGGGGGGGGGGGGGGGGGGGGGGGGGGGGGGGGGGGGGGGGGGGGGGGGGGGGGGGGGGGGGGGGGGGGGGGGGGGGGGGGGGGGGGGGGGGGGGGGGGGGGGGGGGGGGGGGGGGGGGGGGGGGGGGGGGGGGGGGGGGGGGGGGGGGGGGGGGGGGGGGGGGGGGGGGGGGGGGGGGGGGGGGGGGGGGGGGGGGGGGGGGGGGGGGGGGGGGGGGGGGGGGGGGGGGGGGGGGGGGGGGGGGGGGGGGGGGGGGGGGGGGGGGGGGGGGGGGGGGGGGGGGGGGGGGGGGGGGGGGGGGGGGGGGGGGGGGGGGGGGGGGGGGGGGGGGGGGGGGGGGGGGGGGGGGGGGGGGGGGGGGGGGGGGGGGGGGGGGGGGGGGGGGGGGGGGGGGGGGGGGGGGGGGGGGGGGGGGGGGGGGGGGGGGGGGGGGGGGGGGGGGGGGGGGGGGGGGGGGGGGGGGGGGGGGGGGGGGGGGGGGGGGGGGGGGGGGGGGGGGGGGGGGGGGGGGGGGGGGGGGGGGGGGGGGGGGGGGGGGGGGGGGGGGGGGGGGGGGGGGGGGGGGGGGGGGGGGGGGGGGGGGGGGGGGGGGGGGGGGGGGGGGGGGGGGGGGGGGGGGGGGGGGGGGGGGGGGGGGGGGGGGGGGGGGGGGGGGGGGGGGGGGGGGGGGGGGGGGGGGGGGGGGGGGGGGGGGGGGGGGGGGGGGGGGGGGGGGGGGGGGGGGGGGGGGGGGGGGGGGGGGGGGGGGGGGGGGGGGGGGGGGGGGGGGGGGGGGGGGGGGGGGGGGGGGGGGGGGGGGGGGGGGGGGGGGGGGGGGGGGGGGGGGGGGGGGGGGGGGGGGGGGGGGGGGGGGGGGGGGGGGGGGGGGGGGGGGGGGGGGGGGGGGGGGGGGGGGGGGGGGGGGGGGGGGGGGGGGGGGGGGGGGGGGGGGGGGGGGGGGGGGGGGGGGGGGGGGGGGGGGGGGGGGGGGGGGGGGGGGGGGGGGGGGGGGGGGGGGGGGGGGGGGGGGGGGGGGGGGGGGGGGGGGGGGGGGGGGGGGGGGGGGGGGGGGGGGGGGGGGGGGGGGGGGGGGGGGGGGGGGGGGGGGGGGGGGGGGGGGGGGGGGGGGGGGGGGGGGGGGGGGGGGGGGGGGGGGGGGGGGGGGGGGGGGGGGGGGGGGGGGGGGGGGGGGGGGGGGGGGGGGGGGGGGGGGGGGGGGGGGGGGGGGGGGGGGGGGGGGGGGGGGGGGGGGGGGGGGGGGGGGGGGGGGGGGGGGGGGGGGGGGGGGGGGGGGGGGGGGGGGGGGGGGGGGGGGGGGGGGGGGGGGGGGGGGGGGGGGGGGGGGGGGGGGGGGGGGGGGGGGGGGGGGGGGGGGGGGGGGGGGGGGGGGGGGGGGGGGGGGGGGGGGGGGGGGGGGGGGGGGGGGGGGGGGGGGGGGGGGGGGGGGGGGGGGGGGGGGGGGGGGGGGGGGGGGGGGGGGGGGGGGGGGGGGGGGGGGGGGGGGGGGGGGGGGGGGGGGGGGGGGGGGGGGGGGGGGGGGGGGGGGGGGGGGGGGGGGGGGGGGGGGGGGGGGGGGGGGGGGGGGGGGGGGGGGGGGGGGGGGGGGGGGGGGGGGGGGGGGGGGGGGGGGGGGGGGGGGGGGGGGGGGGGGGGGGGGGGGGGGGGGGGGGGGGGGGGGGGGGGGGGGGGGGGGGGGGGGGGGGGGGGGGGGGGGGGGGGGGGGGGGGGGGGGGGGGGGGGGGGGGGGGGGGGGGGGGGGGGGGGGGGGGGGGGGGGGGGGGGGGGGGGGGGGGGGGGGGGGGGGGGGGGGGGGGGGGGGGGGGGGGGGGGGGGGGGGGGGGGGGGGGGGGGGGGGGGGGGGGGGGGGGGGGGGGGGGGGGGGGGGGGGGGGGGGGGGGGGGGGGGGGGGGGGGGGGGGGGGGGGGGGGGGGGGGGGGGGGGGGGGGGGGGGGGGGGGGGGGGGGGGGGGGGGGGGGGGGGGGGGGGGGGGGGGGGGGGGGGGGGGGGGGGGGGGGGGGGGGGGGGGGGGGGGGGGGGGGGGGGGGGGGGGGGGGGGGGGGGGGGGGGGGGGGGGGGGGGGGGGGGGGGGGGGGGGGGGGGGGGGGGGGGGGGGGGGGGGGGGGGGGGGGGGGGGGGGGGGGGGGGGGGGGGGGGGGGGGGGGGGGGGGGGGGGGGGGGGGGGGGGGGGGGGGGGGGGGGGGGGGGGGGGGGGGGGGGGGGGGGGGGGGGGGGGGGGGGGGGGGGGGGGGGGGGGGGGGGGGGGGGGGGGGGGGGGGGGGGGGGGGGGGGGGGGGGGGGGGGGGGGGGGGGGGGGGGGGGGGGGGGGGGGGGGGGGGGGGGGGGGGGGGGGGGGGGGGGGGGGGGGGGGGGGGGGGGGGGGGGGGGGGGGGGGGGGGGGGGGGGGGGGGGGGGGGGGGGGGGGGGGGGGGGGGGGGGGGGGGGGGGGGGGGGGGGGGGGGGGGGGGGGGGGGGGGGGGGGGGGGGGGGGGGGGGGGGGGGGGGGGGGGGGGGGGGGGGGGGGGGGGGGGGGGGGGGGGGGGGGGGGGGGGGGGGGGGGGGGGGGGGGGGGGGGGGGGGGGGGGGGGGGGGGGGGGGGGGGGGGGGGGGGGGGGGGGGGGGGGGGGGGGGGGGGGGGGGGGGGGGGGGGGGGGGGGGGGGGGGGGGGGGGGGGGGGGGGGGGGGGGGGGGGGGGGGGGGGGGGGGGGGGGGGGGGGGGGGGGGGGGGGGGGGGGGGGGGGGGGGGGGGGGGGGGGGGGGGGGGGGGGGGGGGGGGGGGGGGGGGGGGGGGGGGGGGGGGGGGGGGGGGGGGGGGGGGGGGGGGGGGGGGGGGGGGGGGGGGGGGGGGGGGGGGGGGGGGGGGGGGGGGGGGGGGGGGGGGGGGGGGGGGGGGGGGGGGGGGGGGGGGGGGGGGGGGGGGGGGGGGGGGGGGGGGGGGGGGGGGGGGGGGGGGGGGGGGGGGGGGGGGGGGGGGGGGGGGGGGGGGGGGGGGGGGGGGGGGGGGGGGGGGGGGGGGGGGGGGGGGGGGGGGGGGGGGGGGGGGGGGGGGGGGGGGGGGGGGGGGGGGGGGGGGGGGGGGGGGGGGGGGGGGGGGGGGGGGGGGGGGGGGGGGGGGGGGGGGGGGGGGGGGGGGGGGGGGGGGGGGGGGGGGGGGGGGGGGGGGGGGGGGGGGGGGGGGGGGGGGGGGGGGGGGGGGGGGGGGGGGGGGGGGGGGGGGGGGGGGGGGGGGGGGGGGGGGGGGGGGGGGGGGGGGGGGGGGGGGGGGGGGGGGGGGGGGGGGGGGGGGGGGGGGGGGGGGGGGGGGGGGGGGGGGGGGGGGGGGGGGGGGGGGGGGGGGGGGGGGGGGGGGGGGGGGGGGGGGGGGGGGGGGGGGGGGGGGGGGGGGGGGGGGGGGGGGGGGGGGGGGGGGGGGGGGGGGGGGGGGGGGGGGGGGGGGGGGGGGGGGGGGGGGGGGGGGGGGGGGGGGGGGGGGGGGGGGGGGGGGGGGGGGGGGGGGGGGGGGGGGGGGGGGGGGGGGGGGGGGGGGGGGGGGGGGGGGGGGGGGGGGGGGGGGGGGGGGGGGGGGGGGGGGGGGGGGGGGGGGGGGGGGGGGGGGGGGGGGGGGGGGGGGGGGGGGGGGGGGGGGGGGGGGGGGGGGGGGGGGGGGGGGGGGGGGGGGGGGGGGGGGGGGGGGGGGGGGGGGGGGGGGGGGGGGGGGGGGGGGGGGGGGGGGGGGGGGGGGGGGGGGGGGGGGGGGGGGGGGGGGGGGGGGGGGGGGGGGGGGGGGGGGGGGGGGGGGGGGGGGGGGGGGGGGGGGGGGGGGGGGGGGGGGGGGGGGGGGGGGGGGGGGGGGGGGGGGGGGGGGGGGGGGGGGGGGGGGGGGGGGGGGGGGGGGGGGGGGGGGGGGGGGGGGGGGGGGGGGGGGGGGGGGGGGGGGGGGGGGGGGGGGGGGGGGGGGGGGGGGGGGGGGGGGGGGGGGGGGGGGGGGGGGGGGGGGGGGGGGGGGGGGGGGGGGGGGGGGGGGGGGGGGGGGGGGGGGGGGGGGGGGGGGGGGGGGGGGGGGGGGGGGGGGGGGGGGGGGGGGGGGGGGGGGGGGGGGGGGGGGGGGGGGGGGGGGGGGGGGGGGGGGGGGGGGGGGGGGGGGGGGGGGGGGGGGGGGGGGGGGGGGGGGGGGGGGGGGGGGGGGGGGGGGGGGGGGGGGGGGGGGGGGGGGGGGGGGGGGGGGGGGGGGGGGGGGGGGGGGGGGGGGGGGGGGGGGGGGGGGGGGGGGGGGGGGGGGGGGGGGGGGGGGGGGGGGGGGGGGGGGGGGGGGGGGGGGGGGGGGGGGGGGGGGGGGGGGGGGGGGGGGGGGGGGGGGGGGGGGGGGGGGGGGGGGGGGGGGGGGGGGGGGGGGGGGGGGGGGGGGGGGGGGGGGGGGGGGGGGGGGGGGGGGGGGGGGGGGGGGGGGGGGGGGGGGGGGGGGGGGGGGGGGGGGGGGGGGGGGGGGGGGGGGGGGGGGGGGGGGGGGGGGGGGGGGGGGGGGGGGGGGGGGGGGGGGGGGGGGGGGGGGGGGGGGGGGGGGGGGGGGGGGGGGGGGGGGGGGGGGGGGGGGGGGGGGGGGGGGGGGGGGGGGGGGGGGGGGGGGGGGGGGGGGGGGGGGGGGGGGGGGGGGGGGGGGGGGGGGGGGGGGGGGGGGGGGGGGGGGGGGGGGGGGGGGGGGGGGGGGGGGGGGGGGGGGGGGGGGGGGGGGGGGGGGGGGGGGGGGGGGGGGGGGGGGGGGGGGGGGGGGGGGGGGGGGGGGGGGGGGGGGGGGGGGGGGGGGGGGGGGGGGGGGGGGGGGGGGGGGGGGGGGGGGGGGGGGGGGGGGGGGGGGGGGGGGGGGGGGGGGGGGGGGGGGGGGGGGGGGGGGGGGGGGGGGGGGGGGGGGGGGGGGGGGGGGGGGGGGGGGGGGGGGGGGGGGGGGGGGGGGGGGGGGGGGGGGGGGGGGGGGGGGGGGGGGGGGGGGGGGGGGGGGGGGGGGGGGGGGGGGGGGGGGGGGGGGGGGGGGGGGGGGGGGGGGGGGGGGGGGGGGGGGGGGGGGGGGGGGGGGGGGGGGGGGGGGGGGGGGGGGGGGGGGGGGGGGGGGGGGGGGGGGGGGGGGGGGGGGGGGGGGGGGGGGGGGGGGGGGGGGGGGGGGGGGGGGGGGGGGGGGGGGGGGGGGGGGGGGGGGGGGGGGGGGGGGGGGGGGGGGGGGGGGGGGGGGGGGGGGGGGGGGGGGGGGGGGGGGGGGGGGGGGGGGGGGGGGGGGGGGGGGGGGGGGGGGGGGGGGGGGGGGGGGGGGGGGGGGGGGGGGGGGGGGGGGGGGGGGGGGGGGGGGGGGGGGGGGGGGGGGGGGGGGGGGGGGGGGGGGGGGGGGGGGGGGGGGGGGGGGGGGGGGGGGGGGGGGGGGGGGGGGGGGGGGGGGGGGGGGGGGGGGGGGGGGGGGGGGGGGGGGGGGGGGGGGGGGGGGGGGGGGGGGGGGGGGGGGGGGGGGGGGGGGGGGGGGGGGGGGGGGGGGGGGGGGGGGGGGGGGGGGGGGGGGGGGGGGGGGGGGGGGGGGGGGGGGGGGGGGGGGGGGGGGGGGGGGGGGGGGGGGGGGGGGGGGGGGGGGGGGGGGGGGGGGGGGGGGGGGGGGGGGGGGGGGGGGGGGGGGGGGGGGGGGGGGGGGGGGGGGGGGGGGGGGGGGGGGGGGGGGGGGGGGGGGGGGGGGGGGGGGGGGGGGGGGGGGGGGGGGGGGGGGGGGGGGGGGGGGGGGGGGGGGGGGGGGGGGGGGGGGGGGGGGGGGGGGGGGGGGGGGGGGGGGGGGGGGGGGGGGGGGGGGGGGGGGGGGGGGGGGGGGGGGGGGGGGGGGGGGGGGGGGGGGGGGGGGGGGGGGGGGGGGGGGGGGGGGGGGGGGGGGGGGGGGGGGGGGGGGGGGGGGGGGGGGGGGGGGGGGGGGGGGGGGGGGGGGGGGGGGGGGGGGGGGGGGGGGGGGGGGGGGGGGGGGGGGGGGGGGGGGGGGGGGGGGGGGGGGGGGGGGGGGGGGGGGGGGGGGGGGGGGGGGGGGGGGGGGGGGGGGGGGGGGGGGGGGGGGGGGGGGGGGGGGGGGGGGGGGGGGGGGGGGGGGGGGGGGGGGGGGGGGGGGGGGGGGGGGGGGGGGGGGGGGGGGGGGGGGGGGGGGGGGGGGGGGGGGGGGGGGGGGGGGGGGGGGGGGGGGGGGGGGGGGGGGGGGGGGGGGGGGGGGGGGGGGGGGGGGGGGGGGGGGGGGGGGGGGGGGGGGGGGGGGGGGGGGGGGGGGGGGGGGGGGGGGGGGGGGGGGGGGGGGGGGGGGGGGGGGGGGGGGGGGGGGGGGGGGGGGGGGGGGGGGGGGGGGGGGGGGGGGGGGGGGGGGGGGGGGGGGGGGGGGGGGGGGGGGGGGGGGGGGGGGGGGGGGGGGGGGGGGGGGGGGGGGGGGGGGGGGGGGGGGGGGGGGGGGGGGGGGGGGGGGGGGGGGGGGGGGGGGGGGGGGGGGGGGGGGGGGGGGGGGGGGGGGGGGGGGGGGGGGGGGGGGGGGGGGGGGGGGGGGGGGGGGGGGGGGGGGGGGGGGGGGGGGGGGGGGGGGGGGGGGGGGGGGGGGGGGGGGGGGGGGGGGGGGGGGGGGGGGGGGGGGGGGGGGGGGGGGGGGGGGGGGGGGGGGGGGGGGGGGGGGGGGGGGGGGGGGGGGGGGGGGGGGGGGGGGGGGGGGGGGGGGGGGGGGGGGGGGGGGGGGGGGGGGGGGGGGGGGGGGGGGGGGGGGGGGGGGGGGGGGGGGGGGGGGGGGGGGGGGGGGGGGGGGGGGGGGGGGGGGGGGGGGGGGGGGGGGGGGGGGGGGGGGGGGGGGGGGGGGGGGGGGGGGGGGGGGGGGGGGGGGGGGGGGGGGGGGGGGGGGGGGGGGGGGGGGGGGGGGGGGGGGGGGGGGGGGGGGGGGGGGGGGGGGGGGGGGGGGGGGGGGGGGGGGGGGGGGGGGGGGGGGGGGGGGGGGGGGGGGGGGGGGGGGGGGGGGGGGGGGGGGGGGGGGGGGGGGGGGGGGGGGGGGGGGGGGGGGGGGGGGGGGGGGGGGGGGGGGGGGGGGGGGGGGGGGGGGGGGGGGGGGGGGGGGGGGGGGGGGGGGGGGGGGGGGGGGGGGGGGGGGGGGGGGGGGGGGGGGGGGGGGGGGGGGGGGGGGGGGGGGGGGGGGGGGGGGGGGGGGGGGGGGGGGGGGGGGGGGGGGGGGGGGGGGGGGGGGGGGGGGGGGGGGGGGGGGGGGGGGGGGGGGGGGGGGGGGGGGGGGGGGGGGGGGGGGGGGGGGGGGGGGGGGGGGGGGGGGGGGGGGGGGGGGGGGGGGGGGGGGGGGGGGGGGGGGGGGGGGGGGGGGGGGGGGGGGGGGGGGGGGGGGGGGGGGGGGGGGGGGGGGGGGGGGGGGGGGGGGGGGGGGGGGGGGGGGGGGGGGGGGGGGGGGGGGGGGGGGGGGGGGGGGGGGGGGGGGGGGGGGGGGGGGGGGGGGGGGGGGGGGGGGGGGGGGGGGGGGGGGGGGGGGGGGGGGGGGGGGGGGGGGGGGGGGGGGGGGGGGGGGGGGGGGGGGGGGGGGGGGGGGGGGGGGGGGGGGGGGGGGGGGGGGGGGGGGGGGGGGGGGGGGGGGGGGGGGGGGGGGGGGGGGGGGGGGGGGGGGGGGGGGGGGGGGGGGGGGGGGGGGGGGGGGGGGGGGGGGGGGGGGGGGGGGGGGGGGGGGGGGGGGGGGGGGGGGGGGGGGGGGGGGGGGGGGGGGGGGGGGGGGGGGGGGGGGGGGGGGGGGGGGGGGGGGGGGGGGGGGGGGGGGGGGGGGGGGGGGGGGGGGGGGGGGGGGGGGGGGGGGGGGGGGGGGGGGGGGGGGGGGGGGGGGGGGGGGGGGGGGGGGGGGGGGGGGGGGGGGGGGGGGGGGGGGGGGGGGGGGGGGGGGGGGGGGGGGGGGGGGGGGGGGGGGGGGGGGGGGGGGGGGGGGGGGGGGGGGGGGGGGGGGGGGGGGGGGGGGGGGGGGGGGGGGGGGGGGGGGGGGGGGGGGGGGGGGGGGGGGGGGGGGGGGGGGGGGGGGGGGGGGGGGGGGGGGGGGGGGGGGGGGGGGGGGGGGGGGGGGGGGGGGGGGGGGGGGGGGGGGGGGGGGGGGGGGGGGGGGGGGGGGGGGGGGGGGGGGGGGGGGGGGGGGGGGGGGGGGGGGGGGGGGGGGGGGGGGGGGGGGGGGGGGGGGGGGGGGGGGGGGGGGGGGGGGGGGGGGGGGGGGGGGGGGGGGGGGGGGGGGGGGGGGGGGGGGGGGGGGGGGGGGGGGGGGGGGGGGGGGGGGGGGGGGGGGGGGGGGGGGGGGGGGGGGGGGGGGGGGGGGGGGGGGGGGGGGGGGGGGGGGGGGGGGGGGGGGGGGGGGGGGGGGGGGGGGGGGGGGGGGGGGGGGGGGGGGGGGGGGGGGGGGGGGGGGGGGGGGGGGGGGGGGGGGGGGGGGGGGGGGGGGGGGGGGGGGGGGGGGGGGGGGGGGGGGGGGGGGGGGGGGGGGGGGGGGGGGGGGGGGGGGGGGGGGGGGGGGGGGGGGGGGGGGGGGGGGGGGGGGGGGGGGGGGGGGGGGGGGGGGGGGGGGGGGGGGGGGGGGGGGGGGGGGGGGGGGGGGGGGGGGGGGGGGGGGGGGGGGGGGGGGGGGGGGGGGGGGGGGGGGGGGGGGGGGGGGGGGGGGGGGGGGGGGGGGGGGGGGGGGGGGGGGGGGGGGGGGGGGGGGGGGGGGGGGGGGGGGGGGGGGGGGGGGGGGGGGGGGGGGGGGGGGGGGGGGGGGGGGGGGGGGGGGGGGGGGGGGGGGGGGGGGGGGGGGGGGGGGGGGGGGGGGGGGGGGGGGGGGGGGGGGGGGGGGGGGGGGGGGGGGGGGGGGGGGGGGGGGGGGGGGGGGGGGGGGGGGGGGGGGGGGGGGGGGGGGGGGGGGGGGGGGGGGGGGGGGGGGGGGGGGGGGGGGGGGGGGGGGGGGGGGGGGGGGGGGGGGGGGGGGGGGGGGGGGGGGGGGGGGGGGGGGGGGGGGGGGGGGGGGGGGGGGGGGGGGGGGGGGGGGGGGGGGGGGGGGGGGGGGGGGGGGGGGGGGGGGGGGGGGGGGGGGGGGGGGGGGGGGGGGGGGGGGGGGGGGGGGGGGGGGGGGGGGGGGGGGGGGGGGGGGGGGGGGGGGGGGGGGGGGGGGGGGGGGGGGGGGGGGGGGGGGGGGGGGGGGGGGGGGGGGGGGGGGGGGGGGGGGGGGGGGGGGGGGGGGGGGGGGGGGGGGGGGGGGGGGGGGGGGGGGGGGGGGGGGGGGGGGGGGGGGGGGGGGGGGGGGGGGGGGGGGGGGGGGGGGGGGGGGGGGGGGGGGGGGGGGGGGGGGGGGGGGGGGGGGGGGGGGGGGGGGGGGGGGGGGGGGGGGGGGGGGGGGGGGGGGGGGGGGGGGGGGGGGGGGGGGGGGGGGGGGGGGGGGGGGGGGGGGGGGGGGGGGGGGGGGGGGGGGGGGGGGGGGGGGGGGGGGGGGGGGGGGGGGGGGGGGGGGGGGGGGGGGGGGGGGGGGGGGGGGGGGGGGGGGGGGGGGGGGGGGGGGGGGGGGGGGGGGGGGGGGGGGGGGGGGGGGGGGGGGGGGGGGGGGGGGGGGGGGGGGGGGGGGGGGGGGGGGGGGGGGGGGGGGGGGGGGGGGGGGGGGGGGGGGGGGGGGGGGGGGGGGGGGGGGGGGGGGGGGGGGGGGGGGGGGGGGGGGGGGGGGGGGGGGGGGGGGGGGGGGGGGGGGGGGGGGGGGGGGGGGGGGGGGGGGGGGGGGGGGGGGGGGGGGGGGGGGGGGGGGGGGGGGGGGGGGGGGGGGGGGGGGGGGGGGGGGGGGGGGGGGGGGGGGGGGGGGGGGGGGGGGGGGGGGGGGGGGGGGGGGGGGGGGGGGGGGGGGGGGGGGGGGGGGGGGGGGGGGGGGGGGGGGGGGGGGGGGGGGGGGGGGGGGGGGGGGGGGGGGGGGGGGGGGGGGGGGGGGGGGGGGGGGGGGGGGGGGGGGGGGGGGGGGGGGGGGGGGGGGGGGGGGGGGGGGGGGGGGGGGGGGGGGGGGGGGGGGGGGGGGGGGGGGGGGGGGGGGGGGGGGGGGGGGGGGGGGGGGGGGGGGGGGGGGGGGGGGGGGGGGGGGGGGGGGGGGGGGGGGGGGGGGGGGGGGGGGGGGGGGGGGGGGGGGGGGGGGGGGGGGGGGGGGGGGGGGGGGGGGGGGGGGGGGGGGGGGGGGGGGGGGGGGGGGGGGGGGGGGGGGGGGGGGGGGGGGGGGGGGGGGGGGGGGGGGGGGGGGGGGGGGGGGGGGGGGGGGGGGGGGGGGGGGGGGGGGGGGGGGGGGGGGGGGGGGGGGGGGGGGGGGGGGGGGGGGGGGGGGGGGGGGGGGGGGGGGGGGGGGGGGGGGGGGGGGGGGGGGGGGGGGGGGGGGGGGGGGGGGGGGGGGGGGGGGGGGGGGGGGGGGGGGGGGGGGGGGGGGGGGGGGGGGGGGGGGGGGGGGGGGGGGGGGGGGGGGGGGGGGGGGGGGGGGGGGGGGGGGGGGGGGGGGGGGGGGGGGGGGGGGGGGGGGGGGGGGGGGGGGGGGGGGGGGGGGGGGGGGGGGGGGGGGGGGGGGGGGGGGGGGGGGGGGGGGGGGGGGGGGGGGGGGGGGGGGGGGGGGGGGGGGGGGGGGGGGGGGGGGGGGGGGGGGGGGGGGGGGGGGGGGGGGGGGGGGGGGGGGGGGGGGGGGGGGGGGGGGGGGGGGGGGGGGGGGGGGGGGGGGGGGGGGGGGGGGGGGGGGGGGGGGGGGGGGGGGGGGGGGGGGGGGGGGGGGGGGGGGGGGGGGGGGGGGGGGGGGGGGGGGGGGGGGGGGGGGGGGGGGGGGGGGGGGGGGGGGGGGGGGGGGGGGGGGGGGGGGGGGGGGGGGGGGGGGGGGGGGGGGGGGGGGGGGGGGGGGGGGGGGGGGGGGGGGGGGGGGGGGGGGGGGGGGGGGGGGGGGGGGGGGGGGGGGGGGGGGGGGGGGGGGGGGGGGGGGGGGGGGGGGGGGGGGGGGGGGGGGGGGGGGGGGGGGGGGGGGGGGGGGGGGGGGGGGGGGGGGGGGGGGGGGGGGGGGGGGGGGGGGGGGGGGGGGGGGGGGGGGGGGGGGGGGGGGGGGGGGGGGGGGGGGGGGGGGGGGGGGGGGGGGGGGGGGGGGGGGGGGGGGGGGGGGGGGGGGGGGGGGGGGGGGGGGGGGGGGGGGGGGGGGGGGGGGGGGGGGGGGGGGGGGGGGGGGGGGGGGGGGGGGGGGGGGGGGGGGGGGGGGGGGGGGGGGGGGGGGGGGGGGGGGGGGGGGGGGGGGGGGGGGGGGGGGGGGGGGGGGGGGGGGGGGGGGGGGGGGGGGGGGGGGGGGGGGGGGGGGGGGGGGGGGGGGGGGGGGGGGGGGGGGGGGGGGGGGGGGGGGGGGGGGGGGGGGGGGGGGGGGGGGGGGGGGGGGGGGGGGGGGGGGGGGGGGGGGGGGGGGGGGGGGGGGGGGGGGGGGGGGGGGGGGGGGGGGGGGGGGGGGGGGGGGGGGGGGGGGGGGGGGGGGGGGGGGGGGGGGGGGGGGGGGGGGGGGGGGGGGGGGGGGGGGGGGGGGGGGGGGGGGGGGGGGGGGGGGGGGGGGGGGGGGGGGGGGGGGGGGGGGGGGGGGGGGGGGGGGGGGGGGGGGGGGGGGGGGGGGGGGGGGGGGGGGGGGGGGGGGGGGGGGGGGGGGGGGGGGGGGGGGGGGGGGGGGGGGGGGGGGGGGGGGGGGGGGGGGGGGGGGGGGGGGGGGGGGGGGGGGGGGGGGGGGGGGGGGGGGGGGGGGGGGGGGGGGGGGGGGGGGGGGGGGGGGGGGGGGGGGGGGGGGGGGGGGGGGGGGGGGGGGGGGGGGGGGGGGGGGGGGGGGGGGGGGGGGGGGGGGGGGGGGGGGGGGGGGGGGGGGGGGGGGGGGGGGGGGGGGGGGGGGGGGGGGGGGGGGGGGGGGGGGGGGGGGGGGGGGGGGGGGGGGGGGGGGGGGGGGGGGGGGGGGGGGGGGGGGGGGGGGGGGGGGGGGGGGGGGGGGGGGGGGGGGGGGGGGGGGGGGGGGGGGGGGGGGGGGGGGGGGGGGGGGGGGGGGGGGGGGGGGGGGGGGGGGGGGGGGGGGGGGGGGGGGGGGGGGGGGGGGGGGGGGGGGGGGGGGGGGGGGGGGGGGGGGGGGGGGGGGGGGGGGGGGGGGGGGGGGGGGGGGGGGGGGGGGGGGGGGGGGGGGGGGGGGGGGGGGGGGGGGGGGGGGGGGGGGGGGGGGGGGGGGGGGGGGGGGGGGGGGGGGGGGGGGGGGGGGGGGGGGGGGGGGGGGGGGGGGGGGGGGGGGGGGGGGGGGGGGGGGGGGGGGGGGGGGGGGGGGGGGGGGGGGGGGGGGGGGGGGGGGGGGGGGGGGGGGGGGGGGGGGGGGGGGGGGGGGGGGGGGGGGGGGGGGGGGGGGGGGGGGGGGGGGGGGGGGGGGGGGGGGGGGGGGGGGGGGGGGGGGGGGGGGGGGGGGGGGGGGGGGGGGGGGGGGGGGGGGGGGGGGGGGGGGGGGGGGGGGGGGGGGGGGGGGGGGGGGGGGGGGGGGGGGGGGGGGGGGGGGGGGGGGGGGGGGGGGGGGGGGGGGGGGGGGGGGGGGGGGGGGGGGGGGGGGGGGGGGGGGGGGGGGGGGGGGGGGGGGGGGGGGGGGGGGGGGGGGGGGGGGGGGGGGGGGGGGGGGGGGGGGGGGGGGGGGGGGGGGGGGGGGGGGGGGGGGGGGGGGGGGGGGGGGGGGGGGGGGGGGGGGGGGGGGGGGGGGGGGGGGGGGGGGGGGGGGGGGGGGGGGGGGGGGGGGGGGGGGGGGGGGGGGGGGGGGGGGGGGGGGGGGGGGGGGGGGGGGGGGGGGGGGGGGGGGGGGGGGGGGGGGGGGGGGGGGGGGGGGGGGGGGGGGGGGGGGGGGGGGGGGGGGGGGGGGGGGGGGGGGGGGGGGGGGGGGGGGGGGGGGGGGGGGGGGGGGGGGGGGGGGGGGGGGGGGGGGGGGGGGGGGGGGGGGGGGGGGGGGGGGGGGGGGGGGGGGGGGGGGGGGGGGGGGGGGGGGGGGGGGGGGGGGGGGGGGGGGGGGGGGGGGGGGGGGGGGGGGGGGGGGGGGGGGGGGGGGGGGGGGGGGGGGGGGGGGGGGGGGGGGGGGGGGGGGGGGGGGGGGGGGGGGGGGGGGGGGGGGGGGGGGGGGGGGGGGGGGGGGGGGGGGGGGGGGGGGGGGGGGGGGGGGGGGGGGGGGGGGGGGGGGGGGGGGGGGGGGGGGGGGGGGGGGGGGGGGGGGGGGGGGGGGGGGGGGGGGGGGGGGGGGGGGGGGGGGGGGGGGGGGGGGGGGGGGGGGGGGGGGGGGGGGGGGGGGGGGGGGGGGGGGGGGGGGGGGGGGGGGGGGGGGGGGGGGGGGGGGGGGGGGGGGGGGGGGGGGGGGGGGGGGGGGGGGGGGGGGGGGGGGGGGGGGGGGGGGGGGGGGGGGGGGGGGGGGGGGGGGGGGGGGGGGGGGGGGGGGGGGGGGGGGGGGGGGGGGGGGGGGGGGGGGGGGGGGGGGGGGGGGGGGGGGGGGGGGGGGGGGGGGGGGGGGGGGGGGGGGGGGGGGGGGGGGGGGGGGGGGGGGGGGGGGGGGGGGGGGGGGGGGGGGGGGGGGGGGGGGGGGGGGGGGGGGGGGGGGGGGGGGGGGGGGGGGGGGGGGGGGGGGGGGGGGGGGGGGGGGGGGGGGGGGGGGGGGGGGGGGGGGGGGGGGGGGGGGGGGGGGGGGGGGGGGGGGGGGGGGGGGGGGGGGGGGGGGGGGGGGGGGGGGGGGGGGGGGGGGGGGGGGGGGGGGGGGGGGGGGGGGGGGGGGGGGGGGGGGGGGGGGGGGGGGGGGGGGGGGGGGGGGGGGGGGGGGGGGGGGGGGGGGGGGGGGGGGGGGGGGGGGGGGGGGGGGGGGGGGGGGGGGGGGGGGGGGGGGGGGGGGGGGGGGGGGGGGGGGGGGGGGGGGGGGGGGGGGGGGGGGGGGGGGGGGGGGGGGGGGGGGGGGGGGGGGGGGGGGGGGGGGGGGGGGGGGGGGGGGGGGGGGGGGGGGGGGGGGGGGGGGGGGGGGGGGGGGGGGGGGGGGGGGGGGGGGGGGGGGGGGGGGGGGGGGGGGGGGGGGGGGGGGGGGGGGGGGGGGGGGGGGGGGGGGGGGGGGGGGGGGGGGGGGGGGGGGGGGGGGGGGGGGGGGGGGGGGGGGGGGGGGGGGGGGGGGGGGGGGGGGGGGGGGGGGGGGGGGGGGGGGGGGGGGGGGGGGGGGGGGGGGGGGGGGGGGGGGGGGGGGGGGGGGGGGGGGGGGGGGGGGGGGGGGGGGGGGGGGGGGGGGGGGGGGGGGGGGGGGGGGGGGGGGGGGGGGGGGGGGGGGGGGGGGGGGGGGGGGGGGGGGGGGGGGGGGGGGGGGGGGGGGGGGGGGGGGGGGGGGGGGGGGGGGGGGGGGGGGGGGGGGGGGGGGGGGGGGGGGGGGGGGGGGGGGGGGGGGGGGGGGGGGGGGGGGGGGGGGGGGGGGGGGGGGGGGGGGGGGGGGGGGGGGGGGGGGGGGGGGGGGGGGGGGGGGGGGGGGGGGGGGGGGGGGGGGGGGGGGGGGGGGGGGGGGGGGGGGGGGGGGGGGGGGGGGGGGGGGGGGGGGGGGGGGGGGGGGGGGGGGGGGGGGGGGGGGGGGGGGGGGGGGGGGGGGGGGGGGGGGGGGGGGGGGGGGGGGGGGGGGGGGGGGGGGGGGGGGGGGGGGGGGGGGGGGGGGGGGGGGGGGGGGGGGGGGGGGGGGGGGGGGGGGGGGGGGGGGGGGGGGGGGGGGGGGGGGGGGGGGGGGGGGGGGGGGGGGGGGGGGGGGGGGGGGGGGGGGGGGGGGGGGGGGGGGGGGGGGGGGGGGGGGGGGGGGGGGGGGGGGGGGGGGGGGGGGGGGGGGGGGGGGGGGGGGGGGGGGGGGGGGGGGGGGGGGGGGGGGGGGGGGGGGGGGGGGGGGGGGGGGGGGGGGGGGGGGGGGGGGGGGGGGGGGGGGGGGGGGGGGGGGGGGGGGGGGGGGGGGGGGGGGGGGGGGGGGGGGGGGGGGGGGGGGGGGGGGGGGGGGGGGGGGGGGGGGGGGGGGGGGGGGGGGGGGGGGGGGGGGGGGGGGGGGGGGGGGGGGGGGGGGGGGGGGGGGGGGGGGGGGGGGGGGGGGGGGGGGGGGGGGGGGGGGGGGGGGGGGGGGGGGGGGGGGGGGGGGGGGGGGGGGGGGGGGGGGGGGGGGGGGGGGGGGGGGGGGGGGGGGGGGGGGGGGGGGGGGGGGGGGGGGGGGGGGGGGGGGGGGGGGGGGGGGGGGGGGGGGGGGGGGGGGGGGGGGGGGGGGGGGGGGGGGGGGGGGGGGGGGGGGGGGGGGGGGGGGGGGGGGGGGGGGGGGGGGGGGGGGGGGGGGGGGGGGGGGGGGGGGGGGGGGGGGGGGGGGGGGGGGGGGGGGGGGGGGGGGGGGGGGGGGGGGGGGGGGGGGGGGGGGGGGGGGGGGGGGGGGGGGGGGGGGGGGGGGGGGGGGGGGGGGGGGGGGGGGGGGGGGGGGGGGGGGGGGGGGGGGGGGGGGGGGGGGGGGGGGGGGGGGGGGGGGGGGGGGGGGGGGGGGGGGGGGGGGGGGGGGGGGGGGGGGGGGGGGGGGGGGGGGGGGGGGGGGGGGGGGGGGGGGGGGGGGGGGGGGGGGGGGGGGGGGGGGGGGGGGGGGGGGGGGGGGGGGGGGGGGGGGGGGGGGGGGGGGGGGGGGGGGGGGGGGGGGGGGGGGGGGGGGGGGGGGGGGGGGGGGGGGGGGGGGGGGGGGGGGGGGGGGGGGGGGGGGGGGGGGGGGGGGGGGGGGGGGGGGGGGGGGGGGGGGGGGGGGGGGGGGGGGGGGGGGGGGGGGGGGGGGGGGGGGGGGGGGGGGGGGGGGGGGGGGGGGGGGGGGGGGGGGGGGGGGGGGGGGGGGGGGGGGGGGGGGGGGGGGGGGGGGGGGGGGGGGGGGGGGGGGGGGGGGGGGGGGGGGGGGGGGGGGGGGGGGGGGGGGGGGGGGGGGGGGGGGGGGGGGGGGGGGGGGGGGGGGGGGGGGGGGGGGGGGGGGGGGGGGGGGGGGGGGGGGGGGGGGGGGGGGGGGGGGGGGGGGGGGGGGGGGGGGGGGGGGGGGGGGGGGGGGGGGGGGGGGGGGGGGGGGGGGGGGGGGGGGGGGGGGGGGGGGGGGGGGGGGGGGGGGGGGGGGGGGGGGGGGGGGGGGGGGGGGGGGGGGGGGGGGGGGGGGGGGGGGGGGGGGGGGGGGGGGGGGGGGGGGGGGGGGGGGGGGGGGGGGGGGGGGGGGGGGGGGGGGGGGGGGGGGGGGGGGGGGGGGGGGGGGGGGGGGGGGGGGGGGGGGGGGGGGGGGGGGGGGGGGGGGGGGGGGGGGGGGGGGGGGGGGGGGGGGGGGGGGGGGGGGGGGGGGGGGGGGGGGGGGGGGGGGGGGGGGGGGGGGGGGGGGGGGGGGGGGGGGGGGGGGGGGGGGGGGGGGGGGGGGGGGGGGGGGGGGGGGGGGGGGGGGGGGGGGGGGGGGGGGGGGGGGGGGGGGGGGGGGGGGGGGGGGGGGGGGGGGGGGGGGGGGGGGGGGGGGGGGGGGGGGGGGGGGGGGGGGGGGGGGGGGGGGGGGGGGGGGGGGGGGGGGGGGGGGGGGGGGGGGGGGGGGGGGGGGGGGGGGGGGGGGGGGGGGGGGGGGGGGGGGGGGGGGGGGGGGGGGGGGGGGGGGGGGGGGGGGGGGGGGGGGGGGGGGGGGGGGGGGGGGGGGGGGGGGGGGGGGGGGGGGGGGGGGGGGGGGGGGGGGGGGGGGGGGGGGGGGGGGGGGGGGGGGGGGGGGGGGGGGGGGGGGGGGGGGGGGGGGGGGGGGGGGGGGGGGGGGGGGGGGGGGGGGGGGGGGGGGGGGGGGGGGGGGGGGGGGGGGGGGGGGGGGGGGGGGGGGGGGGGGGGGGGGGGGGGGGGGGGGGGGGGGGGGGGGGGGGGGGGGGGGGGGGGGGGGGGGGGGGGGGGGGGGGGGGGGGGGGGGGGGGGGGGGGGGGGGGGGGGGGGGGGGGGGGGGGGGGGGGGGGGGGGGGGGGGGGGGGGGGGGGGGGGGGGGGGGGGGGGGGGGGGGGGGGGGGGGGGGGGGGGGGGGGGGGGGGGGGGGGGGGGGGGGGGGGGGGGGGGGGGGGGGGGGGGGGGGGGGGGGGGGGGGGGGGGGGGGGGGGGGGGGGGGGGGGGGGGGGGGGGGGGGGGGGGGGGGGGGGGGGGGGGGGGGGGGGGGGGGGGGGGGGGGGGGGGGGGGGGGGGGGGGGGGGGGGGGGGGGGGGGGGGGGGGGGGGGGGGGGGGGGGGGGGGGGGGGGGGGGGGGGGGGGGGGGGGGGGGGGGGGGGGGGGGGGGGGGGGGGGGGGGGGGGGGGGGGGGGGGGGGGGGGGGGGGGGGGGGGGGGGGGGGGGGGGGGGGGGGGGGGGGGGGGGGGGGGGGGGGGGGGGGGGGGGGGGGGGGGGGGGGGGGGGGGGGGGGGGGGGGGGGGGGGGGGGGGGGGGGGGGGGGGGGGGGGGGGGGGGGGGGGGGGGGGGGGGGGGGGGGGGGGGGGGGGGGGGGGGGGGGGGGGGGGGGGGGGGGGGGGGGGGGGGGGGGGGGGGGGGGGGGGGGGGGGGGGGGGGGGGGGGGGGGGGGGGGGGGGGGGGGGGGGGGGGGGGGGGGGGGGGGGGGGGGGGGGGGGGGGGGGGGGGGGGGGGGGGGGGGGGGGGGGGGGGGGGGGGGGGGGGGGGGGGGGGGGGGGGGGGGGGGGGGGGGGGGGGGGGGGGGGGGGGGGGGGGGGGGGGGGGGGGGGGGGGGGGGGGGGGGGGGGGGGGGGGGGGGGGGGGGGGGGGGGGGGGGGGGGGGGGGGGGGGGGGGGGGGGGGGGGGGGGGGGGGGGGGGGGGGGGGGGGGGGGGGGGGGGGGGGGGGGGGGGGGGGGGGGGGGGGGGGGGGGGGGGGGGGGGGGGGGGGGGGGGGGGGGGGGGGGGGGGGGGGGGGGGGGGGGGGGGGGGGGGGGGGGGGGGGGGGGGGGGGGGGGGGGGGGGGGGGGGGGGGGGGGGGGGGGGGGGGGGGGGGGGGGGGGGGGGGGGGGGGGGGGGGGGGGGGGGGGGGGGGGGGGGGGGGGGGGGGGGGGGGGGGGGGGGGGGGGGGGGGGGGGGGGGGGGGGGGGGGGGGGGGGGGGGGGGGGGGGGGGGGGGGGGGGGGGGGGGGGGGGGGGGGGGGGGGGGGGGGGGGGGGGGGGGGGGGGGGGGGGGGGGGGGGGGGGGGGGGGGGGGGGGGGGGGGGGGGGGGGGGGGGGGGGGGGGGGGGGGGGGGGGGGGGGGGGGGGGGGGGGGGGGGGGGGGGGGGGGGGGGGGGGGGGGGGGGGGGGGGGGGGGGGGGGGGGGGGGGGGGGGGGGGGGGGGGGGGGGGGGGGGGGGGGGGGGGGGGGGGGGGGGGGGGGGGGGGGGGGGGGGGGGGGGGGGGGGGGGGGGGGGGGGGGGGGGGGGGGGGGGGGGGGGGGGGGGGGGGGGGGGGGGGGGGGGGGGGGGGGGGGGGGGGGGGGGGGGGGGGGGGGGGGGGGGGGGGGGGGGGGGGGGGGGGGGGGGGGGGGGGGGGGGGGGGGGGGGGGGGGGGGGGGGGGGGGGGGGGGGGGGGGGGGGGGGGGGGGGGGGGGGGGGGGGGGGGGGGGGGGGGGGGGGGGGGGGGGGGGGGGGGGGGGGGGGGGGGGGGGGGGGGGGGGGGGGGGGGGGGGGGGGGGGGGGGGGGGGGGGGGGGGGGGGGGGGGGGGGGGGGGGGGGGGGGGGGGGGGGGGGGGGGGGGGGGGGGGGGGGGGGGGGGGGGGGGGGGGGGGGGGGGGGGGGGGGGGGGGGGGGGGGGGGGGGGGGGGGGGGGGGGGGGGGGGGGGGGGGGGGGGGGGGGGGGGGGGGGGGGGGGGGGGGGGGGGGGGGGGGGGGGGGGGGGGGGGGGGGGGGGGGGGGGGGGGGGGGGGGGGGGGGGGGGGGGGGGGGGGGGGGGGGGGGGGGGGGGGGGGGGGGGGGGGGGGGGGGGGGGGGGGGGGGGGGGGGGGGGGGGGGGGGGGGGGGGGGGGGGGGGGGGGGGGGGGGGGGGGGGGGGGGGGGGGGGGGGGGGGGGGGGGGGGGGGGGGGGGGGGGGGGGGGGGGGGGGGGGGGGGGGGGGGGGGGGGGGGGGGGGGGGGGGGGGGGGGGGGGGGGGGGGGGGGGGGGGGGGGGGGGGGGGGGGGGGGGGGGGGGGGGGGGGGGGGGGGGGGGGGGGGGGGGGGGGGGGGGGGGGGGGGGGGGGGGGGGGGGGGGGGGGGGGGGGGGGGGGGGGGGGGGGGGGGGGGGGGGGGGGGGGGGGGGGGGGGGGGGGGGGGGGGGGGGGGGGGGGGGGGGGGGGGGGGGGGGGGGGGGGGGGGGGGGGGGGGGGGGGGGGGGGGGGGGGGGGGGGGGGGGGGGGGGGGGGGGGGGGGGGGGGGGGGGGGGGGGGGGGGGGGGGGGGGGGGGGGGGGGGGGGGGGGGGGGGGGGGGGGGGGGGGGGGGGGGGGGGGGGGGGGGGGGGGGGGGGGGGGGGGGGGGGGGGGGGGGGGGGGGGGGGGGGGGGGGGGGGGGGGGGGGGGGGGGGGGGGGGGGGGGGGGGGGGGGGGGGGGGGGGGGGGGGGGGGGGGGGGGGGGGGGGGGGGGGGGGGGGGGGGGGGGGGGGGGGGGGGGGGGGGGGGGGGGGGGGGGGGGGGGGGGGGGGGGGGGGGGGGGGGGGGGGGGGGGGGGGGGGGGGGGGGGGGGGGGGGGGGGGGGGGGGGGGGGGGGGGGGGGGGGGGGGGGGGGGGGGGGGGGGGGGGGGGGGGGGGGGGGGGGGGGGGGGGGGGGGGGGGGGGGGGGGGGGGGGGGGGGGGGGGGGGGGGGGGGGGGGGGGGGGGGGGGGGGGGGGGGGGGGGGGGGGGGGGGGGGGGGGGGGGGGGGGGGGGGGGGGGGGGGGGGGGGGGGGGGGGGGGGGGGGGGGGGGGGGGGGGGGGGGGGGGGGGGGGGGGGGGGGGGGGGGGGGGGGGGGGGGGGGGGGGGGGGGGGGGGGGGGGGGGGGGGGGGGGGGGGGGGGGGGGGGGGGGGGGGGGGGGGGGGGGGGGGGGGGGGGGGGGGGGGGGGGGGGGGGGGGGGGGGGGGGGGGGGGGGGGGGGGGGGGGGGGGGGGGGGGGGGGGGGGGGGGGGGGGGGGGGGGGGGGGGGGGGGGGGGGGGGGGGGGGGGGGGGGGGGGGGGGGGGGGGGGGGGGGGGGGGGGGGGGGGGGGGGGGGGGGGGGGGGGGGGGGGGGGGGGGGGGGGGGGGGGGGGGGGGGGGGGGGGGGGGGGGGGGGGGGGGGGGGGGGGGGGGGGGGGGGGGGGGGGGGGGGGGGGGGGGGGGGGGGGGGGGGGGGGGGGGGGGGGGGGGGGGGGGGGGGGGGGGGGGGGGGGGGGGGGGGGGGGGGGGGGGGGGGGGGGGGGGGGGGGGGGGGGGGGGGGGGGGGGGGGGGGGGGGGGGGGGGGGGGGGGGGGGGGGGGGGGGGGGGGGGGGGGGGGGGGGGGGGGGGGGGGGGGGGGGGGGGGGGGGGGGGGGGGGGGGGGGGGGGGGGGGGGGGGGGGGGGGGGGGGGGGGGGGGGGGGGGGGGGGGGGGGGGGGGGGGGGGGGGGGGGGGGGGGGGGGGGGGGGGGGGGGGGGGGGGGGGGGGGGGGGGGGGGGGGGGGGGGGGGGGGGGGGGGGGGGGGGGGGGGGGGGGGGGGGGGGGGGGGGGGGGGGGGGGGGGGGGGGGGGGGGGGGGGGGGGGGGGGGGGGGGGGGGGGGGGGGGGGGGGGGGGGGGGGGGGGGGGGGGGGGGGGGGGGGGGGGGGGGGGGGGGGGGGGGGGGGGGGGGGGGGGGGGGGGGGGGGGGGGGGGGGGGGGGGGGGGGGGGGGGGGGGGGGGGGGGGGGGGGGGGGGGGGGGGGGGGGGGGGGGGGGGGGGGGGGGGGGGGGGGGGGGGGGGGGGGGGGGGGGGGGGGGGGGGGGGGGGGGGGGGGGGGGGGGGGGGGGGGGGGGGGGGGGGGGGGGGGGGGGGGGGGGGGGGGGGGGGGGGGGGGGGGGGGGGGGGGGGGGGGGGGGGGGGGGGGGGGGGGGGGGGGGGGGGGGGGGGGGGGGGGGGGGGGGGGGGGGGGGGGGGGGGGGGGGGGGGGGGGGGGGGGGGGGGGGGGGGGGGGGGGGGGGGGGGGGGGGGGGGGGGGGGGGGGGGGGGGGGGGGGGGGGGGGGGGGGGGGGGGGGGGGGGGGGGGGGGGGGGGGGGGGGGGGGGGGGGGGGGGGGGGGGGGGGGGGGGGGGGGGGGGGGGGGGGGGGGGGGGGGGGGGGGGGGGGGGGGGGGGGGGGGGGGGGGGGGGGGGGGGGGGGGGGGGGGGGGGGGGGGGGGGGGGGGGGGGGGGGGGGGGGGGGGGGGGGGGGGGGGGGGGGGGGGGGGGGGGGGGGGGGGGGGGGGGGGGGGGGGGGGGGGGGGGGGGGGGGGGGGGGGGGGGGGGGGGGGGGGGGGGGGGGGGGGGGGGGGGGGGGGGGGGGGGGGGGGGGGGGGGGGGGGGGGGGGGGGGGGGGGGGGGGGGGGGGGGGGGGGGGGGGGGGGGGGGGGGGGGGGGGGGGGGGGGGGGGGGGGGGGGGGGGGGGGGGGGGGGGGGGGGGGGGGGGGGGGGGGGGGGGGGGGGGGGGGGGGGGGGGGGGGGGGGGGGGGGGGGGGGGGGGGGGGGGGGGGGGGGGGGGGGGGGGGGGGGGGGGGGGGGGGGGGGGGGGGGGGGGGGGGGGGGGGGGGGGGGGGGGGGGGGGGGGGGGGGGGGGGGGGGGGGGGGGGGGGGGGGGGGGGGGGGGGGGGGGGGGGGGGGGGGGGGGGGGGGGGGGGGGGGGGGGGGGGGGGGGGGGGGGGGGGGGGGGGGGGGGGGGGGGGGGGGGGGGGGGGGGGGGGGGGGGGGGGGGGGGGGGGGGGGGGGGGGGGGGGGGGGGGGGGGGGGGGGGGGGGGGGGGGGGGGGGGGGGGGGGGGGGGGGGGGGGGGGGGGGGGGGGGGGGGGGGGGGGGGGGGGGGGGGGGGGGGGGGGGGGGGGGGGGGGGGGGGGGGGGGGGGGGGGGGGGGGGGGGGGGGGGGGGGGGGGGGGGGGGGGGGGGGGGGGGGGGGGGGGGGGGGGGGGGGGGGGGGGGGGGGGGGGGGGGGGGGGGGGGGGGGGGGGGGGGGGGGGGGGGGGGGGGGGGGGGGGGGGGGGGGGGGGGGGGGGGGGGGGGGGGGGGGGGGGGGGGGGGGGGGGGGGGGGGGGGGGGGGGGGGGGGGGGGGGGGGGGGGGGGGGGGGGGGGGGGGGGGGGGGGGGGGGGGGGGGGGGGGGGGGGGGGGGGGGGGGGGGGGGGGGGGGGGGGGGGGGGGGGGGGGGGGGGGGGGGGGGGGGGGGGGGGGGGGGGGGGGGGGGGGGGGGGGGGGGGGGGGGGGGGGGGGGGGGGGGGGGGGGGGGGGGGGGGGGGGGGGGGGGGGGGGGGGGGGGGGGGGGGGGGGGGGGGGGGGGGGGGGGGGGGGGGGGGGGGGGGGGGGGGGGGGGGGGGGGGGGGGGGGGGGGGGGGGGGGGGGGGGGGGGGGGGGGGGGGGGGGGGGGGGGGGGGGGGGGGGGGGGGGGGGGGGGGGGGGGGGGGGGGGGGGGGGGGGGGGGGGGGGGGGGGGGGGGGGGGGGGGGGGGGGGGGGGGGGGGGGGGGGGGGGGGGGGGGGGGGGGGGGGGGGGGGGGGGGGGGGGGGGGGGGGGGGGGGGGGGGGGGGGGGGGGGGGGGGGGGGGGGGGGGGGGGGGGGGGGGGGGGGGGGGGGGGGGGGGGGGGGGGGGGGGGGGGGGGGGGGGGGGGGGGGGGGGGGGGGGGGGGGGGGGGGGGGGGGGGGGGGGGGGGGGGGGGGGGGGGGGGGGGGGGGGGGGGGGGGGGGGGGGGGGGGGGGGGGGGGGGGGGGGGGGGGGGGGGGGGGGGGGGGGGGGGGGGGGGGGGGGGGGGGGGGGGGGGGGGGGGGGGGGGGGGGGGGGGGGGGGGGGGGGGGGGGGGGGGGGGGGGGGGGGGGGGGGGGGGGGGGGGGGGGGGGGGGGGGGGGGGGGGGGGGGGGGGGGGGGGGGGGGGGGGGGGGGGGGGGGGGGGGGGGGGGGGGGGGGGGGGGGGGGGGGGGGGGGGGGGGGGGGGGGGGGGGGGGGGGGGGGGGGGGGGGGGGGGGGGGGGGGGGGGGGGGGGGGGGGGGGGGGGGGGGGGGGGGGGGGGGGGGGGGGGGGGGGGGGGGGGGGGGGGGGGGGGGGGGGGGGGGGGGGGGGGGGGGGGGGGGGGGGGGGGGGGGGGGGGGGGGGGGGGGGGGGGGGGGGGGGGGGGGGGGGGGGGGGGGGGGGGGGGGGGGGGGGGGGGGGGGGGGGGGGGGGGGGGGGGGGGGGGGGGGGGGGGGGGGGGGGGGGGGGGGGGGGGGGGGGGGGGGGGGGGGGGGGGGGGGGGGGGGGGGGGGGGGGGGGGGGGGGGGGGGGGGGGGGGGGGGGGGGGGGGGGGGGGGGGGGGGGGGGGGGGGGGGGGGGGGGGGGGGGGGGGGGGGGGGGGGGGGGGGGGGGGGGGGGGGGGGGGGGGGGGGGGGGGGGGGGGGGGGGGGGGGGGGGGGGGGGGGGGGGGGGGGGGGGGGGGGGGGGGGGGGGGGGGGGGGGGGGGGGGGGGGGGGGGGGGGGGGGGGGGGGGGGGGGGGGGGGGGGGGGGGGGGGGGGGGGGGGGGGGGGGGGGGGGGGGGGGGGGGGGGGGGGGGGGGGGGGGGGGGGGGGGGGGGGGGGGGGGGGGGGGGGGGGGGGGGGGGGGGGGGGGGGGGGGGGGGGGGGGGGGGGGGGGGGGGGGGGGGGGGGGGGGGGGGGGGGGGGGGGGGGGGGGGGGGGGGGGGGGGGGGGGGGGGGGGGGGGGGGGGGGGGGGGGGGGGGGGGGGGGGGGGGGGGGGGGGGGGGGGGGGGGGGGGGGGGGGGGGGGGGGGGGGGGGGGGGGGGGGGGGGGGGGGGGGGGGGGGGGGGGGGGGGGGGGGGGGGGGGGGGGGGGGGGGGGGGGGGGGGGGGGGGGGGGGGGGGGGGGGGGGGGGGGGGGGGGGGGGGGGGGGGGGGGGGGGGGGGGGGGGGGGGGGGGGGGGGGGGGGGGGGGGGGGGGGGGGGGGGGGGGGGGGGGGGGGGGGGGGGGGGGGGGGGGGGGGGGGGGGGGGGGGGGGGGGGGGGGGGGGGGGGGGGGGGGGGGGGGGGGGGGGGGGGGGGGGGGGGGGGGGGGGGGGGGGGGGGGGGGGGGGGGGGGGGGGGGGGGGGGGGGGGGGGGGGGGGGGGGGGGGGGGGGGGGGGGGGGGGGGGGGGGGGGGGGGGGGGGGGGGGGGGGGGGGGGGGGGGGGGGGGGGGGGGGGGGGGGGGGGGGGGGGGGGGGGGGGGGGGGGGGGGGGGGGGGGGGGGGGGGGGGGGGGGGGGGGGGGGGGGGGGGGGGGGGGGGGGGGGGGGGGGGGGGGGGGGGGGGGGGGGGGGGGGGGGGGGGGGGGGGGGGGGGGGGGGGGGGGGGGGGGGGGGGGGGGGGGGGGGGGGGGGGGGGGGGGGGGGGGGGGGGGGGGGGGGGGGGGGGGGGGGGGGGGGGGGGGGGGGGGGGGGGGGGGGGGGGGGGGGGGGGGGGGGGGGGGGGGGGGGGGGGGGGGGGGGGGGGGGGGGGGGGGGGGGGGGGGGGGGGGGGGGGGGGGGGGGGGGGGGGGGGGGGGGGGGGGGGGGGGGGGGGGGGGGGGGGGGGGGGGGGGGGGGGGGGGGGGGGGGGGGGGGGGGGGGGGGGGGGGGGGGGGGGGGGGGGGGGGGGGGGGGGGGGGGGGGGGGGGGGGGGGGGGGGGGGGGGGGGGGGGGGGGGGGGGGGGGGGGGGGGGGGGGGGGGGGGGGGGGGGGGGGGGGGGGGGGGGGGGGGGGGGGGGGGGGGGGGGGGGGGGGGGGGGGGGGGGGGGGGGGGGGGGGGGGGGGGGGGGGGGGGGGGGGGGGGGGGGGGGGGGGGGGGGGGGGGGGGGGGGGGGGGGGGGGGGGGGGGGGGGGGGGGGGGGGGGGGGGGGGGGGGGGGGGGGGGGGGGGGGGGGGGGGGGGGGGGGGGGGGGGGGGGGGGGGGGGGGGGGGGGGGGGGGGGGGGGGGGGGGGGGGGGGGGGGGGGGGGGGGGGGGGGGGGGGGGGGGGGGGGGGGGGGGGGGGGGGGGGGGGGGGGGGGGGGGGGGGGGGGGGGGGGGGGGGGGGGGGGGGGGGGGGGGGGGGGGGGGGGGGGGGGGGGGGGGGGGGGGGGGGGGGGGGGGGGGGGGGGGGGGGGGGGGGGGGGGGGGGGGGGGGGGGGGGGGGGGGGGGGGGGGGGGGGGGGGGGGGGGGGGGGGGGGGGGGGGGGGGGGGGGGGGGGGGGGGGGGGGGGGGGGGGGGGGGGGGGGGGGGGGGGGGGGGGGGGGGGGGGGGGGGGGGGGGGGGGGGGGGGGGGGGGGGGGGGGGGGGGGGGGGGGGGGGGGGGGGGGGGGGGGGGGGGGGGGGGGGGGGGGGGGGGGGGGGGGGGGGGGGGGGGGGGGGGGGGGGGGGGGGGGGGGGGGGGGGGGGGGGGGGGGGGGGGGGGGGGGGGGGGGGGGGGGGGGGGGGGGGGGGGGGGGGGGGGGGGGGGGGGGGGGGGGGGGGGGGGGGGGGGGGGGGGGGGGGGGGGGGGGGGGGGGGGGGGGGGGGGGGGGGGGGGGGGGGGGGGGGGGGGGGGGGGGGGGGGGGGGGGGGGGGGGGGGGGGGGGGGGGGGGGGGGGGGGGGGGGGGGGGGGGGGGGGGGGGGGGGGGGGGGGGGGGGGGGGGGGGGGGGGGGGGGGGGGGGGGGGGGGGGGGGGGGGGGGGGGGGGGGGGGGGGGGGGGGGGGGGGGGGGGGGGGGGGGGGGGGGGGGGGGGGGGGGGGGGGGGGGGGGGGGGGGGGGGGGGGGGGGGGGGGGGGGGGGGGGGGGGGGGGGGGGGGGGGGGGGGGGGGGGGGGGGGGGGGGGGGGGGGGGGGGGGGGGGGGGGGGGGGGGGGGGGGGGGGGGGGGGGGGGGGGGGGGGGGGGGGGGGGGGGGGGGGGGGGGGGGGGGGGGGGGGGGGGGGGGGGGGGGGGGGGGGGGGGGGGGGGGGGGGGGGGGGGGGGGGGGGGGGGGGGGGGGGGGGGGGGGGGGGGGGGGGGGGGGGGGGGGGGGGGGGGGGGGGGGGGGGGGGGGGGGGGGGGGGGGGGGGGGGGGGGGGGGGGGGGGGGGGGGGGGGGGGGGGGGGGGGGGGGGGGGGGGGGGGGGGGGGGGGGGGGGGGGGGGGGGGGGGGGGGGGGGGGGGGGGGGGGGGGGGGGGGGGGGGGGGGGGGGGGGGGGGGGGGGGGGGGGGGGGGGGGGGGGGGGGGGGGGGGGGGGGGGGGGGGGGGGGGGGGGGGGGGGGGGGGGGGGGGGGGGGGGGGGGGGGGGGGGGGGGGGGGGGGGGGGGGGGGGGGGGGGGGGGGGGGGGGGGGGGGGGGGGGGGGGGGGGGGGGGGGGGGGGGGGGGGGGGGGGGGGGGGGGGGGGGGGGGGGGGGGGGGGGGGGGGGGGGGGGGGGGGGGGGGGGGGGGGGGGGGGGGGGGGGGGGGGGGGGGGGGGGGGGGGGGGGGGGGGGGGGGGGGGGGGGGGGGGGGGGGGGGGGGGGGGGGGGGGGGGGGGGGGGGGGGGGGGGGGGGGGGGGGGGGGGGGGGGGGGGGGGGGGGGGGGGGGGGGGGGGGGGGGGGGGGGGGGGGGGGGGGGGGGGGGGGGGGGGGGGGGGGGGGGGGGGGGGGGGGGGGGGGGGGGGGGGGGGGGGGGGGGGGGGGGGGGGGGGGGGGGGGGGGGGGGGGGGGGGGGGGGGGGGGGGGGGGGGGGGGGGGGGGGGGGGGGGGGGGGGGGGGGGGGGGGGGGGGGGGGGGGGGGGGGGGGGGGGGGGGGGGGGGGGGGGGGGGGGGGGGGGGGGGGGGGGGGGGGGGGGGGGGGGGGGGGGGGGGGGGGGGGGGGGGGGGGGGGGGGGGGGGGGGGGGGGGGGGGGGGGGGGGGGGGGGGGGGGGGGGGGGGGGGGGGGGGGGGGGGGGGGGGGGGGGGGGGGGGGGGGGGGGGGGGGGGGGGGGGGGGGGGGGGGGGGGGGGGGGGGGGGGGGGGGGGGGGGGGGGGGGGGGGGGGGGGGGGGGGGGGGGGGGGGGGGGGGGGGGGGGGGGGGGGGGGGGGGGGGGGGGGGGGGGGGGGGGGGGGGGGGGGGGGGGGGGGGGGGGGGGGGGGGGGGGGGGGGGGGGGGGGGGGGGGGGGGGGGGGGGGGGGGGGGGGGGGGGGGGGGGGGGGGGGGGGGGGGGGGGGGGGGGGGGGGGGGGGGGGGGGGGGGGGGGGGGGGGGGGGGGGGGGGGGGGGGGGGGGGGGGGGGGGGGGGGGGGGGGGGGGGGGGGGGGGGGGGGGGGGGGGGGGGGGGGGGGGGGGGGGGGGGGGGGGGGGGGGGGGGGGGGGGGGGGGGGGGGGGGGGGGGGGGGGGGGGGGGGGGGGGGGGGGGGGGGGGGGGGGGGGGGGGGGGGGGGGGGGGGGGGGGGGGGGGGGGGGGGGGGGGGGGGGGGGGGGGGGGGGGGGGGGGGGGGGGGGGGGGGGGGGGGGGGGGGGGGGGGGGGGGGGGGGGGGGGGGGGGGGGGGGGGGGGGGGGGGGGGGGGGGGGGGGGGGGGGGGGGGGGGGGGGGGGGGGGGGGGGGGGGGGGGGGGGGGGGGGGGGGGGGGGGGGGGGGGGGGGGGGGGGGGGGGGGGGGGGGGGGGGGGGGGGGGGGGGGGGGGGGGGGGGGGGGGGGGGGGGGGGGGGGGGGGGGGGGGGGGGGGGGGGGGGGGGGGGGGGGGGGGGGGGGGGGGGGGGGGGGGGGGGGGGGGGGGGGGGGGGGGGGGGGGGGGGGGGGGGGGGGGGGGGGGGGGGGGGGGGGGGGGGGGGGGGGGGGGGGGGGGGGGGGGGGGGGGGGGGGGGGGGGGGGGGGGGGGGGGGGGGGGGGGGGGGGGGGGGGGGGGGGGGGGGGGGGGGGGGGGGGGGGGGGGGGGGGGGGGGGGGGGGGGGGGGGGGGGGGGGGGGGGGGGGGGGGGGGGGGGGGGGGGGGGGGGGGGGGGGGGGGGGGGGGGGGGGGGGGGGGGGGGGGGGGGGGGGGGGGGGGGGGGGGGGGGGGGGGGGGGGGGGGGGGGGGGGGGGGGGGGGGGGGGGGGGGGGGGGGGGGGGGGGGGGGGGGGGGGGGGGGGGGGGGGGGGGGGGGGGGGGGGGGGGGGGGGGGGGGGGGGGGGGGGGGGGGGGGGGGGGGGGGGGGGGGGGGGGGGGGGGGGGGGGGGGGGGGGGGGGGGGGGGGGGGGGGGGGGGGGGGGGGGGGGGGGGGGGGGGGGGGGGGGGGGGGGGGGGGGGGGGGGGGGGGGGGGGGGGGGGGGGGGGGGGGGGGGGGGGGGGGGGGGGGGGGGGGGGGGGGGGGGGGGGGGGGGGGGGGGGGGGGGGGGGGGGGGGGGGGGGGGGGGGGGGGGGGGGGGGGGGGGGGGGGGGGGGGGGGGGGGGGGGGGGGGGGGGGGGGGGGGGGGGGGGGGGGGGGGGGGGGGGGGGGGGGGGGGGGGGGGGGGGGGGGGGGGGGGGGGGGGGGGGGGGGGGGGGGGGGGGGGGGGGGGGGGGGGGGGGGGGGGGGGGGGGGGGGGGGGGGGGGGGGGGGGGGGGGGGGGGGGGGGGGGGGGGGGGGGGGGGGGGGGGGGGGGGGGGGGGGGGGGGGGGGGGGGGGGGGGGGGGGGGGGGGGGGGGGGGGGGGGGGGGGGGGGGGGGGGGGGGGGGGGGGGGGGGGGGGGGGGGGGGGGGGGGGGGGGGGGGGGGGGGGGGGGGGGGGGGGGGGGGGGGGGGGGGGGGGGGGGGGGGGGGGGGGGGGGGGGGGGGGGGGGGGGGGGGGGGGGGGGGGGGGGGGGGGGGGGGGGGGGGGGGGGGGGGGGGGGGGGGGGGGGGGGGGGGGGGGGGGGGGGGGGGGGGGGGGGGGGGGGGGGGGGGGGGGGGGGGGGGGGGGGGGGGGGGGGGGGGGGGGGGGGGGGGGGGGGGGGGGGGGGGGGGGGGGGGGGGGGGGGGGGGGGGGGGGGGGGGGGGGGGGGGGGGGGGGGGGGGGGGGGGGGGGGGGGGGGGGGGGGGGGGGGGGGGGGGGGGGGGGGGGGGGGGGGGGGGGGGGGGGGGGGGGGGGGGGGGGGGGGGGGGGGGGGGGGGGGGGGGGGGGGGGGGGGGGGGGGGGGGGGGGGGGGGGGGGGGGGGGGGGGGGGGGGGGGGGGGGGGGGGGGGGGGGGGGGGGGGGGGGGGGGGGGGGGGGGGGGGGGGGGGGGGGGGGGGGGGGGGGGGGGGGGGGGGGGGGGGGGGGGGGGGGGGGGGGGGGGGGGGGGGGGGGGGGGGGGGGGGGGGGGGGGGGGGGGGGGGGGGGGGGGGGGGGGGGGGGGGGGGGGGGGGGGGGGGGGGGGGGGGGGGGGGGGGGGGGGGGGGGGGGGGGGGGGGGGGGGGGGGGGGGGGGGGGGGGGGGGGGGGGGGGGGGGGGGGGGGGGGGGGGGGGGGGGGGGGGGGGGGGGGGGGGGGGGGGGGGGGGGGGGGGGGGGGGGGGGGGGGGGGGGGGGGGGGGGGGGGGGGGGGGGGGGGGGGGGGGGGGGGGGGGGGGGGGGGGGGGGGGGGGGGGGGGGGGGGGGGGGGGGGGGGGGGGGGGGGGGGGGGGGGGGGGGGGGGGGGGGGGGGGGGGGGGGGGGGGGGGGGGGGGGGGGGGGGGGGGGGGGGGGGGGGGGGGGGGGGGGGGGGGGGGGGGGGGGGGGGGGGGGGGGGGGGGGGGGGGGGGGGGGGGGGGGGGGGGGGGGGGGGGGGGGGGGGGGGGGGGGGGGGGGGGGGGGGGGGGGGGGGGGGGGGGGGGGGGGGGGGGGGGGGGGGGGGGGGGGGGGGGGGGGGGGGGGGGGGGGGGGGGGGGGGGGGGGGGGGGGGGGGGGGGGGGGGGGGGGGGGGGGGGGGGGGGGGGGGGGGGGGGGGGGGGGGGGGGGGGGGGGGGGGGGGGGGGGGGGGGGGGGGGGGGGGGGGGGGGGGGGGGGGGGGGGGGGGGGGGGGGGGGGGGGGGGGGGGGGGGGGGGGGGGGGGGGGGGGGGGGGGGGGGGGGGGGGGGGGGGGGGGGGGGGGGGGGGGGGGGGGGGGGGGGGGGGGGGGGGGGGGGGGGGGGGGGGGGGGGGGGGGGGGGGGGGGGGGGGGGGGGGGGGGGGGGGGGGGGGGGGGGGGGGGGGGGGGGGGGGGGGGGGGGGGGGGGGGGGGGGGGGGGGGGGGGGGGGGGGGGGGGGGGGGGGGGGGGGGGGGGGGGGGGGGGGGGGGGGGGGGGGGGGGGGGGGGGGGGGGGGGGGGGGGGGGGGGGGGGGGGGGGGGGGGGGGGGGGGGGGGGGGGGGGGGGGGGGGGGGGGGGGGGGGGGGGGGGGGGGGGGGGGGGGGGGGGGGGGGGGGGGGGGGGGGGGGGGGGGGGGGGGGGGGGGGGGGGGGGGGGGGGGGGGGGGGGGGGGGGGGGGGGGGGGGGGGGGGGGGGGGGGGGGGGGGGGGGGGGGGGGGGGGGGGGGGGGGGGGGGGGGGGGGGGGGGGGGGGGGGGGGGGGGGGGGGGGGGGGGGGGGGGGGGGGGGGGGGGGGGGGGGGGGGGGGGGGGGGGGGGGGGGGGGGGGGGGGGGGGGGGGGGGGGGGGGGGGGGGGGGGGGGGGGGGGGGGGGGGGGGGGGGGGGGGGGGGGGGGGGGGGGGGGGGGGGGGGGGGGGGGGGGGGGGGGGGGGGGGGGGGGGGGGGGGGGGGGGGGGGGGGGGGGGGGGGGGGGGGGGGGGGGGGGGGGGGGGGGGGGGGGGGGGGGGGGGGGGGGGGGGGGGGGGGGGGGGGGGGGGGGGGGGGGGGGGGGGGGGGGGGGGGGGGGGGGGGGGGGGGGGGGGGGGGGGGGGGGGGGGGGGGGGGGGGGGGGGGGGGGGGGGGGGGGGGGGGGGGGGGGGGGGGGGGGGGGGGGGGGGGGGGGGGGGGGGGGGGGGGGGGGGGGGGGGGGGGGGGGGGGGGGGGGGGGGGGGGGGGGGGGGGGGGGGGGGGGGGGGGGGGGGGGGGGGGGGGGGGGGGGGGGGGGGGGGGGGGGGGGGGGGGGGGGGGGGGGGGGGGGGGGGGGGGGGGGGGGGGGGGGGGGGGGGGGGGGGGGGGGGGGGGGGGGGGGGGGGGGGGGGGGGGGGGGGGGGGGGGGGGGGGGGGGGGGGGGGGGGGGGGGGGGGGGGGGGGGGGGGGGGGGGGGGGGGGGGGGGGGGGGGGGGGGGGGGGGGGGGGGGGGGGGGGGGGGGGGGGGGGGGGGGGGGGGGGGGGGGGGGGGGGGGGGGGGGGGGGGGGGGGGGGGGGGGGGGGGGGGGGGGGGGGGGGGGGGGGGGGGGGGGGGGGGGGGGGGGGGGGGGGGGGGGGGGGGGGGGGGGGGGGGGGGGGGGGGGGGGGGGGGGGGGGGGGGGGGGGGGGGGGGGGGGGGGGGGGGGGGGGGGGGGGGGGGGGGGGGGGGGGGGGGGGGGGGGGGGGGGGGGGGGGGGGGGGGGGGGGGGGGGGGGGGGGGGGGGGGGGGGGGGGGGGGGGGGGGGGGGGGGGGGGGGGGGGGGGGGGGGGGGGGGGGGGGGGGGGGGGGGGGGGGGGGGGGGGGGGGGGGGGGGGGGGGGGGGGGGGGGGGGGGGGGGGGGGGGGGGGGGGGGGGGGGGGGGGGGGGGGGGGGGGGGGGGGGGGGGGGGGGGGGGGGGGGGGGGGGGGGGGGGGGGGGGGGGGGGGGGGGGGGGGGGGGGGGGGGGGGGGGGGGGGGGGGGGGGGGGGGGGGGGGGGGGGGGGGGGGGGGGGGGGGGGGGGGGGGGGGGGGGGGGGGGGGGGGGGGGGGGGGGGGGGGGGGGGGGGGGGGGGGGGGGGGGGGGGGGGGGGGGGGGGGGGGGGGGGGGGGGGGGGGGGGGGGGGGGGGGGGGGGGGGGGGGGGGGGGGGGGGGGGGGGGGGGGGGGGGGGGGGGGGGGGGGGGGGGGGGGGGGGGGGGGGGGGGGGGGGGGGGGGGGGGGGGGGGGGGGGGGGGGGGGGGGGGGGGGGGGGGGGGGGGGGGGGGGGGGGGGGGGGGGGGGGGGGGGGGGGGGGGGGGGGGGGGGGGGGGGGGGGGGGGGGGGGGGGGGGGGGGGGGGGGGGGGGGGGGGGGGGGGGGGGGGGGGGGGGGGGGGGGGGGGGGGGGGGGGGGGGGGGGGGGGGGGGGGGGGGGGGGGGGGGGGGGGGGGGGGGGGGGGGGGGGGGGGGGGGGGGGGGGGGGGGGGGGGGGGGGGGGGGGGGGGGGGGGGGGGGGGGGGGGGGGGGGGGGGGGGGGGGGGGGGGGGGGGGGGGGGGGGGGGGGGGGGGGGGGGGGGGGGGGGGGGGGGGGGGGGGGGGGGGGGGGGGGGGGGGGGGGGGGGGGGGGGGGGGGGGGGGGGGGGGGGGGGGGGGGGGGGGGGGGGGGGGGGGGGGGGGGGGGGGGGGGGGGGGGGGGGGGGGGGGGGGGGGGGGGGGGGGGGGGGGGGGGGGGGGGGGGGGGGGGGGGGGGGGGGGGGGGGGGGGGGGGGGGGGGGGGGGGGGGGGGGGGGGGGGGGGGGGGGGGGGGGGGGGGGGGGGGGGGGGGGGGGGGGGGGGGGGGGGGGGGGGGGGGGGGGGGGGGGGGGGGGGGGGGGGGGGGGGGGGGGGGGGGGGGGGGGGGGGGGGGGGGGGGGGGGGGGGGGGGGGGGGGGGGGGGGGGGGGGGGGGGGGGGGGGGGGGGGGGGGGGGGGGGGGGGGGGGGGGGGGGGGGGGGGGGGGGGGGGGGGGGGGGGGGGGGGGGGGGGGGGGGGGGGGGGGGGGGGGGGGGGGGGGGGGGGGGGGGGGGGGGGGGGGGGGGGGGGGGGGGGGGGGGGGGGGGGGGGGGGGGGGGGGGGGGGGGGGGGGGGGGGGGGGGGGGGGGGGGGGGGGGGGGGGGGGGGGGGGGGGGGGGGGGGGGGGGGGGGGGGGGGGGGGGGGGGGGGGGGGGGGGGGGGGGGGGGGGGGGGGGGGGGGGGGGGGGGGGGGGGGGGGGGGGGGGGGGGGGGGGGGGGGGGGGGGGGGGGGGGGGGGGGGGGGGGGGGGGGGGGGGGGGGGGGGGGGGGGGGGGGGGGGGGGGGGGGGGGGGGGGGGGGGGGGGGGGGGGGGGGGGGGGGGGGGGGGGGGGGGGGGGGGGGGGGGGGGGGGGGGGGGGGGGGGGGGGGGGGGGGGGGGGGGGGGGGGGGGGGGGGGGGGGGGGGGGGGGGGGGGGGGGGGGGGGGGGGGGGGGGGGGGGGGGGGGGGGGGGGGGGGGGGGGGGGGGGGGGGGGGGGGGGGGGGGGGGGGGGGGGGGGGGGGGGGGGGGGGGGGGGGGGGGGGGGGGGGGGGGGGGGGGGGGGGGGGGGGGGGGGGGGGGGGGGGGGGGGGGGGGGGGGGGGGGGGGGGGGGGGGGGGGGGGGGGGGGGGGGGGGGGGGGGGGGGGGGGGGGGGGGGGGGGGGGGGGGGGGGGGGGGGGGGGGGGGGGGGGGGGGGGGGGGGGGGGGGGGGGGGGGGGGGGGGGGGGGGGGGGGGGGGGGGGGGGGGGGGGGGGGGGGGGGGGGGGGGGGGGGGGGGGGGGGGGGGGGGGGGGGGGGGGGGGGGGGGGGGGGGGGGGGGGGGGGGGGGGGGGGGGGGGGGGGGGGGGGGGGGGGGGGGGGGGGGGGGGGGGGGGGGGGGGGGGGGGGGGGGGGGGGGGGGGGGGGGGGGGGGGGGGGGGGGGGGGGGGGGGGGGGGGGGGGGGGGGGGGGGGGGGGGGGGGGGGGGGGGGGGGGGGGGGGGGGGGGGGGGGGGGGGGGGGGGGGGGGGGGGGGGGGGGGGGGGGGGGGGGGGGGGGGGGGGGGGGGGGGGGGGGGGGGGGGGGGGGGGGGGGGGGGGGGGGGGGGGGGGGGGGGGGGGGGGGGGGGGGGGGGGGGGGGGGGGGGGGGGGGGGGGGGGGGGGGGGGGGGGGGGGGGGGGGGGGGGGGGGGGGGGGGGGGGGGGGGGGGGGGGGGGGGGGGGGGGGGGGGGGGGGGGGGGGGGGGGGGGGGGGGGGGGGGGGGGGGGGGGGGGGGGGGGGGGGGGGGGGGGGGGGGGGGGGGGGGGGGGGGGGGGGGGGGGGGGGGGGGGGGGGGGGGGGGGGGGGGGGGGGGGGGGGGGGGGGGGGGGGGGGGGGGGGGGGGGGGGGGGGGGGGGGGGGGGGGGGGGGGGGGGGGGGGGGGGGGGGGGGGGGGGGGGGGGGGGGGGGGGGGGGGGGGGGGGGGGGGGGGGGGGGGGGGGGGGGGGGGGGGGGGGGGGGGGGGGGGGGGGGGGGGGGGGGGGGGGGGGGGGGGGGGGGGGGGGGGGGGGGGGGGGGGGGGGGGGGGGGGGGGGGGGGGGGGGGGGGGGGGGGGGGGTGGGGGGGGGGGGGGGGGGGGGGGGGGGGGGGGGGGGGGGGGGGGGGGGGGGGGGGGGGGGGGGGGGGGGGGGGGGGGGGGGGGGGGGGGGGGGGGGGGGGGGGGGGGGGGGGGGGGGGGGGGGGGGGGGGGGGGGGGGGGGGGGGGGGGGGGGGGGGGGGGGGGGGGGGGGGGGGGGGGGGGGGGGGGGGGGGGGGGGGGGGGGGGGGGGGGGGGGGGGGGGGGGGGGGGGGGGGGGGGGGGGGGGGGGGGGGGGGGGGGGGGGGGGGGGGGGGGGGGGGGGGGGGGGGGGGGGGGGGGGGGGGGGGGGGGGGGGGGGGGGTGGGGGTGGGGTGGGGGGGGGGGGGGGGGGGGGGGGGGGGGGGGGGGGGGGGGGGGGGGGGGGGGGGGGGGGGGGGGGGGGGGGGGGGGGGGGGGGGGGGGGGGGGGGGGGGGGGGGGGGGGGGGGGGGGGGGGGGGGGGGGGGGGGGGGGGGGGGGGGGGGGGGGGGGGGGTGGGGGGGGGGGGGGGGGTGGGGGGGGGGGGGGGGGGGGGGGGGGGGGGGGGGGGGGGGGGGGGGGGGGGGGGGGGGGGGGGGGGGGGGGGGGGGGGGGGGGGGGGGGGGGGGGGGGGGGGGGGGGGGGGGGGGGGGGGGGGGGGGGGGGGGGGGGGGGGGGGGGGGGGGGGGGGGGGGGGGGGGGGGGGGGGGGGGGGGGGGGGGGGGGGGGGGGGGGGGGGGGGGGGGGGGGGGGGGGGGGGGGGGGGGGGGGGGGGGGGGGGGGGGGGGGGGGGGGGGGGGGGGGGGGGGGGGGGGGGGGGGGGGGGGGGGGGGGGGGGGGGGGGGGGGGGGGGGGGGGGGGGGGGGGGGGGGGGGGGGGGGGGGGGGGGGGGGGGGGGGGGGGGGGGGGGGGGGGGGGGGGGGGGGGGGGGGGGGGGGGGGGGGGGGGGGGGGGGGGGGGGGGGGGGGGGGGGGGGGGGGGGGGGGGGGGGGGGGGGGGGGGGGGGGGGGGGGGGGGGGGGGGGGGGGGGGGGGGGGGGGGGGGGGGGGGGGGGGGGGGGGGGGGGGGGGGGGGGGGGGGGGGGGGGGGGGGGGGGGGGGGGGGGGGGGGGGGGGGGGGGGGGGGGGGGGGGGGGGGGGGGGGGGGGGGGGGGGGGGGGGGGGGGGGGGGGGGGGGGGGGGGGGGGGGGGGGGGGGGGGGGGGGGGGGGGGGGGGGGGGGGGGGGGGGGGGGGGGGGGGGGGGGGGGGGGGGGGGGGGGGGGGGGGGGGGGGGGGGGGGGGGGGGGGGGGGGGGGGGGGGGGGGGGGGGGGGGGGGGGGGGGGGGGGGGGGGGGGGGGGGGGGGGGGGGGGGGGGGGGGGGGGGGGGGGGGGGGGGGGGGGGGGGGGGGGGGGGGGGGGGGGGGGGGGGGGGGGGGGGGGGGGGGGGGGGGGGGGGGGGGGGGGGGGGGGGGGGGGGGGGGGGGGGGGGGGGGGGGGGGGGGGGGGGGGGGGGGGGGGGGGGGGGGGGGGGGGGGGGGGGGGGGGGGGGGGGGGGGGGGGGGGGGGGGGGGGGGGGGGGGGGGGGGGGGGGGGGGGGGGGGGGGGGGGGGGGGGGGGGGGGGGGGGGGGGGGGGGGGGGGGGGGGGGGGGGGGGGGGGGGGGGGGGGGGGGGGGGGGGGGGGGGGGGGGGGGGGGGGGGGGGGGGGGGGGGGGGGGGGGGGGGGGGGGGGGGGGGGGGGGGGGGGGGGGGGGGGGGGGGGGGGGGGGGGGGGGGGGGGGGGGGGGGGGGGGGGGGGGGGGGGGGGGGGGGGGGGGGGGGGGGGGGGGGGGGGGGGGGGGGGGGGGGGGGGGGGGGGGGGGGGGGGGGGGGGGGGGGGGGGGGGGGGGGGGGGGGGGGGGGGGGGGGGGGGGGGGGGGGGGGGGGGGGGGGGGGGGGGGGGGGGGGGGGGGTGGGGGGGGGGGGGGGGGGGGGGGGGGGGGGGGGGGGGGGGGGGGGGGGGGGGGGGGGGGGGGGGGGGGGGGGGGGGGGGGGGGGGGGGGGGGGGGGGGGGGGGGGGGGGGGGGGGGGGGGGGGGGGGGGGGGGGGGGGGGGGGGGGGGGGGGGGGGGGGGGGGGGGGGGGGGGGGGGGGGGGGGGGGGGGGGGGGGGGGGGGGGGGGGGGGGGGGGGGGGGGGGGGGGGGGGGGGGGGGGGGGGGGGGGGGGGGGGGGGGGGGGGGGGGGGGGGGGGGGGGGGGGGGGGGGGGGGGGGGGGGGGGGGGGGGGGGGGGGGGGGGGGGGGGGGGGGGGGGGGGGGGGGGGGGGGGGGGGGGGGGGGGGGGGGGGGGGGGGGGGGGGGGGGGGGGGGGGGGGGGGGGGGGGGGGGGGGGGGGGGGGGGGGGGGGGGGGGGGGGGGGGGGGGGGGGGGGGGGGGGGGGGGGGGGGGGGGGGGGGGGGGGGGGGGGGGGGGGGGGGGGGGGGGGGGGGGGGGGGGGGGGGGGGGGGGGGGGGGGGGGGGGGGGGGGGGGGGGGGGGGGGGGGGGGGGGGGGGGGGGGGGGGGGGGGGGGGGGGGGGGGGGGGGGGTGGGGGGGGGGGGGGGGGGGGGGGGGGGGGGGGGGGGGGGGGGGGGGGGGGGGGGGGGGGGGGGGGGGGGGGGGGGGGGGGGGGGGGGGGGGGGGGGGGGGGGGGGGGGGGGGGGGGGGGGGGGGGGGGGGGGGGGGGGGGGGGGGGGGGGGGGGGGGGGGGGGGGGGGGGGGGGGGGGGGGGGGGGGGGGGGGGGGTGGGGGGGGGGGGGGGGGGGGGGGGGGGGGGGGGGGGGGGGGGGGGGGGGGGGGGGGGGGGGGGGGGGGGGGGGGGGGGGGGGGGGGGGGGGGGGGGGGGGGGGGGGGGGGGGGGGGGGGGGGGGGGGGGGGGGGGGGGGGGGGGGGGGGGGGGGGGGGGGGGGGGGGGGGGGGGGGGGGGGGGGGGGGGGGGGGGGGGGGGGGGGGGGGGGGGGGGGGGGGGGGGGGGGGGGGGGGGGGGGGGGGGGGGGGGGGGGGGGGGGGGGGGGGGGGGGGGGGGGGGGGGGGGGGGGGGGGGGGGGGGGGGGGGGGGGGGGGGGGGGGGGGGGGGGGGGGGGGGGGGGGGGGGGGGGGGGGGGGGGGGGGGGGGGGGGGGGGGGGGGGGGGGGGGGGGGGGGGGGGGGGGGGGGGGGGGGGGGGGGGGGGGGGGGGGGGGGGGGGGGGGGGGGGGGGGGGGGGGGGGGGGGGGGGGGGGGGGGGGGGGGGGGGGGGGGGGGGGGGGGGGGGGGGGGGGGGGGGGGGGGGGGGGGGGGGGGGGGGGGGGGGGGGGGGGGGGGGGGGGGGGGGGGGGGGGGGGGGGGGGGGGGGGGGGGGGGGGGGGGGGGGGGGGGGGGGGGGGGGGGGGGGGGGGGGGGGGGGGGGGGGGGGGGGGGGGGGGGGGGGGGGGGGGGGGGGGGGGGGGGGGGGGGGGGGGGGGGGGGGGGGGGGGGGGGGGGGGGGGGGGGGGGGGGGGGGGGGGGGGGGGGGGGGGGGGGGGGGGGGGGGGGGGGGGGGGGGGGGGGGGGGGGGGGGGGGGGGGGGGGGGGGGGGGGGGGGGGGGGGGGGGGGGGGGGGGGGGGGGGGGGGGGGGGGGGGGGGGGGGGGGGGGGGGGGGGGGGGGGGGGGGGGGGGGGGGGGGGGGGGGGGGGGGGGGGGGGGGGGGGGGGGGGGGGGGGGGGGGGGGGGGGGGGGGGGGGGGGGGGGGGGGGGGGGGGGGGGGGGGGGGGGGGGGGGGGGGGGGGGGGGGGGGGGGGGGGGGGGGGGGGGGGGGGGGGGGGGGGGGGGGGGGGGGGGGGGGGGGGGGGGGGGGGGGGGGGGGGGGGGGGGGGGGGGGGGGGGGGGGGGGGGGGGGGGGGGGGGGGGGGGGGGGGGGGGGGGGGGGGGGGGGGGGGGGGGGGGGGGGGGGGGGGGGGGGGGGGGGGGGGGGGGGGGGGGGGGGGGGGGGGGGGGGGGGGGGGGGGGGGGGGGGGGGGGGGGGGGGGGGGGGGGGGGGGGGGGGGGGGGGGGGGGGGGGGGGGGGGGGGGGGGGGGGGGGGGGGGGGGGGGGGGGGGGGGGGGGGGGGGGGGGGGGGGGGGGGGGGGGGGGGGGGGGGGGGGGGGGGGGGGGGG
>JASVEC010000076.1:80000-82500 GCA_030770535.1 Batkoa obscura
GGGGGGGGGGGGGGGGGGGGGGGGGGGGGGGGGGGGGGGGGGGGGGGGGGGGGGGGGGGGGGGGGGGGGGGGGGGGGGGGGGGGGGGGGGGGGGGGGGGGGGGGGGGGGGGGGGGGGGGGGGGGGGGGGGGGGGGGGGGGGGGGGGGGGGGGGGGGGGGGGGGGGGGGGGGGGGGGGGGGGGGGGGGGGGGGGGGGGGGGGGGGGGGGGGGGGGGGGGGGGGGGGGGGGGGGGGGGGGGGGGGGGGGGGGGGGGGGGGGGGGGGGGGGGGGGGGGGGGGGGGGGGGGGGGGGGGGGGGGGGGGGGGGGGGGGGGGGGGGGGGGGGGGGGGGGGGGGGGGGGGGGGGGGGGGGGGGGGGGGGGGGGGGGGGGGGGGGGGGGGGGGGGGGGGGGGGGGGGGGGGGGGGGGGGGGGGGGGGGGGGGGGGGGGGGGGGGGGGGGGGGGGGGGGGGGGGGGGGGGGGGGGGGGGGGGGGGGGGGGGGGGGGGGGGGGGGGGGGGGGGGGGGGGGGGGGGGGGGGGGGGGGGGGGGGGGGGGGGGGGGGGGGGGGGGGGGGGGGGGGGGGGGGGGGGGGGGGGGGGGGGGGGGGGGGGGGGGGGGGGGGGGGGGGGGGGGGGGGGGGGGGGGGGGGGGGGGGGGGGGGGGGGGGGGGGGGGGGGGGGGGGGGGGGGGGGGGGGGGGGGGGGGGGGGGGGGGGGGGGGGGGGGGGGGGGGGGGGGGGGGGGGGGGGGGGGGGGGGGGGGGGGGGGGGGGGGGGGGGGGGGGGGGGGGGGGGGGGGGGGGGGGGGGGGGGGGGGGGGGGGGGGGGGGGGGGGGGGGGGGGGGGGGGGGGGGGGGGGGGGGGGGGGGGGGGGGGGGGGGGGGGGGGGGGGGGGGGGGGGGGGGGGGGGGGGGGGGGGGGGGGGGGGGGGGGGGGGGGGGGGGGGGGGGGGGGGGGGGGGGGGGGGGGGGGGGGGGGGGGGGGGGGGGGGGGGGGGGGGGGGGGGGGGGGGGGGGGGGGGGGGGGGGGGGGGGGGGGGGGGGGGGGGGGGGGGGGGGGGGGGGGGGGGGGGGGGGGGGGGGGGGGGGGGGGGGGGGGGGGGGGGGGGGGGGGGGGGGGGGGGGGGGGGGGGGGGGGGGGGGGGGGGGGGGGGGGGGGGGGGGGGGGGGGGGGGGGGGGGGGGGGGGGGGGGGGGGGGGGGGGGGGGGGGGGGGGGGGGGGGGGGGGGGGGGGGGGGGGGGGGGGGGGGGGGGGGGGGGGGGGGGGGGGGGGGGGGGGGGGGGGGGGGGGGGGGGGGGGGGGGGGGGGGGGGGGGGGGGGGGGGGGGGGGGGGGGGGGGGGGGGGGGGGGGGGGGGGGGGGGGGGGGGGGGGGGGGGGGGGGGGGGGGGGGGGGGGGGGGGGGGGGGGGGGGGGGGGGGGGGGGGGGGGGGGGGGGGGGGGGGGGGGGGGGGGGGGGGGGGGGGGGGGGGGGGGGGGGGGGGGGGGGGGGGGGGGGGGGGGGGGGGGGGGGGGGGGGGGGGGGGGGGGGGGGGGGGGGGGGGGGGGGGGGGGGGGGGGGGGGGGGGGGGGGGGGGGGGGGGGGGGGGGGGGGGGGGGGGGGGGGGGGGGGGGGGGGGGGGGGGGGGGGGGGGGGGGGGGGGGGGGGGGGGGGGGGGGGGGGGGGGGGGGGGGGGGGGGGGGGGGGGGGGGGGGGGGGGGGGGGGGGGGGGGGGGGGGGGGGGGGGGGGGGGGGGGGGGGGGGGGGGGGGGGGGGGGGGGGGGGGGGGGGGGGGGGGGGGGGGGGGGGGGGGGGGGGGGGGGGGGGGGGGGGGGGGGGGGGGGGGGGGGGGGGGGGGGGGGGGGGGGGGGGGGGGGGGGGGGGGGGGGGGGGGGGGGGGGGGGGGGGGGGGGGGGGGGGGGGGGGGGGGGGGGGGGGGGGGGGGGGGGGGGGGGGGGGGGGGGGGGGGGGGGGGGGGGGGGGGGGGGGGGGGGGGGGGGGGGGGGGGGGGGGGGGGGGGGGGGGGGGGGGGGGGGGGGGGGGGGGGGGGGGGGGGGGGGGGGGGGGGGGGGGGGGGGGGGGGGGGGGGGGGGGGGGGGGGGGGGGGGGGGGGGGGGGGGGGGGGGGGGGGGGGGGGGGGGGGGGGGGGGGGGGGGGGGGGGGGGGGGGGGGGGGGGGGGGGGGGGGGGGGGGGGGGGGGGGGGGGGGGGGGGGGGGGGGGGGGGGGGGGGGGGGGGGGGGGGGGGGGGGGGGGGGGGGGGGGGGGGGGGGGGGGGGGGGGGGGGGGGGGGGGGGGGGGGGGGGGGGGGGGGGGGGGGGGGGGGGGGGGGGGGGGGGGGGGGGGGGGGGGGGGGGGGGGGGGGGGGGGGGGGGGGGGGGGGGGGGGGGGGGGGGGGGGGGGGGGGGGGGGGGGGGGGGGGGGGGGGGGGGGGGGGGGGGGGGGGGGGGGGGGGGGGGGGGGGGGGGGGGGGGGGGGGGGGGGGGGGGGGGGGGGGGGGGGGGGGGGGGGGGGGGGGGGGGGGGGGGGGGGGGGGGGGGGGGGG
>JASVEC010000077.1:0-85188 GCA_030770535.1 Batkoa obscura
ATTACTGTCTATTTTGAATTCGGTATCAACCAATTTTTCTGATTTCATTGAACCCTTTTCTTTTAATTGAATCAAAATGTTTTCATCTAAAGCTGATTTATTATTATTGATATTTGGATTAAATGATTGTAAAAATTCCTCTTTGAAACCTCTTTCTTTATGTAGATTCTCTTTCATTTTATCCTTATTTAATTTCACTCCGCCTTTTAAATTCATTCCTTTTCTATTTACCTTGTCTTCTATTTTGATGACATTATTAGTTCCATTAAAAGAATGAGGCTCATCAATTATTAAATTTGATCTAATGTATTCAGGCTCTCTATTATAATGCCTTAGCCTAAAGAACTGTTCTTTTATTACACTTTCTCCTTCCGCATCTCTTTTTTCCCATCTTCGTGCAGTTTCTTCAAACATTTTGAAAAAGTATCATTTAGGTTCTGTTGGATTGCTATTTAAATCATTCAAGCCAATCATTTAAATTTATTCGAAGTCCTTAAAACTCAATTTTCATTGAGTTTGATTTTATTATCTTAATAAAATGGCAGCATTACCAAAGTTAACCGAAAAAGAAATAGTTGTTAAGTTTAATCAACTAAAACAAGAAATCAGCACCATTACTTCAAGAATTGGAGAATTGGAGTCAGAGATAGAAGAACACAAGTAACTTTACTCATTTTTATTTTATTTTAAATTTACAATTTCAGATTAGTTATTGAAACAATGGAGCCATTAAGTGGAGATAGAAAGTGCTTTAGGTTGATTGGAGGTGTATTAGTAGAACGTACAGTTAAAGAAATTTTACCAACTTTAAAAGCAAATCATGATGGCGTAATTTCATTTAAATTTGTTTTTAGTATAAATAAACTAATCTATTTAGATTGCAAAATTAATAGAATCCTTAGTTAAAAATTATAAAGCTAAAGATGAAGAATTCAAAAAATTTCAACAAGACTATAAAGTTAGAATAGCCCCTGCTCAATCCTGATTTTTTTAATTAAAGCCTTTATAGCTATTTGTATTATTATTTCTTTAATTTAGAGTCCCATATTTACTATCCTTATCCAATATTTATAAGCTTTAGCATATCGCACCAGTTGGATTAATATAATAACCATATAAACACTATGTTGAAATTTATTATTAGTTAATATTTATCCAAATGTAAGTTTTAACCCTAAGAGTAGCATTTTAAGATAAAGTAAGGCTTACTATGGAATTGACCTATATATTGATACTTTAAAGTAGTAATAAAATAAATGCATTTCATATGTACTATAATACCTTTTATAATATCTTTTATACATTTTTAAGTAAATCAAGGTTAACATTTGCTAGATTAAATAATTTTTTAAATCACTTTTACTAAAGATCGTGTTAAAAGGTTACTTATCAAAAAAGATGTATTGAGCAACAAAATAACTTATATGAATATACCATATTTTATTCCACCAAAGTAAATTCATATAACATTAGCAATGTTCATATTCAAAAATCATCAAATATGACTTTAAATCTTAGTTTATATGGAGATGTTTTTTGTTTTCATCACTTTTTCCATTTTTTAAGCGCTATTTGAACAGAACTTTTATTAGTAAAATTCTTAAACAAAAAAATATATATTCATATATTAAAATTATGAAATATAAAATTATGGTTCTGATAAAGTTTCAAGAAAATGGTAAGGGGGAAGGTATCTGATAAATAAGGTTTAATTTTTAAATGCAAATTTATCTTAGAGTAACTGTTCAAAAGTAGCTATTTTAATAACCGTAAGACAGTTTCGTAGTATAAAAAACATAATAAAAAACATATAATAAATGTTCTAAACAATATAAATAACATCAAAAACTTTTTATAATAATTACATAATAAAACATTAACTTCAAGTTATTTTCACGTTACTATCAATCTGGAATTATTACAACTTTGATCGAGTTAATATATTAATTTGTGTCAATTGGCAAAATATTAGTTGAATTTGGTATTTCATTTTTCATCCACCTGATACAAAATGTCAATACAAGCTAATAAATTCGAAGTTCCAATACTCCTTTTCCATTCCAAAAACAGTGGATTTGAAGTTTAAAGTTATTTCATTTTTTATCAATTGAATTTGATGCAAATTACTAGCAAATAAATGTGGGGCTTACAGCTTTGCACCTTTAAATTAATTTATCGTTATAATGTAAAAATTTTGTGAATAATACAAAATGATTTTATATTAAATTATAAAGATATTAATAAATTAAACTATAGCTCTAATTATAAAAATCTCCTTTTATTTAATAAAATTTAAAAATAGATATTAATATTCGGAAATCAACATGATATTATGCACCATTGCAATAAAAGAAAGTAAGTTCTATTTTTAGCTGTTATTATGGAGGATTGATCACATTTAATAAATCCAATTTCCTAGTGACAGCCTAAAACCAAATCGATTGGTCTATCCAGAATCGAAAATTACTTAATATAGGAAAAACAAAATAAAAATTCAAATATTAGTGATTACCAGGATCAAATGATTTAGCAACCTCTATTTGTTCCACAAATTTAAAAAGATATATAAATACTCTTAAATCCTAATCTTTAATTTTTTTACGAAAATACAATTTACAGGCAGTGCCAGTTTAAGCTAACTAAAAATGATTGAAATAATGGGATATAAATACAGAGCAAAGAAGCTATTCAAAGCTTATTACTTTGGGAAACCAGTGTTTATTGAAAAAGTAGTACCTGAAAGCATGCGTAGTAAAATTCATAATACAGATTTTGATTTAATGTTAAAAGATGAACAGAATTTTAATACCATCAAGTTGAGTTTAACCCCTTCATTAAACTCAGACAAAAGAACAGGACATCGTAGATCAAGCTTTGTGGTCAATAATCAATCATTACAAGATTTGAAAGGTTGTAATTAAGAGCTGTAGTTTATTGAATTAACAGAGTTATAAGAATTAATATTTAAATTAGAATATTGAGTACTATAGTTTAGATTATGATTATAATGGAATTAATTAATTAATAAACTTAATATTATAATAATATCTTCATTGAATCAATATATTATTTATTTTACCCAACTATTCCTTCCCCTCTCCTTAATATCGTCTCCTCCGTTATCTACCCTGTTTTATACCTCATAAAGCGATAATATATTTCATATCTTGTAATTAAATCTTAATAAAAACATAATTCTTTAAACATATTATTTTAAATTTTGACTATTTTAGTTAGCTTTAAAGAAAACTATTAAATCATATTAGATAATATTAAATAAGGGGTGGATAACATAAATAAATGGTAATATTAAAATCGAAGAATAAATATTAATATCAGAATAAAGTTTATTTTAAGTGATATTTTAATTTTGATTTATAAAAAGCGGAGACAATGCTGTAGTTTAATTTAGATTATTCTTCAATCGAATGTTTGTAAATTAGTAGCTGTACTTTCTAATATTATACTTTGTACTAATAATTTATTTAATTTAGTTTATTATAACTGTGTTCTTTAGTTATAGTGGTAATATCACTTCAAATAGATTCAAAAAAAATATACATGTAGGCAACATAAGTTAATAAAACATCATAAGATATGCTACAATAATGGCTTTATATTTGATAAATAATAAATGAGCGAAGTAAGCTATAAATGACATGGACCGAAATAAAAACTAAAAGCATAGCTAGTTAGATATTAAATTTTACCCCTAAAATTAAGATTGGAATCTATACTAGAGATACCATCAAACTGAGACTCTTTTCTTATATTAGATAGATAGATATTATCCTCTTGAGAAGAAGTAAAGTGTTGATCATCAAGTTTATTGAATGTGCTTTTATTTCCTAGATGGTTACTATCATTGTGAAGGTTGATAGGTTCTGGTAGTACTTCTTTAGCTTGGTTTTTATCCTTACTATCGCTCAAATTCATAGCCCATTTAAATAGCAGTGTTACTGCTACCATTGATATCAATACCAAACACCTATTAACCAGTTAAAACAATATATAATAAAAATAATATATTGACTTACCAAAAGAATCCAAGAATATCACTTATACAACCCATAGCAGGCACCCCAGGTTGAGAGTTTCTTAACGCAGGCAAAGCAAACAGCATAGAAACGCTAGTGCCCAAAATAGGTGGTGGGATTTCTCTATTATTAAATACTGCGTCAACAGCAATATTAATCATAGCAATAGCTAAGCACCACATCAAAACAACCATAAAAGAGCAAACTAACAAAGTGGTAGGGGGCCGTACAGCTCTTACAGCAACAATTTTTGACTCATCCAAAGTGGTATAGGTAGAAAAATAACCATTTGTTTTTTCATCTTCTGGTAAGTCATAGAAACGAATACGAAATAATTGTGAAGTGCCATAAAAGGTGACGCTTGTAGGGACTAAAATTGGATCCCCGGATTTTGAGATGGATTTATTTTTGGTTGTTATTTCCAATGGAAAATACGCGATGAATTCTTCTAATGGATAGTCTCTTAAGTTACCAAAGGTGAAAGGTACTGCTAATTGGAAAGGCTCAATGGAGTTTCCCCTTGGTACAGATCTACGTTTGAATCGGAAGTTGATATCAATATCATATTTGATTGTTTTATTTTCATAACTTAGGTCTCCTATTGGATCAAGTTGTATAAACAAATCTACTTTTTTATTTAAAGGATCTACATTCATTAAATCTACTTGTATGTTTAGACTACCTCCAATTAATTCACTTTGTGTTGCTATTTGCTTATATGATCTTCCATTTGAGCCCTCGTTTGAATAAGCTACAAAGATTGGTAATACTATTACACACCATAATATAGCTCCAATAAAAAATTTAAATAGCCGTCTTCTTACTTTATGTAGAAATACCCAATTATAGCACCTAGTTAAGGTCTTATTTTTTGACATCTTTTTAAAGAAAATGAGCTGCGGTTAAAATTACAATAAAGATTAATAAAAAGTAATCTACCATTTAGTTTCCTCTTTGTTTTAAACTTCAGTTATATGATGTTTTACATTTGTCAGTTCATCAGTTTGAGCTTTTATTTTTCGTTATTCTTCTGCTAATTTTATCACCTAATAACTTTACAAATTATGATAAATTATTGGCTAAAAGTAGAAATGAGGTTGTCTTTTTTGCTTAAGGAATTCGTTAGCATTTTTTCCTCTTAATAGCACTTAAAAAGGGAATAAATAATGAAACCAAAAAACACTATCAAGTTTATTTTGTGCAATAGTACTATTTTAAGCATAGGACTAAAATGAACTAAAATTTGCCATAATAATCAAATTAGTGAATTAAAAAAAGAATACAGAAATGAACCTGACACAACTATTTTCCAAGGATATATTATTTATAGCTTCAGAACTTTAAGTGTGTGTAAAATTTACAATAAAAGATTTATTTTTACATTTATTGTTATATTTGAGTTAGGATTAAGTTCAAATATTAACTATCAAAATCTTATTACTGTTTTTATTTTGTATCTTTCCTGGATTATTTTTATCCAATGACTTAAATATGAATTAACAGAAAGCGTGTAATTCAATATCAACCCTATGGTTTCTTCGAACCTTGTTTTGAAAGTATTAAATTAGGCGTTATCCCCCTTATTTATACTACTTTTAGTCTGAGCTGTTTACCATTTTATTCACTTGATATACTCTCTCCTACCAATAAAAGTCAATAGATACATTATGAAGTTAAAAGGAGCTTTAAAATATAGTAAAACTGAAGTTAACATTAAAAGTTACTAGATTTATACATTAAAATCGTTGGTTATTTTGCTATCCTTTCAAATGTACTCATATCTTTGGTGTAAAGGGTGGCTCTGGAAAAAAGAAATTTCTAAAATTTGGAGAACATTTTCTATCATACTTTCAAATTTGTCCGTAATTTTAAAATGCTTAAGGAATGTTAAATGATATAAGGATAGGTTTAAATGCATCAATAATATAAATATTGTTATTAAGCCAAAATATAAAGGAATTCAACTGGACTTGACATAATAAAAAATGATGCCAATAAAAGCAAACATAACCAGGTTACATAGCTGGATATTTTCCAGTAATCTTAGGAGAAGAGTCTTTAAAATATTTATAGGGATGACACTATTCTGTATCATAGTGATACCAATTTTTATAGGATATGTCAATGAAGGAGATAAATCCAGGGTCCTGAATAATATTAAAAACTATACGGATTCAAATACAGAGGATTATATTGATTTACAGATTGACTTGGTTACTGCAGATCCAGTCAATAAAAAAGTAGATTTATTTGTACAGTTAGACCCTATAGGAGGATATAGTTTTAAAAATAAGACGTCAAGGTATGATATTGATATCAATTTTCGATTCATACGTAAGTCTATTTTAAAGGGTGAGTTTATAGAACCCTTTCAACTAAGCTTACCCTTTGCGGAGGGAAGCTTAAGGGATTATCCTTTTGAATTATTTTTGGTTTATTTTCCAATTGAAATCATTATCAGAAGCTCAAGCTTGAGCTCTAATGAAATAGACTTATTAGCTGCTAACACTAACATTAATTTCTATGGTACTTCTCAGCTATTTCGTGTACGCTATGAAGAGGTATCTAACCAAGATAAAAGCAATGCCTTCTATTCTTCAGTCACTATCTTACCAAATTCAAAATTAATTATGGTAAAATTATTGCGTCCTCCTACTACACTATTGGTTTGTACCTTTATGGTTGTTTTGATGTGGTGCTTAGCTATTGCTATGATTAATATTGCTATTGATGCTGTGTTCAATAACAGAGAAATTCCTCCTCCAATTTTAGGTACAAGCGTTGCTATGTTGTTTGCTTTGCCTGCGTTAAGAAACTCTCAACCTGGGGTGCCTGCTATGGGTTGTATAAGTGATATTCTTGGATTCTTTTGGTAAATCAATATATTATTTTTGTAGAATATTAGATATTAGCGTTAATTAATAGGAGTTTAGTTTTAATATCAATAGCAGCAGTAACATTATTGTTTAAATGGCTTCTTAACAGAGACAAGGAAATAACTGGTAAAGTACCAGGTTCAACTAATTCAAACGATAATCAAGTTGAAAAACGAAGTAATTTTAGTTCTACCAATCTATCAGATGAAATGCAAATTACATACAATAGTAAGGTACAGGCCTCATTGAGCGAGTATGAATTAAATTCCAAAGTTCAAATAAACAGGGGCTTAGCCCAATAAATCAAGTTAATATTTGTAATAATAGATCATTTCTAAAACTTTAAAATTTATTATTTTAACTATTTTACTATTCTATAACTTAAAAACCGTACTATTCGCTGTTGCTCAATCCTTATTCTTTTTCCACAAAGTCCATAAGCCTGAAGCAACTGGATTATTCTCTAGCTTTCCTTTTTCAATAAAGAAAGTTTTAGCTCCTCCAAAAACAATCTTACCATCTTTTTCTGCAAGGATAGTTCTTTTAGCTTTAAGATTAGCTGGAGATAACCAATGGTTAAATACTTCACAATCTCCTAATTGAACTAAAGTACTAACTTCTTGCCCGTAAAGCCCCATTGTATTTAACTTCATCACCGATTCTTTTGTTATGCTCCTTTGATTTTTACTCCCTGATTGGCGTAGTTGTGCTAAATTCACATAACTCTTAGTTTGGGAGTAGGTATAGTAACTTGGTAATATACCGCAAATAGTGACTAAAAGCAATAGTATTAGATCAAAAAAAGAGCTTTACTACATTTAAAATAAGTACCGAAAGCTGAGCCTAAGATGGGGGCTTTACCATAAAAATAAATAGAAGGTGCGGCAAACAGAGCTACTAAAAACAATGAATTTCCGATATATTTGAACCCTTTCATGGTGTTATTTATTGGGCCTTCATAAATTGTTTCATAGAAATACTTTGATTTCGGTTTTTTTAGATCAAATTTTGTTTCTTTTTGTGAACTTGGTGCATCTTGTTGTGATTGTAATGCACTCTTTGTTGTGTAAAAATTGTGGGTTGGGACTATAAATAGGGCCCTATTATTTTAAAAAAATACATTAAATTGTTGTCTTATTTGTCTTATGGTGATTTTAATACCTTTTGTAAGTCAATAAAGAACTCATTCTATTTATTTTTAATCTTAACATTTTTAAAAATGATAATAATTTTGCCTAATACTCAATAAAATAAATACCATTATTTAACACTGAATCATTCTCAATTTTATTGGCCATTCAAAACTTCAAAAAACAAAAACAAAAAGTAAAAATTATCTTTCTTTCTATAATGCTGAAATCGTTTATCAATAATGTAACATTACAATTCAATTTATAATAGCAATATTAAAACTTCATTAGATATATGATGAGTTAAATCTTATTAAGCTAACGTTTGATGTTGTAACTGGAAGGATAGATGGTATAAAAGAATCTGAAGTTCAAGATAAGCGAGGGATTAAAGGGAGCAGTCAAGAAATAAAAAGAGAAGACAAGGAAGAAGCTAAAAACGGAATTAAGAAAAATATAGATGATTATATAGAAACTAGTGAACTCTCAATTTCGAAACAAGGGAGGAGCATAGATCCAGTCAAGGAGCAAGAAACAAAAGACAATTTAATTATAAAACAAGAGACAGCAGAAAGTTCGATTAAACAACAACAACAAGAAAAACCAGTAAGTGTTAAATGGTCCGAGATTAACGGGGAGAATGCGATAGATAATTTACTTTTTAAGATTGAGACGAAGCTTTTAACCAAAAAAACTGACACTGGCCCTACAACAAGCAGGGTGCTTGGTAATTTAAACTTCAAGTCAAATATGTTTGGAACTTCAATTCAACTGATACGGGTATACCTGAGACTATAACGAAAGTAGCAAAAGATTCAACGATGGAAAAAAATATCAATGAAATCATTAGTAAATGTGAAGAAATTGTAAAAAATACTGGTTTTTATTATCTTACAAGTGGTACTGAGCTTGATACCCCAGAAGGATTAAACAAAACATTGCTTCCAACATCATTGGATGATGAATTTACTAAAGGGATTGAAATTTCGGAGCTTTATTCAAAGCATGAAGCATTTCAAAAGCAAATTCAACAAGAGGTTAAGGAAGAAGCTATCTTAAATTGTGGAAATCATTTGGCACTTATTTCGAATGATATTATAGATTATTATACTAAAAAAGTTTTTCCCGCTATTAGTGAGAGTGAAGATTGGAAAGAGTATATTGATGTTGTAAATAATAGAGTTAAGGAATTGTTTAATGTTATCCAAGAGTATCCGGAGGAAATGAGACGTTCAGTAAGTATCATTTAACTCATAATTTATTTTACACATTAATATTTTAGGCTGGAGAAATCTTAGAAATATTAACAGAAGCGAGTGGACTTAATCATATCATTGGAGAATATTTGCTTTTTAGAATTTATTCTATTTTGATTGTAATAAGATTATTATTACTATGCTATTTTATACTAATTTACATTATCAGGAGACTGTATTGACTTGTAAATCCAAAGACTCAGTTGACACTCTTATTAAGTTTTCGAAGTGTGTTTATAAAATCAGACCTGGGTTTTCAGAATATATATTTATTGCTAAGCTAGTTAATGAGAATCCATATATTCTTTTTAAAGACTTGAATGATAGAAAGATGGTAAACCAATAATTAATAATATCACATATTAACATTAATAACTGTTATTTACTATTTAGATCCATAATATTGCCTTAAAAGATCATAACGCTCTATATCAACTTCAAAATCAAATTAAAGAAACTGAAAGTATCGTAAACAAGAACAAAGTTACTAAACTTAACATAAATTATTCAGCTAGTGAGGATAAAAGGAAGGAAGCTTATGAAAACTTACGCATTTTCAACCTTAACCAGCTTATTGACAGCTTAAATATCTATCAAATAAGTAACTGAGCTATTAATTAGTGAAGATGAAAGCTTGTAAAATTTGTGCATTTTTAATCACAATCAATCGGTAGCTTGAATATCTATCAAATAAAAAAGGACACATTTTTATGCTTAAAATAGTTTATTTATTACTTATATTAACTAAAATAACATCTCATGTGTATTATTATTATTTCTTTATAATTTTTAATTTTTAAAAAAGAATATAAAAGAACTTTCTATAGCGCATTTACCATTTAGGTAGAAACCATAAAAATTCTTGAAAATTCTTGAAAGTTAAAGCAACTTCAACAAATAAAAAGTAAAAAAGTAGAAAGTGGCATTTAAACTTGGTAACTCTTTTTTTAAAATAATAATGGCAGAATCAAATCAATCAGCTTCTAACGATACATGGTCTAATTTAAGTGGTAAATTTGGGCCATTGGCCAGCAAAATAAGCAAGGGATTTACACAAGCCAAACAATGGAGTGAAGAGAAGTTAGGCACTGCTTCGGATGTCACTGAGTTACCCGTAGAATATCTTGAACTTGAAAAGGTAACTAAGCTAAATAAATAAATCATCAACTATAAAATAATCTAATAAATTAAAAAGAAAGTAGACACTATAAGAAATTTGCATTTACAAATGATAAAAGTTGTCAAAAATTATTCCGCTCAGTTAGGTGATACTGTTTTACCAGAAAGCTTACAGGGATTTACAAAAAGTATTACTGAAACATTTAACACTGGTAATGGGCCTGTAGCTCCACATGCTACTGAAAATAATGATCCTAAAACAGTATATAACGCTTTTGCTAAGACTGCATTTGAAGGTGCTGGTGTACTAGGAACTGATGAGCCTTTCGGTAATTTAAATTTAGTTTAGTTTGTTAGAATTCTGGTTAATTTTTCTAGGTACCGTTTTAATGAAATTCGGTTCGGTAGAAGATAAAATAGGCGATAGTAAGACAAGAATGGTAATAATAATAATGATAGTATTTTAAATCAATTAATCTTTTATTTATTTAAATAGAATCAAACTATTCAAAAACAAGTATTAACCCCATTAAACTCTACTTTAAATACAACTATTCAATTAGCTATGGTGAGTTAAAATATGATATCGTGGATGGTTCTTTATTAATGTTTCTTTAGAAAGCTCGTCGAAATGTAACTAATTTAAGACTCGAGTTGGATGGGTTAAGATCCAAACATAGAAACGCTAAACCAGAAAAACTAGCTCAAGTAACTATCATAACTAACAATAACTCAAAGAATACAACTAACACGAAAATAGGCCAAAAAAGAAATAGATGATGCTGAAGAAGCTTTAGTACTTGCAGTAGATGAAGCAAGTGAATTAATGCGAACAGTCATTGATAATGTAAGTAATTAATATACTCATAAAAATAGTACATAATAATATTTTGACTTCTAATAGCCAGAACCACTTCGTAATTTGGCAGAGTTAGTAGCTGCTCAAATGGATTTTTACAAAGAAGCTTATGAGTTGTTAGCTGATATTGCTCCTGAAATTGATGAAATTCAAGTCACCCATGAATCCCTTTATCGTCAAAGTCAAGCAAATTAATCTTATTAAAAATTAGTTTTTACAAAATTAATATTTTTAGTTTGTTGATTAGTTTTAGGTGTCATGATGTAATAATATGCTATTAAGTTTATATTAACAATAAATTTATTAGATGAAACATTAATAAAAGATAGTATTTATCATTCAATAAAATGAAGACAAATTTAATACAATAAGACGTAACGTTAATTAAAAACTGCAATTTTATCTATAAGATATCATCCTTATCTTCCCAGCATCTATATAAATTATATTTCTTTTAAGTATCATCACACATTCGAATCGTTGATTTTGAGATTCAGTTTTGAGTTGAGCCTGAGGTTGGTTATCGATCTCTCAAATTTTAGCTTGAACGTTTAATCTTTCCAAAATTAGTACTATAAAATCTTCATTATCATCGTCATCCTTAAAATAACTTTTGTTTCTTAGGTCTTAAATTAACATCGATAGCTTGTCCTTGAACGTTTTTATCCTCAAGTTCATCACTTACCTTGTTACTCGCTTTAGCTGATAAAGTTCTTCCAACAGTAACCTGTCTATTTTCTTGATTGATAGTTTTTTTGACTGAGGGTGCATTGAGTAGTGATGGATTGTTATAGTTTTTATCTAAAACGGGTAATAAATAACCTTCATTAAGTTCCCTGTTAGTGTTGTTTTTTAAATTACTTTGATCCTTGTCATTTAATGCTACAGCTTCTATCAGCTTAGATGATAAAACTGAAGCCAGAGGAGAAGGTACATCATTATCAGCCTGATGATGCATATAAGGATGTTTTCTTTGGCTTCATCAGTTTTTCCATCTTTTAAATGCTATTTGAGTGGAAAAACCATTGGTAAAATCCTTAAACGCAAAAATACATTTCCATATCTTTGGTATCATCCTGATCATATGAACTTATCTGGAAAACCTTAAGCTCTACCGTATTCACGTACAGTAATCACTTTATTTTGAGATAGATGAATAACAGTATCCTGTTTACCCATAGATTGGATATCCGTTAAAGCAGTTAAGAAATGTCCTTTAAAGTCCAATCTCGCAAATAAGCCTTTCCGGCTTAAACACCATAGCTTTAATTTTTCTGATAAGGAGGAGTGATTAGAACCTGGTACCATGGAGATACGGCAGATCCTTTCCACCGTTATATCGTTAAATGATCGAGTCACATGGTTGAAATACTTCATAGCACTTTGTCGAGAAAGTCGTTGGAATTCAGAAAATGGTTTCATAATATAATTTGTTTGCATCTTACCAATATAAACTGTATCGATTTTGATCTTTCTAAAATGATTGATTGAGTTGTTAGTTATTTTATAGTCTGGGTAAACGATACATTATTATCGTACTCAAACCCTTCTAAATTGGCAACTACATCATAAATTGTTTGTGCTGGATGTGGTACACAATGGTTAGTAAGATTTATTGCTATATAAAAAACACTATTAGATAATGAGATATTTAATCAACCTATTTTATGGAAACGATGTGTTGGCTCTGGGTAATATGCAAGATGATTGTCTAAAATAGTACCCCAGACAATGACACGACGTCTTGATTGAGCCAAACCAAAGTTGCCAGCCTGTTGAGTTGAAATACGATATTGATAGCCCATATGAGTAAGGCATCTAAAAACGAATTTGATCTATTCCATTCTAATACCTCCTTCAATCATATTGATCTCCTTTTGATTACCTTCTAATCTAGAATTTAACGGCTCGCGTATATTTTCTGATACAGAGTATTTTAGTCGATAGAAATCTACATAACCCATGGCAGTAGCAGTTACTGAATTTTTAATATCATTTGCTTTTTTAAATCTATTGATATCCGAAAGTTCCTGGCAGGGTGGGCCACAATAAATCAAGATAGCTTCTCCAGGCTGTGGCATGCCTGATAATTGCCTCCCCATAAAATCTTTTGCTGAAGGAAGTCCATTCTTATCGCTTGTATTAATACCTTGATTCAATAAAAAGTTAATATATTGATCGTATACTGTTGTACTTGGGAAATTCTTTTTAAATGTGATAGCTGCACCTGGGTTAAATTCGATAGAATAGCTAGTATGAACAATCCACCCTTTTCCATTCCTGGTGTAAGGCTTCTATATCCTGAAAACATATTTAAAGCTACTGATGATTTACAATTATCATATAAGTCGTTTGTTTCTTTAATGTGCTTCAGTCTGTACTCATTACATAATTGACAACATTTAAGTTCTTTCTTACTAACGTTGATTATACTTCCGTTCTCATCTTCACCACTTTTAATGTAAAAGGTACTATCTTCCGACTTATAGCTATCTAAATTTTTAACATCCTCGATATACTTGAGATAACAAGCACCCTCTAGTTTATCTATAGCCATAATGGAATGTTTACTAATTTGATATATATCTTGGATCTGGTATAAACTTCCTTGGTCCATAACTAGAATTTAAGGCCACAAAGTCAATCGTTTTTTCAAATCTTTTATAACGTCTTAAATGAAATTTGATAGTCTTATCTAATAATTTTCCCCAGAGCTTGTCCCTATTATTATTTTTATTGAACGGTACTATTTGAGCAGTGACATAATAAGTTTTTCTTTCTTTTGGTAAAACATAAACAAAATTATAAGAATGATATTCAAAGGACCTATGTTTCATACTACTTGTATTCTTATCAATCTCGCTTGGATTTAACTTATTGCAATAAAGCTTAAACTCCCAACTCTTAGAAATAGACAGCTTGGTATCAATAAAAGCTCTGGTAGCAATCTCATAAAAATATCTGAAAAAGAAAGAGTCAATAAACTTGGCCTCATCTTCTTTTATTGTCATATGGCTCACTTTAGTCTTTGCAACAAATTGATTCAAGGAATAAGTTTCAATATAATCCGTAAAGAATAATTCATTTTGCTAAACTAGCTCTCCCATAATAGCTTCATTACTTAGCACAAAAGCGCGTCATAAAGCTTTTTAGTTTTGTTTGCTTCAAATAAAATACATACATACAATACGATTTGGTCGGTTTTTAGCATCTTTTACAATGATAAAATCCCTACTTTTATGCTGTCATTTTTACTTTTGCTTATGAAAATAAATCAATCTTTGGAAATGATTGTATTTTTCTTCCAGCCCATTCGGATATACTTATAGTTGGTTTTCCGTACACTAACCGATAGTGTAGCTTTCCTCTAACTTCTTTTAATTGATTTTCTTTTGCTTCCTCAGCAGGTTCATGATTAATAAGACCACACGCTAACTTTGAAATAATTTTGGTAAAAATTGGAGGAATTGTTTTATCCTTTATCAATAAACTTTGTTTACCAACACTTCTATGGACTCTGAGTTCCTTTTGGTAAGGTAATTCGAATTTATCATCTTATATTTCCATCAACCTGGTAAAGGATAGGATAGTAAAAAATCCATACTTACTGTTTTCTTGCATCTAGATCACAATCTCTTCTTCGATATAAGCTATTAGTCTTAAAAAAGCTTTTATATTTATTTTCATTATTGTGCAGCTTGGAAATGGGGGACAAGCTTTCGACGATTCTGGAAATACTCAAAGGAACTCTTCGTATACTAAGTTTGGGTTTTTAGGCATATCATTGATAACAAGATCAATTAATCGAGTTCTCATCAAATAATCTCTATATTTAGAATAACATTCTGGATTTGGATTACTGAGTTTATACCAAACATAGGTGGTATTTAGGAAAAGTTCACTGTTTATTGATTAATTTTCTAGATAAAACTGAAATCAATTACCTTGATTCATATAGTATAAATGCCATCTCCCAATCAAAGATAAAACCGAGTCTTACAGATTGATTAGGGAATTTCCTTCGTCTAACAAAGTCTTTTTTTACTGCTTCCACTTGATCGTTATCAATGTCATTACCATCGTCTTCACTCTTAAGGATAACTTGACTACTTTCCTCATCTTTTGAAGCTTTTACAATACCAATACCAAGGATCTTTCTGTTCTCGTTATCAATCTCATCCAAACTGGTATAATATTATTGTTTAAAGCGTCATAAAAAATAAAGTCTTTTAGGATTCGAACGGTAAAAGGTTTCCATCCTTATTCGGTGTATTACCTCCCTTTTTGTCTTTATTCAAAGAAACAATTCTTGTTGATCTTTCTGATAATCTGTTAGTTTATGTTTATCTTATGTTTACTTCGTGCTATTGTAATTTAATTAAAACCAGACTTTAGTTGAACTTTACTGAATTTCTGTTTTGTTAAAGTCAATAAAACTTGTTTACCAATAAAAAGTGTGTATCCATAACAAAGTTCTCCAACAAGAGTATTTTAAACTAAAAAGAATAAGTTACAATAAATTACAGAAACCAAATTAATGATGATAGGAACATTATGTGAAAGTAATTAAGAAAACGTAAATATATTGACTTTCGTAAATAAGGTATTAAATATCAAGTAACTTCATCCTTAGTTTTGGAAATAATTTTCATATATATATTATAATAAATTTATAGTGCGTAATGGTGAGTGAAGTCACTTTTGCTTCACTCTTTAAATTGCATCTAAATAAATATATAACCAAGTCTTTTTTGTTCAAGAACTTTAACAATGCTTTTCCACTTAATAGGACCTAAAATATCAAAAAACAAACGAAACTAAACAAGACATCCTCATATTCAAAAAGCTAGGCAACTTATAAATCTAACTTGTATTAAAAATAAGCGTTAAACTTATATATATTATTAGTCATCAATTAGAAGCTTGAATATTGCTGAAAGTTTTGATAAAATAAAACACTGATTGAAGACCAATTACAAAGCTTAATAGTTAATATTGTAACAGTAAAATTACCTTTAAAATGTTTTCTATACTTTTTTTTACTGATTTTTAAGCCAATTAAGTTGATTTAAGCAACTACGAATGAAAAAATCTATTTAGCTTAATGTTAAAAAATTAGTGGCGTTTTGTTAGCAAATTTAAAATTTAGAGTTTGGACCTACACACCAAAACTTATTCTTAAGTATTTCTTACTCAAACGTTACTGCTTTACTATAAAAGCTGGGCTAAATATTACAACCTGAGTTGGAAACAATGTAAAAGTTTTAAGATTTGATGAATAAAATTTTGTTCATTTAGTGAGATGGAATCTATCCCTTTGAGTCAATGGTCTTAGGAGGGTTATAGAAAATTATTACAAGTTGGGATTTTAGAATAGGACCTTGATGACGATTCAAAGTACATTGATAAGAGTTGAAGCTTAAAATGGGTTTAATTTTTGAAGCAAAATTCGTAAGTTCAAAGATTGTCACAATTAGCTGCAATAAATTTAGAAGATATACATTGTATAATAAAAGTAATCTCTAATGTACTTGGGCTTGTAAAAAATCATATTAGTATGTATAAAACGCTTGAGAGTACATTCATTATCTACTATTGTCAAATCCCCTATCGTGTGATTCATAAGTGTTTAAATCAAAGTAGTATCCTAAATGATTAATTGAGTTTTGTGTAACTTACCTTCAGAAATTCTGAGAGAAAACAAAGCTATACAGATAAAGATTTGTAGAGATGGCCTTTCTATTATAATATTACTTTGGGGTCCTAAGATTTTTTTAAAGGGCTATCACTAGTATACAAAGTAATACATTACAAGAAGACATATTGTATCAATATTCAGTATGTCATTTTGAGCTATCATTATAAAAAACTAGTTTTTTTTCCAGCAAATCATTGATTGTATGCCTCTATAATCAAAGATGGAATCTGTAATAAAAGCAGCATTTCTAATAATATCAGTCATATAATCAAAATTACTAAACTATAAGAATCGATAGTAATGTAATCAGGTTTGACTTTGCACATTCTGAAAGTATGAATTAAAAAATTGCTAATGGTTATGGATTTAAGATTTGGAGCCTTAAAGAAGTAATATTCTTACTCTATCTCATTTTTAATAGCTATTAGCTTAATTTATAGATTTACGATGGGTTTAATTTTTTTTTTTCAATTAAAAAAAAATCTTAATTAAACCCTAAATCGTGAAGTAAGAGCTATTTTAAAACTCTAAGTATTCTTGCGTTGTGAAACATCGCCTTATCAGCTCTATGATTGACTACAATATAATAATCACTTAAATTGATGTGTTCTCAAGTTCAGCTATAACTAATCCCAAGCCTTTTACTTCAACTTATTATTAGAATTTCTAACTTCATTGCAAAGAATATCATCCTCTCGTTTTGATATCTATACTTGTTGGGGTATAAAAGAGATTTTAGAACATAATAACTCGAGGCTTTTTAATTAAACTACTCATTGATATTGTACCTTTAATATAGCGGCTAAATCTTTCTGATAGTATTTTACGTAGAATTTACAGTAATATTGTTTATTCTATTTATCTTACATAGTTCGTAACTTATTGTATGGCATTTTTCATAATTCAAGTATCTTAGTCACATAAACTAAGACCTTTCGACTTACAACTAGTTAATCAACCAAAAACTGCTTTTGACTCCAATCACTGAATACCAGATTTCACAAAACTAATCCTAGCTTATTTTATAAAGATAGCTGAAGGTTTAAAGTTTTGATACTTATTAAATAAGTAAAGAAATGGTTTATTAAATATTGTGAATTAATTATTAAAGATTAATATTACTTAAGTTGTTAATATCTAAGTTAATAAATAGTCAAAAAACAAGTAGTTATAACAATAAATAAAAGCTACTACTATATTGCTTATATCATATAAAGATAGCTAATTACAGTTTAAGACTAACCACTCCCTCCCATGCAGCTATTTACTAACTTAATAATATATTAATAATATAACTATAGCATTAAAATAACTTATTCATTTAATAGCGAATTTGCAATATTAGCTATGAAGCAGTCAATAATAAATATTTCTCAATAAAGCTTTATAAAAATACATATTAAAATAGTTTGAAACTTTGGGTACTTTTGCTTTCTAGTAAAGAATTTATTTTTATAGAATTTCAAGCAAAGAATCTTGCTAAGAATTTTCCCACTCAAATAGCGCTTAAAAAATGGAAAGGTAATGAAATCAAAAAAAACATCCCCAAATGTTAAAAGCTGAATCTTAGTTTCATATTAAATTTTCTTGGTATCAAAATAATTTAAAAATAAATAAATTTTTTATATTATTATGAGTTATGGGAGAACTTTATTAAGGTTCAACTTCAATCATTCTATTATGAATCCCTAAAATTGTTCTAATCAAATATTACTGCTGTATTTATATTCTAATGTAGGTCGAGATTGTTTTGAGTATGTATTAGATTTTTTCAAACTGCCTCATCTTTCTTTTATTCTTTTAGTAATTCACTAGAGCTTTTTTCAAAAGTTTACTATTTATTTTACAAGAACTAGATCAAAATTTTTGTTATTTTAGTCAACTAAGCTACTAGAATCTATTCTCGACTAAATTAAACCGAATCCCATAATAAACCTCATTACATAACAAAGCTCGAAAACTAAAAAAATTAGATTATTCATATTTACTAATTTAATATAAAAAATGACTAAAGATACTTTTTTAATAAATTATAACGAAGAAGAAATCCAAAATCATTTAAAAGTGGCCTTAGATCAATTAATAAAGCCATTAAACCAACGTGAAAATAATGGTTTAATAAGAAAACTAACACTTGCCACTACTTTGATAAGCAGTAAAGAAGACAACTATATTGATTTTTCTTCCAACGATTACCTTAGTTTATCTGAAAAGGGCTCACCATTACAGTCTGAGATAAAGAAGCAATTCAATAACAGCGACAATAACATAACAAGTGGTTCAACAGGCTCAAGGCTATTAGATGGAAATTACAAAGAAATCGAACAGCTTGAAGAGTTAGCTAGTAGATTTCATTCTTCTTCTTCAGCTTTGTTGTTTAATTCTGGTTTCGATGCCAATGTTTCATTGTTTTCAACTATAGCAACCAAAGAAAGTACTATTATCTATGATCAACTTATACATGCTTCAATTCATGATGGCTTAAAACTGTCAAAATGTCAACATAAGTTAGCTTTTAAGCATAATGATTTATCTCATCTTGAAGTTATATTAACAAAAACAAGAAAATTACATAATAATAATATATATATTGCTGTAGAAAGTGTATACTCTATGGATGGTGATAAAGCAGATATAAAAAAATTAGTTTCATTATGTTTAAAATACAAAGCACAATTAATTATTGATGAAGCACATGCCACAGGTATTTATGGAAAAAATGGGGAAGGTTTAACAAATGAAGCATTGAACATGATTACAACTTGATCAATAATTTAATATTGGCAAGGATAATCACATATGGTAAATCATTTTGTAATCATGGTGCTGTTATCTTATGTAATTCAATTTTAAAACAGTACTTGATCAACTATGCTCGCCCATTAATATATTCTACTTTTTTACCACCAATTACCTGTTTAACAATTCAATGTGCTTATAAAGTGATTATGGATCAACAAATCGGTGGTAAGTTAAGACAGAATTTATTAGCTATTATTAATGAATTTAAACAACTCTCTTATGAATTATTACCTCACCATTTACTGACTCCTTCGACTACTCAAATTCAAGCTGTTTTAGCGCCTGGCAATTTTTTTGCTTTAAAATTGACTCATCATTTACAATCCAAAGGTTATTTGGTACGTGCTATCCGTTATCCTACTGTACCTAAAGGTCAAGAGAGGATACGCATCTGTTTGAGAGCTAGTCATAATAAGGAGCAGTTGAGAAGTTTTTTAAATGAAGTTTTGACTTTCATTCAATTGAAGAGACCTACTTTATTATCATCAATCAATGATGGCCATTCTAAAGATCCAAGCTCTAACTTATAAATAAAATTTTATAATATTATAGTATTATTAATTTAAAAATATAGAATATTTAAATATCAATGGTATTTTATACTTTTGTATTATATAATTAGTATAATTAGTCCTTTTACAAAAAACATCTGTTTTTGCAAGGAAAATTTAGAAGTATAGAATAACACAACAGTAAAAAAATTATGCCGCAATCAATAATCATTCTATTTCTAACAAGAGCTAGCGTCAGTTATGGGAAAACTCGATATTGATGTTTTAAAAACCATTACTATACTCTTGTGTTGGTCTTTTTATCCCATTTATATTATAATGATTTTTAAATATTTAAATATAATACTACTGTGTCTGACCTAAAATTATATACACTTACCCATGTATAGTGAATACAATTTAATTTTATGATGTTTGCCAAATTTTGACTTTATTATTGAAATTTACTAATTTGCCTTATTAGTAAAAGAAACTAATATAATAAAGCTGCCAATCATATGAATACTTTAATATTGTATAGTAAAGATAAACAAAAAGGCAATTAAAGGCACTTAGTCTCTTTTGTAATAAATAAAGGGTAAGTGAGGTTTTGGAGATCGTTTTTGAAAAACCATAAAGGAACTAAAAATGAAGAATAAAAAAATATAAACAAACAATACAGTTTTATTTAAAGTCGACTATAAAATGAAACTGTAGTTTGTTTTTGTTAAAATGTTATAGATTAATAAAATTATTAACATTATGATAGTAGTAGATGTCAAAATAATTTGCCAAAAGTTCCTTCAAAATTTAATATATAGAAATGTGTTTTTGTATTTAAGAATTTTACTAACAATTTTTCCACTCAAATAGCGCTTAAAAGATGGAAAAGTAATGAAGTCAAAAAAACATCTTGTATGCAATTTTAAGAAATAAATAAAAATATTATAATAAAAAATATATATAAGGTTAAAAATTAAAAATTGATTTATTCATAATGTTACTAATACTATTGATGTATTAATTAAGGTTATAAAAAATGATTAAAAAGCAAAATATATAATAGATTTTTTAATAATTTTTTAATACATGGGAGTATTTTTTTACTTCACTTTTTCTATCTTTTAAGCGCTATTTGAGTGGAAAAATTCTTAGTAAGATTCTCAAACACAAAAACACATTCACATATATACAATTTAATACTTTGGAATTAAAATTAAAATATAGAGATGTATTTCTGTTTTTAAGAGTTTTACTAAGAATTTTTTCGCTCAAATAGAACTTGAAAGATGGAAGCGATGAAGTCAAAAAAAACATTGTCATTGTGAAATCTGGTATTCAGTGATTGGAGTCAAAAATAGCTATTTGTTGGTTGATTAACTAGTTGTAAGTCGAAAGGTCTTAGTTTATGTGACTAAGATACTTGAATTATGAAAAATGCCATACAATAAGTTACGAACTATGTAAGATAAATAGAATAAACAATATTACTGTAAATTCTACGTAAAATACTATCAGAAAGATTTAGCCGCTATATTAAAGGTACAATATCAATGAGTAGTTTAATTAAAAAGCCTCGAGTTATTATGTTCTAAAATCTCTTTTATACCCCAACAAGTATAGATATCAAAACGAGAGGATGATATTCTTTGCAATGAAGTTAGAAATTCTAATAATAAGTTGAAGTAAAAGGTTTGGGATTGACTGTGTCTGAACTTGAGAACACAATGACTTAAGTAATTGTTACGTTATAGTTAATTATAGAGCTGACAAAGCGATATTTCACGAAATCTAATTTAAACAATTATTATAAAGTTTATAATTTTAGTTGGAGCTATATCAGATTTTTTAAATTTACTAGACACTAGCTAATAATATAACTTATTACTATATTTAATAAAATATAAACGTTTTTTAATATTCTATATTTTTATTACTTTTTTTATATCTTTGTTTTTTATTACTGATAGTTAAATTGTTGATTTTATTATTTTATTATTTTATTATTTTTTGAATACAAAACATCAAACTTTAACACTGGTATAAGGGGATGTTTTTTTGGCTTCGTTATTTTTTACATCTTTTAAGCGCTATTTAAATGGAAAAGTTATTAGTAAAATTCTCAAATACAAAAACACATCTCCATAACTTGTTTATTATAATAGTCTAACTTTATTAAATCTGATTTTGTATTTATGTTTATATTTTATCTAACTTAAAATTGTTATGTAACTTTTATTACTTGATTTTTTAATAACTTTATTAAACATGCTTTTTTAAGTATCAATATAAAATTTATGTAATCTATAACTTTTTTTATCAAAAAAGTTTTTTATCTCTGCTTCATTTTTTATTGTTGTATTTTTTTAAACGATTTTTTTTAATTACATGCTGAGTATGTATATTACATAAATCTGCTTCTCTTGCTGTATTTTTAAAATCAGTTGGTATATATATAGTATTGACCTAACTACTGTTTTACCTTTTAAATTATTAAAATATTTGGGATGTATTTTTGCGTTTAAAAATCTTATTAACAATCTTTCCACTCAAATAGTGCTTGAAAGATAGAAAAAGTGATGAAGTTGAAAACGCCTTCATATAATAACTGGAGGGTTTTTTATGTTCTTAATAACAGGTTAAAGTATTAATATTTTATTATTATTAATTGTTTTTAAATAATGATATTTGTTTTCATTTATATTAAATCCAAAACCTTTACATTTATCGAAAATACGTATTAAAACTATAATTGATGATGATGCTATTTATTGATTTTTATTCAGCTTAAGCTTTTTTAAATTTATCTAGTTATATGGGGATGTGTTTTTTTGCTTAATAATTTTACTAAAAAAATTTTCACTCGAATAGTACTTAAAAAATGTAAAAAGTTATGAAACCAAAAAAACAGTCCCATGTATCAAAAACTTAAAAATTTAAGAATTTGAAATTTAGATTAATTTAAACATCTCTAGATAGGATTTTAAGTAGAAGAGAATATCTGTAATTTTCTTATGAAATATAACAATGATTTAGATTAGATTTTGTGAAATATCGCTTTGTCAGTTCCATGGTTAATTATAGTATAATAATCCCCTAAGCTGTTGTGTTCTCGAGTTCAGAGAAAATCAACCCCATGTTCTTAGTTTGATTTGTTATAAGAATTTCTAGCTTCATCCCAAATATTATCTTCTCATTTTGATATTTATACTTTTCAGAGTATAAAAGAGTTTACAGAGTATAGTAGTTCGAGGCTTTTTAACTGAATTATTCCCTGATATCTCGAACATTTAATAAAGCCACTAAGTTTTCTTAATAGTATTTTACGTAGATTTTACATTAGTATTGTCTATTCTACTTGTCTTATATAGCATGTAACCTATTACATGCTATTCCTCATAATACAAGTCTATCTTAGTCACATAAACTAAGACCTTTTGACTTACAACTAGTTAATCAACCAAAAACTGCTTTTAACTCCAACCACTAAGAAGTACCAGATTTCACAGTTTATAATTAATAAATTAAATTTACAAAAAATATTAATATTCATTATACTTATTAAAAAAACTATATATAGTGATGTTTTTTTGGCTTCATCACTTTTTCCATCTTTCAAGCACTATTTAAGCGGAAAAATTGGTAGTAAAATTCTTAAATACAAAAATACACCCCCATGTTATCTTTTTGCTTAAAATTATATTTATTAAAATTTTAAAAAATGCTAAAATATAATTTTATTATTTATTGCATTAATTAATATAATTAAATTAGTAATGATTTTTGGTTTTTTATATATAAGTTCTAGTCATTAATACTATTAAACATTGTTTTACTATAATAAAATTTTTGAAATTAAAAGGAGCTTTAGACTTGTTGCTATTTTTAAGTGCTTTTTTAAAGCTAATTTATACAAGTTAGCTTAAAAGCTTGGTTTGAATCCTATCTGACTTAATTTTTAGTAAAAAGTGCAAATTGAGCATTAAATGCTATAAAATTCTTTGCTTTTTGCTTAAAATAATTTACATTAAAGCATCTTTTTTATCCATTTTATTAATGGTCGTTTTATAATTTTGTTATACAAAAAATGAGAATAAAATATGACTTAGAAAATTTTATTATTAACTTCAACCAAGCTTTTAAATTTAATATTGATTTTTACCTATATTTAAATTAACTGATCATTAAATTTATTTTTAGTTATTTAAGTTCCTTTTATCTTTTTAAAACTAGATTTTTTGAAATATATAATTATACGGGGATGTATTTTTTTGTTTAAGAATTCTACTAACAATCTTTCTGCTCAAATAGCACTCGAAAAATGGAAAAAGTGAAATAAAAAAAAAACCTCATATGCTGTATGTTAACGGTACTGTAATTTAAAAAGTTGGTATATTAATATAAAACTAGCAAATGAGGATGTTTTTTTGGCTTCATTACTTTTTCCATCCTTTAAGCACTATTTGAGCGGAAATTTTATTAGTAAAATTCTTAAACCTAAAAATACACCCCCAAATGGAGATGTTTTTTTGGCTTCATTAATTTTTCCATCTTTCAAGCACTATTTGGGCGGAAAAGGTGTTAATAAAATTGTTAAATACAAAAATACATCCCCAAATCATAACATATAATTAAAGTTTGATTATACGTGCTTAATGTAAAATAAAATAAAGTATTTTATATTTTTTTAGCTGGCTTATATTTAATATACAAACCGAAACATAAAATAATTTATATAATTTATAATTCAATAACGACTACTTTTTTGAAATAAATATGGAGTGTGAAATCTGGTACTCAGTGATTGGAGTCAAAAATAGCTATTTGTTGGTTGAATATACTGTAAGTCGAAAGGTCTTAGTTTATGTGACTAAGATAGACTTGTATTATGAGGAATAGCATGTAATAGGTTACATGCTATATAAGACAAGTAGAATAGACAATACTAATGTAAAATCTACGTAAAATACTATTAAGAAAACTTAGTGGCTTTATTAAATGTTCGAGATATCAGGGAATAATTCAGTTAAAAAGCCTCGAACTACTATACTCTGTAAACTCTTTTATACTCTGAAAAGTATAAATATCAAAATGAGAAGATAATATTTGGGATGAAGCTAGAAATTCTTATAACAAATCAAACTAAGAACATGGGGTTGATTTTCTCTGAACTCGAGAACACAACAGCTTAGGGGATTATTATACTATAATTAACCATGGAACTGACAAAGCGATATTTCACAGGGGACGTATTTTTTGATTTAAAATTTTACCAACAAATTTTCCATTTAAATAGCGCTTAAAAAATGGAAAAAGTGATGAAACCAAAAAATATCCCCATATGGTGTCAATACAAATGTCCTGAAAATTTAAGGACTAACCTTTGCATGTTTATAAAGTGAAAGTAAAAAAAAAAACTATGCTCTTTTGGTTGCTTTAACTTAACATTGTTATGCTTTTTACTACCATCTAATTTTTGATTATATAGAGGATTACTTCCAAATAGCAACAGATCGTTTTATTGTTGAATAAAATATGTGGATGTTTTTTTTGGATTCATTATTTTTTCCATCTTTTAAGCGCTATTTAAATGGAAAATTTGTTAGTAAAATTCTCAAATACAAAAATACATCCCCATATTATAAGGAGTAATTATATTATAGTTATTATGTTTAATTTAGTTATACAGCATGTTTTGTAGATTTGTAAAATTGTCAGTTTTTATCTAGAACTTTTTTTAGCTTTTTATAAAGTTGATTGTATATCATATTTTTTATATATTTTATCTTTATTTTATTGTATTATAATCTTATGTTTGAACTTATTATGTCAAATAATAATCTATTATTAATACATCTAATACAGATTTTAGAATATATTAAATTTACAAAAAGATCTTGGTTCATTAATTGAAGTAACTTAAATCTAAGATTAAAAATAAGAAATATTGATATGATAAAAAATAATAGTAAATTTATTTAAGCTTGATAAACGATAGCTTCTTCCTTTGAATATTTTGAATATGGTTCAATATGACTACTTGCACTATCTAAGATAGGATCTTGAGAATGATTAGTAACAAAGTCCGATAATGTATCTAAATCTACTGTGTTTTGTTTACTTTTGCTTTTACCAAACATAGATTGATCATTATCTTCATAACTAGGTCTATTTCGATTATCAACTCTTCTTTTAGAACCCAAAAATGATAAAAAACTATTAACTAATTCAGCTCGATAGATTTGCCAATCATCATTAGTAGGTTGATGTAAAAACAATACGACCAAAGGAGAGATTAAAGCATGATTGGAAATAGTAATTACAACAACGAAGTCCCAAACTACATTACGTGGATTCAAAGAAACTAATTCATAGGCCAATGCTAAAATTTCTGGAAAACAAATTAAATTATAAACAATCATTGTTAAAAAAGTTTTATAAAGTAGCGTATTAGCTAATTGTTTTGATTTCTTTGCTTCTCTTAATTTAAAGGAACTTGGTACAGGTTGTTGTAACATAGCTGGTAGACTTAATACATCATTGTTTCCATTTGTAGTTTTAACTTTAGTTTTGATTTCATTTTCATTATATTCTGAAGTAGGATTTAATAATAATTTACGATGATGCATTAAAATAGAAAGATAAGAAGAGTTAAATACTAAACCTGCCATAATAGATTGAATTGTAAAAAATCCAATATAAATAGCACCAAATGAGGATTGATCAATTAAAACTAAAGAATAAACACAAGAAGGCATTGGCATAAATTGAGAAGTAGCTGCGCCCACTAGACCTAAAATTAAAGGTGGACTAACATAACCAACAGCTAATGAATAATAAGACCATGGAGTCCATTTAATACCTTTAACAGTAAACATATAGCGTTCAAAAGATAAAATAGCTACCATATAAAGCGATATTAGAATTAAAAAAGGAATTAAAAAACCAGATATTTGTACCCAAACATTAGAATAATAAATATTATAACTTGTAGCTACCATTAATATTTGATTAACTATAACTACTCCACAATATAACAAATCAATAGATAAGACTACACTTACTAACATCATGTCAATATTGTAATGACTTTTTAATCTTTTTAATACCAGCCGTAATACAAGTCCATTAAAAAATAAAGCTAATAGGCCGCTTAAAAAAGACCACCAACCTCCTATATATTTTAAATAATCAGCATCGGCTAACATATCATCTAATCGCAAAGTGTAATCTGAAGGATGGAAAGGGTATCGTGTTAAAGTAGGATCTTCTGACATTCTTTTTTTATTTTAATTATATTGGAGAAAATTATTTAGTGTTATTTTTTATGTAAAAAAATAAAATAAAAAATAATTTATGAATAATTGTAAATTCAATAGTTTATATACATTTTGTTAAGTATGTCATTAAAACTAAAATGATAAATAGACATTATCCTTTTTTTAAAAGGAAAATAAAAGGAGTCAGGGACAAGTGAATTGATTGGTTTATGATAGTGTGTTTTTTCAAAATAATTTCAATTTTTAGTACTTTTTATTAACTTTTTTTAGCAATTTATGGATTTTTTAGTTACATAAAAAAGGGGAAATTTAAAATCTCTTCTCACACCTTTTCATTATTTTTAAAAAAAATCGATTGTTGATAATAAATTATTTATCAAATCATACATTTATATATAATATTATACTTTTATGAGGTTTTTAATTATTTTTAGTATTTTTACATACAAGAAATAAAAATATCACTTCTCTTTACTATAAAATAATAAACTCAATAAGTATAAAAAAAGGAGGTATTTGAATTAAATTTTTAATTTCACCGAAAGAAATTGAATAAAATTAAATTTAATGAAATTAAATTAAATATTCTATCCAACGTTGTTAAAATTAATATATATAGTTAATCTGTTTTTTAGTTTAGTTCATATTAATGATATAAATAAAGAGTGTTAGTAGTTAAAAGCTTTAAAACTTTGTGTACACTTTTATGAATTTAAAAATAATAAATCATCATGAATACTATTATTGAATACTTAAAATTGTATAAGTATGTCTACTTATCGTCATTTTCTATTTTCAAGCAGCCCAAAACTCAAAAAATTATACTGAGATCTTTGAATAAAAAAACATACTTTACTATTAAATTTATAATATTAAAAATAAAATAAAAACAGTTGAAATTTTGCAACGAATAGTTGTTAAAACTGAAATTTTTATTCGAATTTTTATTTTCTTTCATTTGAAACCCAATATTTTAAAACAAATATCTTTATTAAACAATTCTATTCATTTTGACCAACTTCAAACTCAAAGCCATCTCAAATCTTCTTGAATGAATTTAATTGGTTATATTTAATAAGCATGACATCCTTAATCCATTTCATGACGTCAACTATCAATTTATAAATAAACTACAGTCACTATTTCAAAATTAATTTAGTCAATTTTTAAAATTAAAAGAGATGCCAACCGAAACAAAGAAAACAGAAACTGTGGCAAATGATGTTGATAAAAAACCTATCTTACTAGATCCCAAGACAGAAGGTTTGAAAGAAAGTTATAATGTAGATACATTACCTGGTTCACCAATTGCTGTTAACAATCGTATGCTTGCTCATGGTAGAGAGATTAAAAATTTACGTTTAGGACATAAGGGGCAAAGTAAAAAATTCCAAAGATTAAATAAAGAGTTAAATGATGATGGAGCGGGTAAAAATAGCATTTTATTGACTTATAGATAGCAATATTAATTTTTTTTTTTAGAAACGGATCCTGAATTTGTATTCCCTTCTTCAAAAGTTCGTTCAATGACGAATATGTTGAAGGTAATTCATACTAAAATAAAAAAAGACTGAAGCATTAACACTATTGTTGTTATTTTAGAGTGATAAAAAGCCCAATCGTTTAAGTGCGTTACAACAATTGTCTCATTTTTTAATTGAACCTTCTACATCACTGAAGGAATTTGTGTTAGAGGGTGAATTTGTAGATTATCTTAAAGTAAATCTTACTTTGTTTTGTAACGAATGAACCTAATTACAAATTTTATTTAGAACTTCTTAACTTCTACCGATAACGATGAGTTATATCAAGCTTTATGTTGTGTAACTAGTAATTTTATTCTTTTAAACTCATGGTAACTCTATTCTAACAGCCAATATTATACAATTTAGACATTGCTGCTGGTTCGCCAGATTTGTGTTTTAAATTATTACCTTTGGTACCTTTATTAAAAGTTCTTTTAACCAATGAAAAAGTGGTAATTTAAAAATTATCTTTTTTCATAGGTTAAAGATTAATAAAGATCTATTAATTATAATAGGAAGTACAAACAATGACCTGTTGGGCCTTAGGTAATATGGCGAATGATGGTAGTGAATTTAGAAAAGCTATTGGGGAAACGAAGACTATTCCAGATTTGGTGAAGTTGTTGAATAATAAGGTAAGTAAAGTTCTATAAGAGAGTTTATTAAGAGTTAATTTTGCTATTTTTAGGAAGTGGATATTGAATTATTGAAAAATACTTGCTTTGCATTATCTTCATTATGTCGTATGCCAGATTCGTTTGCTAAAGAAATTTATCAAGAAGGTGTAGTTGAATTTTTATGTAATAATTTAATGGATGATAAAGTAAATATGAGTTTTGTTATTTGTTATACATTACTAATAATGATGTGTTTTATTTAGAAAGTAGAAGCTTTTTATGAATTATATTGGGTATTAGCTTATTTAAGTGCCGAATTGGATGAAATCGATACTTTATTGGATGAATTTAAGTTGAAGGAAATCATGGTAAGATAATAACAACAAGCACGAATAAAGACAAATAAATAAAGACAAATAAATAAATAACAATAGATTAACTAATAATCTATTATTATTTTAAGGTAGATCATATGTTGCCCTTATATTATCGTAATAAAGAAGCGTTGCCATTGATACGTATTATTGGCAATCTTATTAGTCAAAATCAAACCAATGCTACTTATTTCTTAGAGAATGGTATGTTTTTAAAAGCATTAAAAAAATTCTTACAAGCATGTGATAGGTAACTCAAATTATTTTCATTGTTTCTATGATATTAATTATTTTTTATCGTAGAGTCATTAAAAAAGAGGCTCTTTGGGTATTATCAAACCTTACCTCTGGGTAAGTTTTATAATTAATGTTTATTGCATATACTAATTTATATATTATTAATTTGACAGATCTTCCAAGAATGTACAATTATTAATGAAAGATGGAATTTTAAATTCGATTATTGGTATTATTAATGAAGATAATTTTGATATTCGTAAAGAAGTAATTTCAAAGCTGATATTAATAGAAACATTATGTTTACTTTTATTTGTAGGGAGGCTATAGTGTACTTAATTGTTTGGCTAAAGAAGGTCAAAGTTTTCCAAAAGAATTGTTAACTAGTTTAAGATCGGGTAAATATTAAATAATATGCAATAATAGTAATAATAATGCCTTGACTTTATTTTAGGTTTTATGGAATTTTTAAAAAGTAAAGATTATGCTATGATTGAATTAGGCTTACAATACTTTATTTCTGTATTCCATTATTATCCTGTAAGAGATAATAGAACTATCATATATATAATCATTAAACTAACTCACTGTTTTCCTTTGTATTAGAAATTAGGCCAAGAAATGGAAGAATCTTCTTTCATAAAAACGGTTGAAGATATACTTTTAGTCTTTAATGATCAATCGATGCATGAATTAACTACTTCAGTTTTAAATGCATATTCTGATTTATTAGAGGAAAAATTACAACCTCAAGATAAGAAAGCAAAGTTAAATTAAAAACTTTGTTCTATTTTTTATTTTTTTTTGTATATAAGATAAATGCAACAATAAAACAACTGGGGCTTTATGCCTTTCAAGATTTTTCAAACAAAATTAGCTCAATTATTGCTATTATTATATCCTTTAAAATTATTGATTTATCAAAATGCTATTTTTTATTGCTTTTTATTGCTTTTTATTTGTAAAAAATGATATAAAAATAAAACAAACCCTACTTCAATAGCTCAATTTCATAGTCTTTATCATGACCTATCCTTTCCTTTCTCTTCAACCTCTTGAAACCTCGGTCTTTTAATTTCGGATAAAAATTCCACACCAGCACCACCACTAGATAAATTATTTTCTATCTCTCTATCATTAACTTGTTCCATTTCCCTCTTTGCATTAATACTCTGTAATATTCTCTCCTCATCTGTTCTTGGCCAAGAAGTAGGATAGTTGTTTTCCTTTATATCCAATAACTGCAAAAATTGTTGATCATTTAATGGATGATTTAAATTTTGATTCATTAAATTTATTAACTGTTTTTTATCTTTGTTAAATACTTCAAGTTGATCTTTTACTGCCAAGTTAATTTCACTTAATTCCTTTTTTAATTCGATGCTTAATTTTAAGGTATGATTCAGTTGCTCATTCATGTCCTTTTTAGTATTATTTAGTACTTTTTTTACCATTTCATTCAAATTATTAAATTTTTGTTCTAATTCTTGAGTATTTTCTTTATCTGATTGTTCATATTGTCGGAAGGTTTCCATCCCGATCTTTTGATTCTTTATGATTTTACTTTGCAATAATTCTAATCTGGTTTTTTCTTCGTCTAAATGAGTTCCCAATAATTGTTCACCATAAAACTCTTGAAGTTGAATTGCTTTATCTAATGTTTCATTACTACTATCACTTAAATCTTGAAACATTTGTACTTTATATTCATTAATTTTATTCATATTTTCTTTCAATTCATTAAAATTAACCTCATATTCTTTCCCTTTTTCAATTTTATTCAATGTCCAAGCTTCAATAAAATTATTTACTTTTGAACTCGCCGTTTTTAATTTGTTATTCTCCTGCGAAAATTCATTCAACTGTTGTAACATACTTTCTTTGATCCTATTCATCAATTGTGGCTCTTTAGTCTCATACTCTTGTAGTACTTCCTGTAAACTTTTAATTTGATTTTTAAGCTCTTGAATTTCCACTTGGTATTCATCAATAATTTTTTGTTTATTATCATTCAATTCTTTTTGATGTTTTTGAATTAAAGTGCTGCTTTCAATCTCGGCTTCTTTTATAAATTTTTCAAAAATTTCTTTTTGGCTGGCTATCTATAATAAAATTTTTAAACCATTCATTTACTTATAATATAAAATTAAATCAACTTACCCTTTGTTTAGCATCTGTTCTTTCCTTTGCATTCTGACACCTTAACTCTACCAATTCTCCCAGCTTCTCATTGATAAAAACAATGCTTCCACTTTGTGATGTTTTAATGTGTTCTTTTACTTTCTTGATCTTCTCTTCCCCTTGTTTATTTACATTCAGTATAAATTGTTCTACTTCTTTATTAAGTTTTTCAGCCTCAATATTAAGTTTTTCAGTAATTTCTTGTTGTTCCTAATCCATGTAATTTAATTTAAATTTAATAAAAATAATTCTGTTTACTTTTCTAACAGCTAATTCCGAGCTTTCAGCAAACTGTTGTAATTTATTTAGACTTTTCCTTTGTACTTCATGAAACTGCTGTAACTTAAACTTCAATTCATCTTCAATCTCTATTGTTGAAGCTTGTATCTTTTCTAAAGTTAGCTTAACATCCTCTTGTAAATTAGGTACTTGATCTAGATAATATTAAATTCTAATACTCATCATATTTTAATACAATCTACTTACTCAATTTTCCCTTTAGCATATCCCATTCTTTCTTTTTTTCTTTAATACAATTTAATAACTTTTTCGCTACCAAATCCAATTCCTTTTCCGTATTAAAATAGGCATTCTTTACCCTCCTCAAGCCCTCAATCTCACTCCTTAGTCCAATGATCATACTATCCTTAGCTTCTCCCACTTCCGTTAACTTAATACACTTGCTTTTTTCGGCTTCAAACTTGGATTTAAAATCTTCAGTTTCTTTTTTTGAAGTGGTTAATTTTAGTGATGACTCCTCTAGCTTCCCTTCTAGCTCTGTGATCCTTTCGGTTAATTCATGGTTCTTTTCTTGCTCCTCGCACAATTCTTGCTTTGTTTTTTCTAAACTATCACCACTTCCAAGGTTTAATAGATTCCACATTTTCCTTTGATGGGAATAATGAAGCTATTTGTTTTAAAAAGTGTTGGATTTATGACTGGAATTTTTTGTTTTTTAAGTGTGAGAAAATTCAAGTTGGGATCAAAAGTTGAATAAAATGAAGTTTGGGTGAAGTTTTTTGAAAAGGAAAGGAAAGTAAATTGGTTGAAATTGAAGTATTAAGAGTTAAATTGTTTTAAATTGTGAGGACACAAGCAGCTGATTGATTTCAAAGTATGATAAATTTAGTTTGTTATCATGCTACAACGCTAAATGGATCCATTGTTTAAGCATATATACTTGTACTAATATCCAATAAAAATTGACTTATTTTTTTGGCTATATGCTCACTTTTTTTACGTAGGTATTTTTTGCTAAATGCAACTTTTACAACTCTTTTGGAACTTATCTAGTGGTAATTTTTATAAGTGTATTATTTTTTATATAGTCAATAGTTTTAAAGCCTGTTCAAATATAGCCAGATTTTAATCCGAGTTTCTCTCTTAAATGAGCAGTTAATTTTTTCGAAAAAGAATTGTAGCATGGATTGCTGGAAAATAACAATAGTCAAAATTCCAAATACTTCAGTAAACAATCAAGTACCCAGTGCTTTTTCAGAATAAAATAAGTGGAATAGAAATAAGATTTAAGATCGATAATAATAATAAGCAAGTTTTATATTCAAAATATTAAATATAGCAACTGAAATTCTAACCACATCGTATTACTTTATTTATTTGATTATTTAATATTTCTTGTTTTTATTCTTCAGCTGATGCAAATTTTAATTTGAATAGTTTCAAAAATATATTTATTATTTTCATAAATAAATTTAATGTATTATTTGTAGTTTATTAGAATAAAATATATTTAATAATATATTAGAATACTACTAATAATATACAATTTACATACAATGTTAACAAAAAAAGATCAATGAAAATTCAAAATTTTATTATATTAAAACTAGTTAGTGAAATAATTTATGACTTAAAAGCATCATCAGCGGTAGTGTTTTTGGTTTCAATTTGAGGGTTACGTGGGTTGACACCATCAGCGAAGATGACATCCATGTCCTCAAGAGAGAGACCTTTAGTTTCTGGGTACCACCAGTAAATGGAAACGGCCATAATAACACAGAAAGCAGCAAAGATAATATATAATCCCCAAGTAATACTTTCCATAAGGATTGGAGATACTAAACCAACAATATAATTGAATAACCAATTAGAAGCAGTAGTAATGGAAGTTCCCTTGGAACGTACACGCATCGGGAAGATTTCGGCTGGATAAATCCAAGCAATTGGTCCCCAACTAAAAGCAAAACCAGCAACAAATATATAAATAAAGACAATAACAGTATAAGAAGCTCCAATGTTGTTGCCCATGTCTACTCTATATGTCCCAGTTTTTTCGTCAAATACATTAGTACCAAAACCAGCAATCATAGCACCAGCAATAGTCATGCCAATACCCATAACAACAGCACCGTACATCAATGTCTTACGGCGACCCCATTTATCAACAAATAAAATAGCAGGGATGGTAGATAACATATTAACAATACCATTGATAGCAGTAGCTAACAAACCACCAGTTCTATCGAAACCAGCTTGTTGGAAGATAGCTGGGGCATAGTACATGACAGAATTAATACCAGTAAGTTGTTGGAAGGCTTGAATAAATACACCAAGTAAAGTACGACGACGAATATTACCACGTAATAGTTCTAGGTAAGATCTGGCTTGTTGTGCTCTATCTATATCAGCTTGAGCTTTGATTTCATTATATTCTTCAATAACAGCTGGATTAGACTCATCACCACCAGAACGTAATTTAGCTAGTACTTTAAGACCTTCAGCTTCACGTGAATGATCGATTAACCAACGTGGAGAGAATGGAGCAAAGATTGAACCAACACCTAAAAGGAAAGCAGGTACAATTTGAAGACCAAGGGGTAAACGCCAAGCAATAGGCCCAGTTAAAGAAATCTTACACCCATAGTTGATCCAAAAAGAAACAGCGATACCAATGGTAATAGCCCATTGTTGGAAAGAAATTAAACGACCACGTACAGTTGGATCAGAAATTTCAGACTGATAAAGTGGAACAACCATAGAAAGAATACCGATAGATAAACCAGCAATTAAACGACCTGGAATCATTAAGCCTAAATCATAAGCAGCAGTTTGTAAAGCAGCACCCAAACAAAAGATAACTGAAGCAAGTAAGATACTATACTTACGACCAAAACGATCAGCAAACCAACCAGAAAATAAAGAACCAATGAAACAACCTAAGGTTAACATGGATGTAATTAAACCCTTTTTCCATCCAGGTACATCGATAATAGCCCCTGCTTCAAACGCTGCACGGTCCGTGAATTGAGCAATAAAATCATCAACTTCAAATACACCGGAAATGACACCAATATCATAACCGAATAACAAACCCCCAATAGCTGCAAAAGCAGCTACGCCATACATATAACCCTTTGACATATTAATTAAATGTTTACCTTTTTAAAAAGTATAAATAAATTGTTGAGGTTTAAAAGATAAGTGATAGGAAGGAAAGTTAATTTAAGACTTTATAGAAAAGTAAGAAAAATCAAAATTGTTGCAATTTTATAAAAAATTGATTATTGAAGTTCATTACTTGTTGTATTTATACTTTGAAGCAAGATTTATATTGTGTGGATAATTTACCGGGAGGTAGCGAGCTTGGAATAGGTGAATTTTCCCTAATTTGGTAAATAAATTGATTTGCTTAAAAATAGAATTATTTTTTTATTTAAAAAAAAAGAACTTGGGTTAAGCTTATCCCTTTTTGGAATAGGTTTCAAAAACTTGGCCAATCAACTGATAGAATTTATTCTCTCAGGTCTCATAATTTTAGAATTTTTTTAAGTTGGAGCATGAACATCGAATGATATGTAGTAGATTTAGGGGTCAAAAGCTTTCAAACTGTAATATAAAATAAGTGATTGACAGCCGAGTGGGAACAAAACATTCATTTTTGTATTAAGGGGCATATTGCTTATTATAGGAAATGTCAACCAAAACTCAATAAATTGTATTTTTTACACTTTTTGATGTTCTGCACTGTGGCTTTAAATTCAAAAAATTTGTGAATAGAATCATATCAAACTATTCATGAAACAAAGGTAATTTGATTTCATTATTCCTAATATACTTTATTGAATGTGGGGTAAGAAGGCTGAAGTAAAAATACAATAAAATCTAGACAAGTAGCTTTATGATACTTTAATATAATATATTTTTTATGTTTTAATTTTTGTAATAATGCAATAAGTTATATTTTAATAAGTTTGTTTCAAAAGTAAGGGTTCTTTATTCTATTAAGGGTTAATTTTAAAAGGCATGAGAAAATATTTCTAATTTTAATTTATTTCACCTGATCTAAAGTTGGTTAAAAGCGTCTATAATACACAACATTTAAGCTATAATCAAATATTTACTAACTTTAATTTACTACTAGGCTATTATTGTATCTGTATACAAGACATTCATATATTTTACGTTTATAGTTATTTTTATAAAAAAGTATTAATTTTTATATACTTAATATGTCACAAATAGCTGATATTATTATGTATCAAATGTTAGCTCCAAACCTGTTATTCATAAGTTCAAATAGAAGAATACAGCTCAGTTGATTGAATAATTAACCTTATGAACTTGTATCCTAACAAAGGACAACTCATTATAAGATCATCGGGTTAAAGAAGTGGATTTGAAAAAACAAAGTCACACATTATTTTATTGTAGGAAAAATGGACGGATAAAGCTATTTAAAAAAGTAGCTGTTACTTATTAAATTGAATAAAAGCGAAGAATATAAAAATAAATTAAAGATCAGAATATGGTTATTGCATGACTTGAAAATATTTATTTTTAAGATTGAAATGATCGAATCTACTTGAACCTTTATTATATGGAATAAAATACTAATATAACTCTATTCAGTTATTGTTATGGTTTAAAGGGATAAATAATAATTTTTAATATAATATTAATATAAGACAAAGTTGTTAATACATATATATTATATTCATTATATTATTTATAAAAGTAGTAAGTGTTATTTAATTTTATAGTGAGTTATATTCTCCGAATTTCATTTATGCAAGAGAAAGTCAGTAAAAACCGTAAATTATTGAAAATTTCATTTTAAAATCGAGTTTGAGTCAAAAAAATTGATACTTTCATGATAATCAATTCTTTACTTTGTGATAGAAATTTAATTGGATAATTTACATTTTTTAAAATTCGATGGTTTACAGGGAGAATGAATGCTCCAAAAATAGCACAACTATAAATCTAATGTATGATTTTATTTGAAATCCACAGTAGAAGTGATAGGCTCCTAAATGTTTTATTCATGGGAAAAAGATAATAAAATGGCAAGAGGTTTATAGATAAGGATGGAATATAGCCTGGTTAAGGAAATTTATTTAGCTTTTAAGGAGGTATTCATGGATAAAGTCTTCTGATGACTGGGAATGGCTATAGCAGGTCGATATATGTCTAGTTTTTTAATAAAGTCATATTTTCTTTATAATGCAATAACAAGATTCTTTAAATATGTACTTGTGACAGTAAATTAAGGATGAAAAAGAAGGAGATGAGAGAATGATTTGAAGCATAGATTAACTACAAAAAATTTCAATCTCCTATGTTTAGATTTCTTATCAGCTCTTTAGCTATATTTTAAATTTTGAGATAGCAAAGTAATTAAACAATGACGACAATGACAATGTGATCTTTAGAATAGTTTCCAATGGTTTACTTTAATTGACACTTGGTCTGAGATTTTTTAACATATAAGTTGCTACATTTGAATGTATTTGTATTACTTGATTTAAATTAGAGAAATGAGTCAGTTCCAACCCAAAGTTTATTTTTTATTCCAATTTATAAAAAAATATTAACTTTTTTTTGTAAATATTATGTCTTTTAATAAAATAAATAAAAAGGTTATTAGTTCCTGTGATATTTTTTGGATATTTTAGCAAAAAAATAATTTTATAGTATAAAACGAAATTGGCTAACAAATTCAACTGATTTCTAACCAAAACAGCCTTTTTTTTGATTGGAACTTATTTTATTTAATGATAATTACTGTTTGTTTTGTATGATTATAATGGCATTTTTATTGCTCTATTAAGGTTATGACTGTCATGTTTTTTGGAATATATGGGAGCGTTTTTTTAATTTCATCACTTTTCTATCTTTTAAGCGCTGTTTAAATGGAAAGATTGTTAGTAAAATTATTAAACAAAAAAATATATCCCCATCTTGTCTTTATTAAGATAGATTTACTTTTGCAAATTTCATAAAAAACAGACCTTACTTTTAGCTTTAGACAAACTGAGTAAATGCAGCAGCTAATTTTATAAATTAAACTTATTCAAATTCAATTAATGTATTGTTAAAAAATAGAGCAATGTATCAATAACATTAGCTATAGTTATTTTGATTTTTTTACTTTATATATTGTTAGAATATTATAAAAAAAGACTTAAAAATAGTAGGCATTTACTCGCTTTATCGAGCACTGTACACAAGAATTTTAGTACTCTTAGTTAAACATTGTATTTTTCCAATAAATCAAAACCGGAAAAAAGTTGAACCTTGGGTGCAAACTAACCGAAACAATAAATACAAATGAGTAATACAAATATAAATAAAATAAAAAAATAGTCGACTATTTTTAGTTAAATAATAATGAACATACAACACACGATCTATTTAGTAATATCGACAATTTCACTACTTATAAACCTGTTATTGGTTGGTATAATGTTAACTAAACTAACTATAAAAAACAATTCAGAGCTAATGATAATGTTAATGATAGTTGTCAATGATACTATTTTCTATATTACAGCCATTTCACATATATTGTTAGCTTATTATGGATTAGTTACAATCGATAACGGCCTATTACTTTCTAATCCAACTTGGTATTGCCCGTTAAATTACACCCTGATAGCTACTTGTATTATTACCTCTATTGAGTTAGCTGCTTTATTGAGTATTATAAGATATGGGGCTGTCCTAATTGGTTTCAGAATCTACTTAGAAATTAATCCAAATTTAAAATTCCAAGTTTGTGTTCAATATAACGGTTAAATCTAAAAAGCCTAAAATTAAATGTCTCTATTTAAAACTTATTTTAATTGTTTCCTTTTCTTAAATAGCTAATTTTCCTAACTATATATTTTATGTTAGTTCTGTTAGATATTTAACAGATATATAATATATAACTATATGATTATATAATTATATAAATACACTTATTTGACTTTATTTTTTGTTGAAATAAAAATAAAATGCAAACTTTCATAACTAAACTTCGAAATGGAATTTTTGAAAATTTCAATACAATAGGGAGGAGTACACAATATAAACATTGTAATTCATTTACATCAATTTTAAGAGCTACTTATAACAACCCAAGGTTTATGGAATTTTATAATAAAACAAAACAAAGAAAAGATATATTATCAAAGTTTACTATCGATAATAATAAACTTAATCAAGTAATGTATAAAATTAGTGCTTTAAGGGAAACAGGAAACAAAAATCAGCAAGTAGCGTTATTATCAACTATAGCTTCAGTATATTCTTTTGATGAATGTAAGAGTTTTGGGTTTAATATAAATAGAAATCAATATGATTATTCAAAAACAAGCAATAATAATAAAATATCAACATTAAAACCTATTATTAAAAATACAAAAAAAATTAAAGATGACCAAATTGAAACTATCATACAATATTTACTAAATGATTCAACTATTTCATCAAGATTTAATAAAAAAAATAACGATAGTAAATATTCATCAGATAATATATATATATTAAATAAAAGTAGAAGAATGATATATAGTAAATATTTGAATGATCTAAGAGATAAAGCAGTAGCTAGGTCAACGTTCTTTAAATATATACCAACTAATTTCAAAAATCCAGCAAGAAAAACGGATCTATGTAATATATGTACCCAGTATACAGTTAGAAAAAAGTTATTTGAAAATAAAATAAATACAGCAAAAAACAAAGCAGAGATAAAAGAAATTTTCAACGAAGAAGAAAAATTATACAAATTACATAAATTCTGTGTTGATACTCAAAAAAACACATTTAATGAAACTATCAAAAAATTAAATAACAAAAGTTGTATAATAGTTTTAGATTTTAAACAAAATATGGAAATAGGGACAAGACCAGATTCAATAAATCTAGATGATTATAATAAACAAGCTATATCAGTATTAGGTTTTGGTGTATTATATTTAAAAGATGATAAAACAATAGGCAAAGTTTACTTTGATTATTTATCTGAAATATTGAATCATGATTCAGCATATGCAGGAGATTGTTTAATCGATTTAATCTCTACAGAGCTTCTATTTAAAAAGTTTACAAAAATTAATATATGGGCAGATACAGGAAATCATTTTAGATCCCAAGAGTTTCTACACTATATGTTTAAAGAAATTCATAAAATAAATAGTAGTTTGAATGTCAATCTTAATTTTTTTGCTGACCATCATGGAAAAAGTATATTTGATGGACATTTTGGAAACCTTTCAAAATGGAAAAGTAGTTTTGAAGCGTTAGGTAAAATAGAAGATATCGATCAATTAATTTCAAGATTTGAGGCTTTTATTTGCGAGCATAATAAAATTAATAACTCGACTGTTAATAATGGGAAAACAGATATAATTTTTAAAAAGTATAAAAGAAACAAAAATACAAAAAGAATAATAGAGATGCAGGGCATTAAGAAGTATTTACATTTTATTAAACATAACAATAAACTACATTGTTATCCAGTATCTGATACATCAAAAAAAAGCGATATAGTCCCAATTAAAGTTATAGAGTCTATAGAAAACAGAAAAATTAAAAGATCGATCCCAGCTTACCTTACGAAGATAACAGAGAATTTAAAAATTTCGATATTTACTAAGCAAGTAAGTAGTTTGTTGAATGATAGAAATAGATTGTTAAATGTTAGGATTACTTAAGTTATTAATAGCTAAGTTAATAAATAGTCAAAGAACAAGTAACTGTAATAATATGTAAAAACTATTATTACTTGTACTATATAGGGATGGTTAATTATAGTTTTGGGGCTAACCACTCCCTCCCATGCAGCTATTTATTAACTTGGCAATATATTAATAATGTAATTATAACATTAAAATAGTCTATTTATTTGATAATAAATCTACAATGTTGGTTATAAAGCAGTTGATAATAAATATTTCTCAATTAAGCTTTATAAGAACATGTATTTAAGATCTAGTAGAAATTCAACTAACTTACAGTATGAGCTATGATAGAATGATTTAGAACTGTGTTTGGGTACTTTTGTTTTAATAAAAGATGTGATTTTATAGAATTTTAAGCGAAGTTTTTAAAATACAAAATTTTTCAAAAATTGGATAAAATAATGAAACTAATTCAGACAACCCCATATAGATAAAGTGTTGATAAATTAGCTTCATCCCCATAACCAAATATCTATAATGAGATTGGTGAACGTTCCAAAGTACAAATCCAAAGAAATAGATAGCGGAAATATATCCAAAGTATTGTAATACTGTCTAGATAACACCTTTTTGTTTAATTGAAACATTTTATTATAAGCGTTTTCTATTTGAATAGCTAAATTATACTTGTTAATAAAGTATCAGTGCCATTCTTTATTTTTTGCTTTTTTATCATTTGATTTAATGTCATTATTATTAAATTCGTCTTACTAACTTTTTAGTATTAATACCACTATTTCTTTAAATGAAGCAATTTTATTTATCCATCTGATACTGTAAAGCCATAAGCTTTAAATTATTAATTCCTTTCTCTGGACTTCTTACCCCTTCGGTTCTACCCGTCCATTCATTTATCACTTTCTCACTGTTTAAAGAGATGAGCCTTAAACTCTCAGTTATATCATAAATGTCTATCTATACAGCACCTACTTCTCTAGACATAATTGTCCAACTCAAACCCATCCAAGTTAAATGTTTACATTCCTAAGATCTATTTCTCGCCCATATTCGTAGATTTACTTCTTAAAACATAGTATTACAACTGTGGATCCATATTAATATCTTTTTTGAGATTAACTAAGTTCCATTCCTTCACTTGACTATGTTGATAAGATAGTTTATTCTAAGTTTGAAGCATCACCATTGTCTGACCCCTAGTCTTCTCCATGGGTCTATTGACTTTCCATGAAACTTATATCAAGCTAATTTACAGCTGCTGTAGTTCTTTAAGGCCTAGTTAGCCCCTCATTTAAAAAATAAAATTATGTTAGATTCAGATAAAGTATAAGGATCAGGAATTAAAAAAATTACTTAAATAATTAGTTTTAAAAATCAATATTAAAAAGTCGCAAAATAACTGCCACAGCTGTAGTTAAAAGCTGCATCCTTTATAAGTTAGTTTATACCCAAGATCAAAACTTTTAAACTTAACACAAGCGAGCAATTTTTATGTTTTTTAAATTCCAACTTGAGTCATGCCAAAAGAGACTCAACTAACCAAATTAAAGTTATTGTCTTGTCAAAGATAATTTGGCTAGTTAAAATTAAGGCATATAGTAAAAATTTATACTGACCACAGCTAAAAAAAATATTGATACGTTTCCCGACAACAATTTGGTAACCACTTCTATTGATTTTTCGTTTGCATGAAATCTCCTAGCAGGAACGGACCTATCTAAAATTAGCATTAACGCTTTAATAAGCTAGATTGCTATTTAAGAAGAGTCTATGCTATTCTAAAACAGTTATTCTAATTAACAATTTAAAATATATCATAACTCTATATTTACAGCTTAAAATAGAATTCTTTTATTTTATTTTATTTTATTTTATAACAATGATCATGGAATATATAGTCTACATAGTGATTTCGACGGTTTCACTATTAACGAATTTATTAATAGTTGGTATAATATTAAATAAACTAACTATAAAAAACAATTTAGAGTTAATAGTTATAACAACAATAACTATCAACGATATTATTTTTAATGTAGTATCCATTTTACATATAGCAATAGCTGACTATGGTATAATTTCAGTTGATAATGGATTGCAAGTATCCGATCCAGCTTGGTATTGTCCCTTAAACTTCACCTTAATAGCTACTACCATTCTTACTTCCATCGAGCTAGCTGCTTTATTGAGCATTATAAGATATCTTAAAATTTGCTTGTATAAGCAAATAGCACCAATTAATTATTATATAATAATAGTATTATCTATTTTACTATCGCTATTTCTATCTAGTTTACACAGTTATTATGACTCATATTTATGGCATGAAGCAGACTTTTATTGTGTACCAGGCATAAGTATTCACAAAGGTAATAAGCCTTACTTTGTGTTTTTTTATTCTATCATGTCAATAAGGATTTTAATCTGTTTACCTATTATTTGTTTTTGCTATTCAAATGTCACCTTTGCTTACTTTAGAATAATGAACCCTTCTATTGTATATAGTCCTGTTTCCATAAATTCGAATCTGTGTTTTAGTAAATATCAATTAAACAATAATAATAGTGATAATGATGTTAATGTATATTACAGTTTTATAAATAACGAAGAAATAAACAGTTCATTGGCAATACAACAAAACCAAGGAACTGTCCTTAAACTAATTTCAAACAAGTCTCAGCCATTAACAATTAGTCAGTTAAGATCAAAAAAAATTAAACTAGTATTGAAGATAAGCGCAGTGATGATAGGCTATGTGGTATTTTTATTACCAGATGTGATAGCAGCCCTATTGGGTTTAACAGAGACAAACTTTGTTGTAATTACCACTTTTTATTCTAATTGTTTTATATTGTTTTTAGGGGTCACCTCTTCATCTTTTATTTTATTAATCCATCAACCAATTCAAGATTGTTTTTTAAAGCTGTTAAAAATAAAATAAAAAAGATTTTTTTATTATCTGAAACATTAAGACATATCCTTCTTGTTCGTTTCCAATATGTTCCCTAACATGAGTGAGTTTATTGTTTTTTATGGTTATCTGCATTGTGCGGGTCATTCATTGAAATCTTCATAACCTATATTATGGGTCTATCCTAATCCTACTACTTTTTAAAGTCCTTCTGGCTGAATGGTATGAGTTCTTGGTTTGGCGGCAAATATATTCAAACTCTTTAAACAAGTTTAATAAAAAGTCGCTTAGTCCCCTCCTTGCCATGTGATCTTCTGGAGTGAGCTTTTTCCTTATTATTTTTAAATTCTTATAATATCTTACCTTCCTATGCCTTCTTTCTCTTTTAAAGTCTAATTTTCTTAAATAAATTATCCCATTCTTTCGGGTGTCAAATCAAAAAAATCCTTTTTATTTAAAATCAAATTATACTTATTAAAAAACTTATCTTTTGTTTTTATTTATTTAGCTCAAGTTTTTTAAAATAAACCTTCCCTTAGTAAATAATTAAATTGTTTTGATGCATTGACTTTTTAATATCTTTTCGTTGTTATTATTAATATAGCATCATTATTAATATAGCATCATTATTAACAACATCAAGATATTGTTCATTTCGCTAGTTTTATTATTAATATGGTTATTTCATTTAAATATTGTCACCTCTCGTATTTACTCATTGTCTCAAAGTCATAAAGTTATATTTTATTACTTCATTTTTTAGTCATTTATTCTTGTTTCTTTATTGTTACTACATTTTTAGCTATTGTTATATATTATGATAGTTATAATACTCTACTTTATCTCAAAAAAATATTATTTTTGACAACTATCCTTGATTAACTTCACCACCATTCTTTAAAGTAGCATTCTTACTATCCAGTTTATCAACTTGTTTTTAAATCATATCCTGATCGATACTTTTATGGTATCATGAGTCTTCGTCTAAGCTCATTTCATTTATAGTATAGTTATAGTTAAACAAGCTCTCTTGCTTCTTTTATAATGTATAAAGCTAGTTTATTTACATTTTCACTTTTTATTGGATCAAAGTTCTGAGTAAAAATGGATTTGTCTCAGCCGTAGCTGATCAATGACAAGTGATACAGGTGCCAGATTATACACCCTTTCTTAACCTTTGTTATTCTTTACATTTATAGTTTATTATTATTATTATTATTATTATTATTATTATCTATTATTATCTGTTAATAAATATTTAAAATCTATTTATGTCTTTTAAAAGTATGAAACAATGCTAATATTTTTAGCGATATTTCTAATATAAGTTGTCTTTTCATATTAATTTAATTTGGTTTAATTTAATTTAAACTTATAACTATTTAAAAAGATACTTTTAAATTATAATTTAAAATGGTATAACTAACTAGAACATTTATAAATGAAAAAAATAAAGTACTTTTGGTTTTAACTTTGTAATGTCGATGAGTATTGAATGTATCATCTATCTAACTATATCAATGATATCATTATCAATAAATATATTGTTAATGATATTATTTACTATCTAACAGTCATCTTACATATAACATTCACTAAGTAGGACATAGCTATAATTGATAATGAATTACTACTATCTAATCCAACTTGGTATTGCGCCTTAAATCTTAGCTTGACAGTTACTTCTGCTTCTACTTTCATTGAGTTAGCTGTTTTATTGAGTATTGTAAGCTACATCAAAATTTGTTTGTGTGAAAGAGTGGCACTGATGCGATATTACCTATTAATATCATTATTTGTTATACTATCATTGACGCTTTCTAGCTTGAATGCTTATTATAATTCATATACATGGCATGAATTAGATCTTTATTGTGTACTCAATTTTGGTATTGAGAAGAAAAATAAGCTTTATCTTATTTTTTACTACATAATCGTGGCATTTAGAATAATACTCTGCCCACCTGTTATTTGTTTTTGCTATCTAAATATCACTTTTATTTATTTCAAAATAATGGACCCCTCTATTGTTCTTAATGCTGCTGCTGTAAATCCAAATTTCTCCTCAATTAACTATCAGTTTATTGGCAACAATGATAATAACAGTAGACTATGTAATTTAATAAATATTAGGGGAACAAACAGGCCAATAATAGTACAACGAAATCAAGGAACTACATTTCAACTAAACTCAAATGAATCTCAATTACTAACAGTTACTTAATTAAGATTGAAAAAAATCAAATTAGTCTTAAAAATAACCTTCATAATGATTAGCTATACATTATGTTTAGTGCCAGACTTAATAATAGTCTTATTGAGTTTAACTCAAAAGAATATTGTTATATATCATACTTTTTATTCCAACTGTCTTATATTATGCTTAGGGTTTATTTCCTCGTGTTTTATTTTATCAATCCATCAACCAATTCAGAAATCATTTTTTAAATGTTTCAATTAAAATAAAGTAACTTCTATGTTCGTATTGAGTAATGTTTCTTCATCTCTAAGGTTTTAAATCTAAAAGTTTTCTTTTAAAATGGCAAAATCGTAGTTATTAGTATTGATTTGCTACAAATTAGTTAACTTTGTTTACTGTATAAACAAGTGTCTTTACCATGTACTAAGGCTGCCAGGTGCAAGTATTAATCCTTGGGTCCTGAATCGACGTAGTTCTGCATCCTATATACTAAACTTGGGATTGCTTTACAAAAGGCTGGGCAAAGTGTTTAATTCTCTATGCTGCAAGTTGAAACCTGCAGCAAGGAAACTTATTCTTACTATCTTTTATGGCATATTTCTCTTAATTTAGTATCATGTCACTTTTCTTTGTGTCTTTATCTCCAGTCTATATGGGTCAAGGGATTTCATATTTCAGGAAGTAACGTTAACATTGTTTCCTTTAAATAGATCAAAAACTTCTTTACCCTTTACTTATTATTAAAGTATCCGCTTCATGTCTCCCATCGATTACATCTTAAAATGTTTGAACAATTTACTTTCAGTATTATAAATTAATATTTATATCTCAACCAAACCCATTTCCAACTTAAGTGAGTGTCTCTAAATAGCAACCTCTCCTAGTCAAGGGATTCTTACTTCTCTATTCTAGACTAAAAACAACATACTATAGCTAATAAGCTTCTGGAGAATGGATCTAGGCCTTACCACTATACAGTAATGTATTTTTGTGTTTAAGAATTTTATTGACGATTTTTCCACCCAAATAGCACTTAATGGAAAAAGTGATGAAACCAAAAAAATCCCCGTATATACTGTAATTCCAGCTTACTATTTCTTTAACTCATTACTGTTTGTTTATTAACATGAACAATGCTTTAAGTACGCAACTTTAAAAAAATTACAAAAAAACTAATATCAATATCAAATGGTAAAAATGTATGATAAAGTCAAACATTTAATAATATGGGGATGTATTTTTTTGTTCAAGAATTTTACTAACAATATTTCCACTCAAACAGCGCTTAAAAAATGGAAAAGTGGTGAAACCAAAAAAAATATCCCCATATATATTTTCTTATTTATTTTTAATATTTATAGTTGAAAAATTAATTATTATAATTTTATAAAATAATTAACACTGGGGGAGTTTTTTTGGCCTCATTACTTTTTCCATCTTTTAAGCGCTGTTTGAGTGGAAAAGTTATCAGCAAAATTCTTAAACACAAAAATACATCCCTACTATTATTTTTTATATTAACAAAACAATAGATTTAATATTTAAAAATAAATAATTTTAGAAATATTTTAAAACAGAAATAAATTGGAATACTGTATAAAGATAGCTGAGATAAGTTAATCCGAGTTAAGAGTACAGAATGGAGAGTAAACTAAAAATGAGGTGGGACAAGAAGAACATATATATTTTATAATCTTAAAGAACAAAGATCCTTGAGTGTTTTATTCACAAGAGTATTTTTTAAAATCCGGAACTTACCCTGTGATATAGTAGTAATCTTAAAAAGATAAAAAATTGGAAAAATAAGTTAAAACCAAGGAACTAAAACCAACTCAGAAGTCAATACTCCAATCTAGTCTTATTTTAGGTTTCGGAGAAATTATATTTATTAGCATTTTTATTTTGAATTACATGATTAAGCTCATGTAAAGACAATGGTTAAGGGAGCAGTAGACAAGAAAGATAGAATTTTATTCAGATTATCTCTTGATTTAAAAATAAATTTTACTTTTATTAAAATATTAAGCTGTCTCTAATAATTTTCAATTAAGTCTTAAAATAAATGTTTCTACAATATAGCCATTAAATTGCTCAATGTATAATATGGGGAAATGAGATTCTAATAATATTATAAATAAAATTTTTAAACTGTATTAAATTATATGCCTTCTAATGAAGAGGTTTTTATTTCTTTATCTATTTGGAATAAGCCCCTTGATTTATTTACAATAGTAAATTTAGTGACGGAGAGATTGAAAGAGGAAGATTAAAATTAGCAAATTAAAACCAACTCCAAGATAAATAGCTTAGTCTATTTTACCTTCTTTAGACCCAACAAGATTTAACCCTATAATATTTTATTACGATATATATAAGCTAATCCAAGTAAAAAATACAGTTAAAGAAGGGAAGATAAGATAAAATAAAATCATTAAAAGGTAGACTTCCATTTATTTCACTAACAATGAATAATTTTATTAATAACATCAATTGAACTTAATTAAAATAGTTGTTAAAATATATGTTTATAAACTTAGATAATGAAATAATCATTAAAATTGTTTGATGCGTAATATGGGGAATAAAATTTTAATGAATTTAAAAATAGAGTTTTTTAATTATTTTGCATATACCTTGAAAGAACAAAAGGTCTTTATACATATTAAAGGCAAGATGAACTCGATAGAGGGATTGTAAGCAGAGAGTCAAATATAGTAAATTAAAACCAAGTCTGAGGTAAACTATCTAATTTAATTTTACCTTCTTAAGGCTAATGAGATTGTATTCAATAGCTTTATATCTCAATTTATAGAATTTTATCTACATAGAAGATGATTGAAAAGGGAGGATAAGATGTTTTAAGGCATTATCCGATGACACATTATTTATTTCGCAATTCAAATATTAAAACCACATCCCCATATAACGCATTAAACAAATTCCATAATTATATCATAAATTAAAGATATTTATAGGTTAACACATCATTAAATAGTGTAAAAACATGAATTTTGCTATACATAAAATACTAATAATAGTAAATTAATAAAAGGTAAGAATATTAACTATTTTATAGATAATTTAATAGGACTTAAAAGATATGATACATATTAAATGAAAAGGTTTTATTTAAAACATATTTAATTAAGTTCTTTTCTAACACCCAGGATTTGATCTTTCAAGTTAACCAAATAAATGCTAATATGTCTTGAAAAAGCTAGCACTTAAATTAAAATAGAAATTTATAATGCTAGTTTTTAAAAAAAGATTTCAAACTTTAGTTAATGTTCTATATAGCTGTTGCAACTTTTTTGAGATAGTTTTAGTGGTAATTTTTAGAAGTTGATTATTTATAAAACCTCTATTTAAATTCTAATCTATATATTTCAGCCAGATTCTAGTATAATTTCTCTCTTAAATGAGCATTTAGTAAAATCACAAAAGAATTGCAATAACTAAAAAATACAATAAATTGACTGCATAGAGTATAAGGATAAGCATAGCATCCATATTATCTCCTTGAACCTCTTTTAAATTAACCAATTAATAAATATCTAGTCTTAAAATGAGATGTAATCCATTCGTCTCTTTATGTTGCTTTGTTTTATGCAATTTACCAAAAACAAGAACTTATATTTTATAATTCAATCTTGAACCCTCTTAATTTTACCCTGAAATATAAGATATTCAAGCCATTATCTAAAGTAGTTTAAGGTTTAAAAAAAGTGGTTAGAAAGGAATTTTGATTACCAATAGGAGTAAAATTAAATCCATTAAATTATCTCCTATTGGTAACTTTTTATGTTTAATTTTTTATCTACCCAAATTTTTAATACTAAATCTTCAAGAAGATTGGTAAAAAAATACCCCATAAAACTCGTGGATTGAGTCAAATCTTCTATTATTATGATTTAACTAAAAATTACTATATTTGTATTAACTGTTAAATAAAAAATATATAAACAAAGCTAAATGAAATTGAATAAAATTAATCTTTAGAAAAAATAAAAATGTTTTATTCCCCTTCCTTTCCTTTAGTTAGCGGTACAGCCGCAATGTCGGATTTAGAAAAGAATAATTCAGTTAGTTTATGGACTGTTGAAAATTATGAAGAATACAAAAAATATAATACGTTTACTGCAGAACAACGACAATTTCGATTACAAAAATATTTAGTCATGTCTTTAGTAGCAGCTGAATCCTTTCAATTGGAAAATAAACAGAATTCAAATGAACCATTTTTTGATATCCGATTGGATGAATTTGCTGAAGAATGGCTGGAACATCAACCAGAAGATGATGCTTCAACTCAAGTGGGCTCCGTTTCTACTTCAATTACATTTAATAGCGTATCTAATCATTTTAGAAAAAATTCAGATGGTTTGATTGATGCAAGTATCTTAAAACTATCGAGAGAAAAAGATAACGATAATTTACAGCAATCGGTAACATATGGAGTCAATGAAAACAATAGTAAATCCAAAAAAAATTTAATTCACAGACAATTTCAAAAGTTATCTTTATTCTTTCGTAGGTCTAGTAATTCGAGTTTAAGGTCTACTACTCAAATCTTATAATTCTTTATTATCTTTGTTACTTGCTATTAACCTTTTTTTCTCTTGAATGTATTCTTATAAAAATTGAAAGTTTTTAATAAAATCTTATTACTGTTTTTACTTGTTGTTTTTTGAGTAAATTTTATTATTGTTTTTATTTGTTATTCAATATTTATAATTTTATAGTTATTGTTATCATTATAAAACAAAGGAAAGAAAGTGCTCCTTTATTCCTATTTTAAAAATAATACTGTTTCCACAACTATGATATCTAAGCTTGAATTTCAACATAAATAAAGTAAAATCGCACGTTAATTTTATAAACTATAAAAACGTTTTCATATTCAACATTTGTCTGTCCTAGAGTTATGAAAAAATCAAATATAGGAAATCGATAGCTAAATGAAATAATAACAAAAAACAAGAATTGGATTGTTTATAAATTATCTATTTTTGGTTAGATGTTTTAATAATGTTAATTATAAAAATATTTAGATAAATTAGTTGCTAATTTTGATATAAAAAAGGGGATAAAACATAAGGGATTATTAATAGAATCGAATAAGTAAACAATTATTAGTTTAATTTATTTGGTGAATATTAATATACTTTTATTTTTGTTACATGATAGAAAAAATTGTGATAGAAGTTTTGATTATCAAACGACTATTAATTTGTTAAAATAAAATACAAAATTGAAATTTATAGTTACCATTCATGTTTTTTATGTTTTATTTAAAATACTATTTCTTGAAAATCAGCCCAAATGGGCTGATTTTCAAATGATTATAACTAGGTCAAATAGTAATCAATTTGATTCTAGTTTTTTATACTGTACTTATCAATATCTTAAATATATATGAATTAATTTCTGGTATATTTACTATAGTCATCTTTACAATAACATTCCATATGTCCTATTAATGCAAAAGAAATTTAGGTAATCTATTTGAGCCGGTTTTTGAAGCTTAAATTAAACAACTAATTAATGTTCGGTTTATAATGAATGATATTTATATAAATAGAATCGTCTTCGAAAAAATTTAAAAAATGTACAAAATCAATATTTGAGTATTAATATATTATACTCTTTTGTTTAAGATAATATAAACAAAAATTGATACATTAACTAAATATCACATATGCAACCCAAATGATAGTTTAAAATACTTATTAATAAATCACTTTCATTTTCATATATTAACCCCTTCTACTATAAATCAATTCATAGTTACTTATAAAGTCAATCAATTACTTGATTGGCTTAATTTTTTAAAATTTTTGTAATAGCATTGAATCAATTTTATTTTTAGATGACTACTCCTAACTGTGCATGCTAAATTCTTTAGCCTAATTTCTAAAAAATTGCATAATTTAATATGTAAATCGATAGAAACTGTGCAAATAAGTGAAAGAGTTAATAAAGTATTTAAGAGTTTATAACCCCTTTAAAAACTTTAAATAAAAACAAAGCAAAGTAAAAATCAGTTAGAAATTTTTAAAAAAGAACAACTATATAGAATTTCTATTAGCATTTATTTTATATTTTATTTCTTTTTATTAGCTTTTTGAACAGCTAATAAATTCGCTTCTGATCCCCAAGCTTCATTAAAATGCATCGTTTCAATTTTTAATCGTTCACTTTCATTACTAGTTCCCTTCAAATTATTCATTAATTTTTTAATATTTCGAACATTTTGAGATCTTATTAAACTACCATTTGGATCATAAATAAATTTGTTAAGAAACCTTATTGCACCCTCAACTGCTTTTCCCTTCTCTACAATCTTATCAAAAAATTGTTGATCTTCATGAGATATCGATTTTGCTGAAGCAATATAATATAATGCTTTTTTATTTCCCATCAAGTCCATTAATCTTTTACCACCACCCCATCCAGGAACCGTTGCAATCTTTCTATGGACAAAACTTACGTTGCTATCTTGGCTTCCTACTCTAAAATCTGTACATGTACTAGTTTCTGCTCCACCACCTAATGCATAACCATTGATAGCAGCTACACTTATTAATGGTAATTGATTTAATCTTTCCAATGTATTTTGCATTAATAAACTTAATTTATTCCCAGAAGAAGAGGTGGTGAGTTCCTCCTTAGCAATACCTAAATCCAAACCAGAACAAAAATTACTGCCTTTACCACATAAAATTAAACCCACATAGCTGGTATTTTCAGAATTAGTCATTGTCTCTATAGTATCCACAACATCCGCCAATTCAGCCATCATTTTACCTGTAAATGCATTGTAACTCTTGGGATTGTTTAATGTAATTGTAATAATTGAAGGGTTGCTATCAATATCTAATTCTATTTTTGATGAACCTTCTTGTCCATATGAACGAAACTGTTCACGTATATCTTTTAATAAATTTATACTTTGAATCGGTTGGGATTTGATGGAATAATAGCTTTTAGCTAATATATTACAACTTTGTAGTTTTAGTTTCCGTTTTATTACTTTAGTTATTAACATTAGTGTGAATTTATCTTTAAAAAGGTTTTAAAAATTTTTGTTTTATTTTTTTGTTTTACTCTATTTTTCGAGAATTAAAGATGACGTATGATATAATTCTTTAACAAAAATTCTAATGGAATAAAGTATCCGATTCATTCATTAATGATAATAAATTATAAACTATTTTAAGTAATATGAGTAATTAATATAGATTGATATAAATAAAATCATAAAATCTAATCAGTATAACTATAAATTTCATATAGTAAGTTATATTTAGTAACACGAGTAATTAATATAGACTATTATTTAAATAAAAAAATAAGTTAATATTGTTATTAACTATCTAACAATAATTTATTTTAAAAAAATATTATAAACTGGATTTTCAGTTTCTTCTACCCAAGGATAATTTAAATTTAATAAAAATTCATTCCAAAGTTCATAATCACTAAAAGGTATTTGAATACCAACTAATACTTTACCAGTATCTAAAATTATAAATTATAAATTTATATTAATATAATTTTACAATATTAATTATTTTACCTCCACCATAATTACGATAATGAAACAAAGATACATTCCATGAAAATTTTAAACCAATCAAAAACTTAGCTAATGCATCTGGGCGTTCAGGGAATTCTAATATATAAAAATAAGGATTTATTATTACAACTATTATTTAAAATCAAATATAAAATTAAATTTTACCAAATCGAAATAATCTTTCATTAGGTACCTAATATTAAATTAAATTAAATTAAATATAAACATAAATCTTCAATTATTATAATTAATAAATATCAAAAACTTACATTACATCTCCCCCCAACTAAAAATCTTGCATGAGATTTAGCTAATTCATTGTTAGATAGATCCATAGGATGTGAAAATCCAAAATCATTTTGTAATGTATTGAATAGTTCTTCTAGTTCCTCTTTTCTTTTCGTTGGGTTTAATAAGGTAAAAGATAAAAAGATATATCCATCTTTATTATTACTATATCTATAAGCAAAGGATGTAACATTACGTGGCAATATAACGTTATGTAATTTTATAAAACTAAATTAATTTAAAATGTAAGAAATCATTTATTATGTTATTGCTATCTTTAGTAATAATGATAATAATAATAATTACCTTCCTGGTGTTTCTGGTACAACAATAGAAATAAATGCTTCTTTAGCTAAACCAATATCAGCTCTATCAGCTACAAATCTTAATCGATCAAAATTCATATTAGCTCCTGATAATATACCAACATAATCGTCATAATTATTATCACTCTCTTTATTATCGTTATTTATTTTTATGTTAATATTTTCTATTTGTTCTAAGTAATTCTTTGATAGTATTAAATCATTATCTTTAAATTCATAAAATGGCCCATTTTCATTATTAATTTCATTTCCTAAAACTCCTTCTTTCTTATTAAATAATTGTTGAATATTTTTATCTAATCCCTTAGTTATATTTAACCATTTTTTTAAACCTGCTACGCCTAAAGCACCTGCAGGTTCAACTACAGATCTTGTATCTAATTAATAAAAATTATGTTAAAACTTTAACAATCAATAATAATAATTTTCTTTTCACCTTCAAATATATCTTTAATAGCTGCACAAATATCATCATTTGAAACCAGAATGACCCCATCTAAATATTCTGAACACAACTTAAAAGTTTCATTACCTACTAGCCTCACCGCAGCACCATCGGCAAAAAGACCTACTTGAGGTAATGTGTCTGGTTTACCCAATTTTAATGAATGATACATCGCATACGAATCCACCGTTTCCACGCCAAACACCTTGACATGAGGTGATATTCTTTTGACATAATTAGCAATACCTGCCGCTAAGCCGCCCCCACCAATACAACAAAAGATAGCTTTTAAATGGGTTAAATTACGAATCTGTCGTAGTATTTCCACTCCAGTAGTACCTTGTCCAGCGATTACATATGGATCATCATACGGTGGAATGTTGGTTAAATTTTGTTCTAAAACCAAACGTTGACCTTCTAATTTGGCTTCATCAAAATCATTCCCTTTTAAAATGACATTGGCACCCAACCGTTGGACATTTTTCCATTTAATAGCTGGAGTGGCTAAGGGCATAACAATAGTGGCAGGGATATTGAGTTTTTGGGAAGCTAGGGCTAATAACAATAAGCTTGATTAAAATCCTTAAACTTCAATGAAAAATAATTAACTTACCTACTCCTTGAGCGTGATTACCTAATTAATTTTGTTAAATAAGTAAAAATTTTAATTTTAATTTAACATCTACTTTATTAATAGTTTAATAAATCTTACCAGCTGACACCGCCACAATCCCGTTTTTCTTTTGCTCCATTGTCAACGCTCTAATCTTATTATAAGCGCCTCGAATTTTAAATGAAAATACTGGTTGTAAATCTTCTCTTTTATAATAAATTCGAATGTTTTTAATTTGCTCATTATTCAATTGAATATTTTGTGTTAAATTAACACCATAATGTAAAGGTGTTTCGATAGCTACATCATATACTGGAGCAGTTAATGTTTCTTTTAAATAATCAAAGGTTGTCATTTTTTTTCAATTATTGATTATTTGTATTCTATCTTTTTTTATATAGTTTTTAGATTGGTTTGAGTTATAGCCAATGAATTATTGAGATCATGCTAACTAATGATGACTAACATTTGAATTAAGATTAGATAAAGAATAAAATTTGAGATTATGATAGTAATATAAAACTCACTACTTTATTACAATATTTTCAAGTTATCGTATTATCATATTATCTCAAAAAAAGCGTTAAATAAACAGAATTAAACTATTTTCAATAATAACTTAAAACAAAATTCAGAAAAAAATCTCTTAAAAGTTCAATTATAATTACTTGAATTTATGTTATAATGTTTTATACTTTTATTTACTTTTGTTTGTAATTATTATTAAACAAATTTAAACAAATTTATTTAAATGTTTTTCTTAAAATCAACACAATAGCTCGAAAATACTGTATATATAGTAGTCTATATTCAAAGTGGAACAATTCAAAAGCCAAAGCTAATTATTATAAAATATTAAAGGATGCCTGAGTTGACTTCATTTTTTTATTTAAGTTTTAAGTTTTAAATTCTAAATAAAGTAATTAATAAAATAGTATTAGAATAAAATATAATTTTCAATTATTTTGTTAGTTTTTAATTTAATTTTTAAATAATTTTCTAAAAAACATATGGAGCTGTATTCTTGTGTCTAAGAATTTTACTAACAAAGAAAAGATATATTATCAAAGTTTACTATTAATATAATAAACTTAATCAACCAATGTATAAAATTAGTGCTTTGAGGGAAACAGGAAATAAAAAGCAACAAGCAGCATTATTATCAGCTATAGCTTCAGTATATTCTTTTGATGAATGTAAGAGTTCCTACATTATATATTTAAAGAAATTCATGAAATAAATAGTAGTCTAAATATTGATTTAATTTTTTTGTTAAGCATCATGCAAAAAGTATAGTTAGTTGATGGACATTTTGAAAACCTTTCAAAATGAAAAAGTAGTTTTGAAGCATCAGGTAAAATAGAAAATATGAATCAATTAATTTCAAAGTTTGAGACTTTTACTTATGAACATAATAAAATTAGTTCTCAACTGTTAATAATGAGAAAACAGATATAATTTTTTAAAAAGTACGAAAGAAACAAAAATACAAAAAGAATAATAGAGATGTAGGGCATTAAGAAGTATTTACACTTTATTAAACATAACAATAAACTACATTGTTATCCAGTATCTGATACATCAAAAAAAAACGATATGGGGCTGTTTTTTTTGGTTTCATTATTTTTCCATTTTTTAAGCGATATTTGAGTGGAAAATTTGTTAGTAAAATTCTTAAACACAAAAATACATCCTCATATAGTTCCAATTAAAGTTATAGAGTCTATAGAAAATAGAAAATAGAAAAATTAAAAGATCAATCCCAGCTTACTTTATGAAAATAACAGAGAATTTAAATTTCGATATTTACTAAGCAAGTAAATAGTTTGTCAAATGATAGAAATGGATTATTAGATGGGGTTGTCTGAATTAGTTTCATTATTTTATCTGATTTTTAAATATTTTATATTGAAACTTCGCTTAAAATTCTATAAAATCACATCTTTTATTAAAACAAAAGTACCCAAACACAGTTCTAAATCATTCTATTATAGCTCATACTGTAAGTTAGTTGAATTTCTACTAGATCTTAAATACATGTTCTTATAAAGCTTAATTGAGAAATATTTATTATCAACTGCTTTATAACCAACATTGTAGATTTATTATCAAATAAATAGACTATTTTAATGTTATAATTACATTATTAATATATTGCCAAGTTAATAAATAGCTGCATGGGAGGGAGTGGTTAGCCCCAAAACTATAATTAACCATCCCTATATAGTACAAGTAATAATAGTTTTTACATATTATTACAGTTACTTGTTCTTTGACTATTTATTAACTTAGCTATTAATAACTTAAGTAATCCTAACATTTAACAATCTATTTCTATCATTCAACAAACTACTTACTTGCTTAGTAAATATCGAAATTTTTAAATTCTCTGTTATCTTCGTAAGGTAAGCTGGGATCGATCTTTTAATTTTTCTGTTTTCTATAGACTCTATAACTTTAATTGGGACTATATCGCTTTTTTCTGATGTATCAGATACTGGATAACAATGTAGTTTATTGTTATGTTTAATAAAATGTAAATACTTCTTAATGCCCTGCATCTCTATTATTCTTTTTGTATTTTTGTTTCTTTTATACTTTTTAAAAATTATATCTGTTTTCCCATTATTAACAGTCGAGTTATTAATTTTATTATGCTCACAAATAAAAGCCTCAAATCTTGAAATTAATTGATCGATATCTTCTATTTTACCTAACGCTTCAAAACTACTTTTCCATTTTGAAAGGTTTCCAAAATGTCCATCAAATATACTTTTTCCATGATGCTCAGCAAAAAAATTAAGATTGACATTCAAACTACTATTTATTTTATAAATTTCTTTAAACATATAGTGTAGAAACTCTTGGGATCTAAAATGATTTCCTGTATCTGCCCATATATTAATTTTTGTAAACTTTTTAAATAGAAGCTCTGTAGAGATTAAATCGATTAAACAATCTCCTGCATATGCTGAATCATGATTCAATATTTCAGATAAATAATCAAAGTAAACTTTGCCTATTGTTTTATCATCTTTTAAATATAATACACCAAAGCCCAATACTGATATAGCTTGTTTATTATAATCATCTAGATTTATTGAATCTGGTCTTGTCCCTATTTCCATATTTTGTTTAAAATCTAAAACTATTATACAACTTTTGTTATTTAATTTTTTGATAGTTTCATTAAATGTGTTTTTTTTGAGTATCAACACAGAATTTATGTAATTTGTATAATTTTTCTTCTTCGTTGAAAATTTCTTGTATCTCTGCTTTGTTTTTTGCTGTATTTATTTTATTTTCAAATAACTTTTTTCTAACTGTATACTGGGTACATATATTACATAGATCCGTTTTTCTTGCTGGATTTTTGAAATTAGTTGGTATATATTTAAAGAACGTTGACCTAGCTACTGCTTTATCTCTTAGATCATTCAAATATTTACTATATATCATTCTTCTACTTTTATTTGATATATATATTATCTGATGAATATTTACTATCGTTATTTTTTTTATTAAATCTTGATGAAATAGTTGAATCATTTAGTAAATATTGTATGATAGTTTCAATTTGGTCATCTTTAATTTTTTTTGTATTTTTAATAATAGGTTGTAATGTTGATATTTTATTATTATTACTTGTTTTTGAATAATCATATTGATTTCTATTTATATTAAACCCAAAACTCTTACATTCATCAAAAGAATATACTGAAGCTATAGTTGATAATAACGCTACTTGCTGACTTTTGTTTCCTGTTTCCCTTAAAGCACTAATTTTATACATTACTTGATTAAGTTTGTTATTATCGATAGTAAACTTTGATAATATATCTTTTCTTTGTTTTGTTTTATTATAAAATTCCATAAACCTTGGGTTGTTATAAGTAGCTCTTAAAATTGATGTAAATGAATTACAATGTTTATATTGTGTACTCCTCCCTATTGTATTGAAGTTTTCAAAAATTCCATTTCGAAGTTTAGTTATGAAAGTTTGCATTTTATTTTTATTTCAACAAAAAATAAAGTCAAATAACTGTGTTTATATAATTATGTGTTTATATAATTATGTGTTTATATAATTATGTATTTATATAATTATATAATCATATAGTTATATATTATATATCTGTTAAATATCTAACAGAACTAACATAAAATATATAGTTAGGAAAATTAGCTATTCAAGAAAAGGAAACAATTAAAATAAGTTTTAAATAAAGAGATTAAAATAAGTTTTAAATATCTAACAGAACTAACATAAAATATATAGTTAGGAAAATTAGCTATTCAAGAAAAGGAAACAATTAAAATAAGTTTTAAATAAAGAGATTTCTAGTTACAAATCTTAAAACAAAACAAATAGAAGATAAATAATTAGAGCTTTATTAATAAATTAACCAACTAAATAGAGCAAAAGATCATAGTTCAATCTTAAATAAGGATACCATTTTTTTATCTTCAGAATATAGGGTATTATGAACTGGACATTCTAATAAAAACGTGGATGCTAATAACCTATTATTTTCCTGCGGAAGATAAGACAGAGGTGAATTTAGATTACTTAATGAAGTCATTGTTTGTGGATTGCATTGTGATGAAATACTATTAGCTTCATTATTAATTGCATCGTTATTTGTATTGTTGGCAGTAAGGTTATGTTCATCTGAAGTATCTTTTTTGTAGTAATAGTCCTTTGGTATATTTATTTGGTTTAAGGGTGAATTTTTAGGACGTAGTAATTTATTATTTTCGGCTTTGGAGTTGTAAAGATAATTAACTAATTGAAATTTTCGATTATCTTTTCCTTTAATTGTAAAAGTTCTCTTGATTAAATTGGAAGCTTCATTATTACCAATATCGACATCTTTCTTTTTCTCATAATAAGTAAAAAAGTTTTTGTAATATCTTGATTTGGACCATGATCGTCCATCCGTCCATCGGGATATATTCGAACTACTTTCTTCCCAAACGAAGCAAACACCTGGCTTCACTAAACTTTTATTGTTACGATCTAATCTTCTCTTTACTAAACTTAAATGGCCTAGCTTGGAAGCTTCAATAACCATTAGAGCATCTTTAGAATCTTGAACGAAACCATGAAATAAATTAAATTTGGAGTTGTTTGAAATATTATTCATTTTTTTAATTTGAATTCTAGTTTATTTGCTCTCTATATATACCTCATTGTGACTCGAGTAATCGGGGGTTGCTCAAGTTCATCCTATTCTTTTAATGGCATGCTTTGTTCCATTTAATTACAGCGAGTTATGATTTAAAGTAGAGGTGCATTCAAAAAAAAGATTATTACTAAATTTTGGCTTTTTTTCATATCTTTATTCCACCTCAAATTAACTTTATTCTGTGTTATTACTTATTAATACTTTAGTTAACCTAATTCATTTAATTTCTAAAATTTGATTGGTTATTAATACCATTTCAATTAGAACAACTTCTATATTTAATTTTATACTTTAAAAAAGTTTAATTTATTCTAGAGGACTAAAATATTAATTAATTTTTTTAGATGTGGGAAGTGGAATCCCATTTAATCTTAAATTATAATTGACTAAAGCTAATTTTCTATGGATAAGCTACAAAAAAGTAGCTTGTTATAAGCCAATAAATTCATCAAACTCATATTGTTATTAAGCTTTTATTCGATAATATCTTTCTATTCGAAATGTTAATAAAATTCAAGTTTATTATTTTACTTCCAAAAATTCGGATTTCATAATTAAAGTTCAATAATAATTCATTATACTAATATTAATACTATAACTCCTTTATTCAAAATAGTTTCTACATTCTAATTATTCATTTCAATTATCTTAATATCATTATTCAGAGGCTTATACTAATGTAATTTTTAATAATTTCCCCAATTTAACAAAATGATTAAAAGCTTAATTTAGTCAATCAATTATTTACAAGAGTTTATTCATTTTTATGGTAGTTTGTTTTCTATAAACAATTAAAATTAAATTAATTAGAAAAAAAAGAATATAGCTCATTATTATTATTATTAAGTTATTAATGTATCTTTATTTTAAGGGTCAAAATAATGACAAAATAGAAGCTTATGAATCTCAGATAGAGTTACAAATACAGTTAATATATTTTAAGTTAATTTAAATGATAATATAACAGAGGTACTTGAAGTCATTTTGAATAATACAGTAGTATTTTTCTATTGTTATAGTCAATAGTAATCGTTATATCATTATATTAAGTTCTTCATTTTATATTTTTATGCTTTATTCTTGGGTTTTATGCATAATGTCATATTAAAAATAAGGATTAAATAAGGTGATGCGGGATTAGTTTCTTTTTATAAAAGTGGATGTCCAACCATTTTGAAAGTAGCTTATTTTTAAGTATTTTCTATCCGAATATCTTTAAACAAAGCACTTAAATTTTTGTGTAATGTGACTAACATTTATTATTCACACTTTCTAGAAATTTACTTCCCAATAACTCTATTGTACAATCTAATGAATAATATTTCCAGTACTTGATAAAGTAAAAATGACTAAATGATTTACTATCTTAGCAATTTTAAACTATTTTAAGTTTGGTTTTTGTATATTTTATTTATTTGTTTTGATTTTATTCAAGCACTACTTTAATTACTATTCAAATAAATAGCCATTTTTATCTAAAAGCATTTAATAAAGTATAAATTAAAAATTGATAAAGAAAAGGATTTTTATAGTAACTGAATAAATTATTTATACCCGAGATACTTTGATAAAAAATTAAACTACTATATTTTAAATAGTAATGATTTAACAAATCTTTTTATCATAATATTGTTTTTCCGCCTGTTTGTGAGTACAAAATGTATAATTAAAGTCCTTTAAAGAATAAACCAATATTTAGATTCAACACACAATATCAGTCTCTTTGAAGAATTTACACTTCTTAAATAATAAATGATTTATTGAATTTTTTAAGTGATGATTTTAATATTAAAATAATAGCCAATTATAGTAGCTTGTTTACTACTAAAATTACATTGAATCATAGTGCTGTGATTACTATTTTTTATTTTACTCTTGTTTTCGGCTTTATTAACTTCCACACCTATTTAATTGTCGGATACTCATTAAATCTTTGTATACTCAATATAACTTACCATAAAATAAAAAAAACACACCGTAATTCGTAAAAAAGTTAAATAAAAGCATTTACTTAGGTAAAAAAAGTATAAACATGTAGAGACATCAACGTTGGAGATATGTAATGATATTATAAATTAATTTCAAAAGAATTCAAAAATAGTATTAACATCTTAATGTTGATCAATAAGTTCTATTTAAGTTATAAAATATTGCTATTTTTATTATAAAAGAGTATCACTTTCGTTAGATTATCAATAACTTATTTTAGAAGAAAAGATAAAGTAAATAAACAAAAGCATTGGAATGTAAATAAGTTTAAAAAGTTATGGGTAACACATATCTTAAATATTTTTATTAAATACACTGAATAAATTGTATTTTTCTAGAATGGCAATAACATTTATTTTTAACTTATAACCAATAATCCTTTTTCACTTTTACAATCAAAAACTCAAGCATACTACTACTTTATAGATTTGGGAAATGAGCTAGGTAACTGACTTTAATAGTACAAGGATTCAATCAGGTAAAAATAAAAAAGATCATGAAGTACTCATTTTATTGTACCTCTCTCCCTTAATCAAGTAATTAAATCAATGTTTTTGCATCAATAAAACAGCTGGGACCTAACACTATTTTAAGGATTTTAAAAAAATTCTATTATTATAATTATGTTCAGCTTTAATTTAAAATTTACTCCATCTTTCCAGAAAATCAGATGCTACACAAAAGGTTTAGAATATGTCTACTTACAAAAAAAAGCTGGGGAAAAAGAGGTAGATAGAATATTGAAATCCATCCACAAATGTCAGTGACTTTTTATAACTTTTTATAACTTTTTATAGATAAAGAAAATGAAAGTCAAAGGGATATCAAAGCATAACTTATTAGCCAACTCAAAGTACTTTTATTGATCCTAAAAATGATAGTCATATTACTATCACCTTTTTTGAAATTTTTTTCATTTAAAATAAATTTCAAAGATTCAAAGTTTTGAATTTTCATTAATTTATGTAACATCAATCATTCAAGAGTAAAGCCAATTTTAACATCTTAAATTAAATTTATGTATTTATATTCTGACTATTTATTATGTTTTAAATGAACCTCATTACTTATTTAAATTTATAAATAACTATAATACTATTTACTTAAAAGAAAGAACTAATAATATTAAACTAATATATGAGAGATTCATTATCAAAAAATTTAAGTTTAAATTTCAATAAAAAAACAATTACAAAGTTTAATTCAAAAAAAAGATAATTTTATTTAATTACAAAAATAAAGTATTAATAAGTATTATATTACAATGAAACTTTAAGCAGTCCTAATTGTCTTTGATCTTCAGCACATCTATTTAGGGGTAACAAAGGACCATTGAAACTTGGAAATTCACAATAAGTAGCCGATATTAAAGAAGGAGCAAAAGAATGGATATTTGGACTTGAGGTTATATTGCTCTTAGATAAACTGTTATGATTTTTATCAAAAGTATCATGTTTACTATAGTTATCAATATTTGATGTATTACATGTAATTTGAAGATGACGAATTTTTTTAATATAATAATGAAGTGGGATCTTTATAGTATTTAAATTGGATTGGGATGGAGTTGAAAGTAATTTATTCAAACTTTTGTTTTTATATAAATAATTCACTAATTGAAATCTTCTATTATCTCTAGTATGAATACTAAATGTTCTTTTCATTAATATCATTTCCTCTCTTTTATCGGATGAAATTTGATAATAGGTAAAAAAATTCTTATAATATCGAGAAGTACTCCATCGCATACCATCTGTCCATCGTTGCATTTTCAAGCTTTGTTCAAAGAAAAGGATTTTTATAGTAACTGAATAAAATTATTTATACCCGAGATACTTTGATAAAAAATTAAACTACTATATTTTAAATAGTAATGATTTAACAAATCTTTTTATCATAATATTGTTTTTCCGCCTGTTTGTGAGTACAAAATGTATAATTAAAGTCCTTTAAAGAATAAACCAATATTTAGATTCAACACACAATATCAGTTCTCTTTGAAGAATTTTCACTTCTTAAATAATAAATGATTTATTGAATTTTTTAAGTGATGATTTTAATATTAAAATAATAGCCAATTATAGTAGCTTGTTTACTACTAAAATTACATTGAATCATAGTGCTGTGATTACTACTTTTTATTTTACTCTTGTTTTCGGCTTTATTAAACTTCCACACCTATTTAATTGTCGGATACTCATTAAATCTTTGTATACTCAATATAACTTACCATAAAATAAAAAAAACACACCGTAATTCGTAAAAAAGTTAAATAAAAGCATTTACTTAGGTAAAAAAAGTATAAACATGTAGAGACATCAACGTTGGAGATATGTAATGATATTATAAATTAATTTCAAAAGAATTCAAAAATAGTATTAACATCTTAATGTTGATCAATAAGTTCTATTTAAGTTATAAAATATTGCTATTTTTATTATAAAAGAGTATCACTTTCGTTAGATTATCAATAACTTATTTTAGAAGAAAAGATAAAGTAAATAAACAAAAGCATTGGAATGTAAATAAGTTTAAAAAGTTATGGGTAACACATATCTTAAATATTTTTATTAAATACACTGAATAAATTGTATTTTTCTAGAATGGTAATAACATTTATTTTTAACTTATAACCAATAATCCTTTTTCACTTTTTAATTTTACGCTATTACAATCAAAAATTCAAGCATACTACTACTTTATAGATTTGGGAAATGAGCTAGGTAACTGACTTTAATAGTACAAGGATTCAATCAGGTAAAAATAAAAAAGATCATGAAGTACTCATTTTATTGTACCTCTCTCCCTTAATCAAGTAATTAAATCAATGTTTTTGCATCAATAAAACAGCTGGGACCTAACACTATTTTAAGGATTTTAAAAAAATTCTATATTATAATTATGTTCAGCTTTAATTTAAAATTTACTCCATCTTTCCAGAAAATCAGATGCTACACAAAAGGTTTAGAATATGTCTACTTACCAAAAAAAGCTGGGGAAAAAGAGGTAGATAGAATATTGAAATCTATCCACAAACGTCAGTAACTTTTTATAACTTTTTATAGATAAAGAAAATGAAAGTCAAAGGGATATCAAAGCATAACTTATTAGCCAACTCAAAGTACTTTTATTGATCCTAAAAATGATAGCCATATTACTATCACCTTTTTTGAAATTTTTTTCATTTAAAATAAATTTCAAAGATTCAAAGTTTTGAATTTTCATTAATTTATGTAACATCAATCATTCAAGAGTAAAGCCAATTTTAACATCTTAAATTAAATTTATGTATTTTATTCTGACTATTTATTATGTTTTAAATTTACAAATAATTATAATACTATTTACTTAAAAGAAAGAATTAATAATATTAAACTAATATATGAGAGATTCATTATCAAAAAATTTAAGTTTAAATTTCAATAAAAAAACAATTACAAAGTTTAATTCAAAAAAAAAGATATTTTATTTAATTACAAAAATAAAGTATTAATAAGTATTATATTACAATGAAACTTTAAGCAGTCCTAATTGTCTTTGATCTTCAGCACATCTATTTAGGGGTAACAAAGGACCATTGAAACTTGGAAATTCACAATAAGTAGCCGATATTAAAGAAGGAGCAAAAGAATGGATATTTGGACTTGAGGTTATATTACTCTTAGATAAACTGTTATGATTTTTATCAAAAGTATCATGTTTACTATAGTTATCAATATATTTAATGTATTACATGTAATTTGAAGATGACGAATTTTTTTAATATAATAATGAAGTGGGATCTTTATAGTATTTAAATTGGATTGAGATGGAGTTGAAAGTAATTTATTCAAACTTTTGTTTTTATATAAATAATTCACTAATTGAAATCTTCTATTATCTCTAGTATGAATACTAAATGTTCTTTTCATTAATATCATTTCCTCTTTTTTATCGGATGAAATTTGATAATAGGTAAAAAAATTCTTATAATATCGAGAAGTACTCCATCGCATACCATCTGTCCATCGTTGCATTTTCAAGCTTTGTTCCCACACATAACAATCACCCACTTTAATTAACTCTCTTTCTTGTTGAGTTAATCGTTGAGTTATTAGATCGAACTTACCAGTCACTGAGGCCTCTACTATTTTCAAAGCATCCTTACTATCTTTAACGTAACCATTAAATAATTTCATTTTAAATATGTTGTAATCGAATAGAGCTATTGATATTTAATTGAGAAGGATATTATTGAGCTTTTATATTAAAATAATTGACTATAGAATGTTTCTCGGTATTAATTTTTATAATGCTATTACCATTAGCATAGATTCGTTTAAAATTAGCTAATATTAAAAACCTTATTATAGAAATAACTGTCATAACAAAACTTAATAATAGTTTATTTAAATTATTGGGTTTTATGCTTTAAAAATAACCCCTTTTTTTAAACTATTTTTTTATTTAAAAATTAGTTGGCTTTATTAAGTTTCACTTTAATAAACTAAATTTTCACCCTTTCTTTATTTACAATCACCTACTTCTGATTCTTTATTTAGATTATTTGATAATACTGTTTGTATATAATAATAATATTATATCGAAAAAACTATTGATTAATAAATAGAAGTATTCTTTTTATTAAATCAAATTGAATTAAATTTAATGTTAAAGTAATTCAACTAAATACTTTAAATCATTTAGATTTTTAATAATTAATTATTTGTTATATAAGAAATGAACAATCTAAAATTAAGTTTTTTATTCTAAATAATAGCTATCTATTTATTGTTACAATGAATCATATTAATTTCATTATCTAATTGGAATGTTATGAAGAACATAACCCATTTGAATGAAGATTTAACTTTATTAGAATTTGAAACTATAATAAATTATTGAAACTTTCTATAATTAGTATCTACAAGCAAGTCTTAGACTAGGTTAATAAGGTGTAGTTGACATTTGTAACCTAATATTAGTCATTAAAGTTTGATACTTAATCCACTTTTTTAAATTTTAAATTACAATTCAATACTATCCGTTCATTAAGCTAACTAATAGCGAGCTAATTATTACATTAATGGACATAGTTAGTTAGTTTATCTATAATTTAATTATCAATTTAGATATTTTCTATCTTAATGATCAATGTAGTGCTACAGCGAATTGTTTCAATCTTAATGTCGGATCTCTTGATATTTTAAGTTAAAATATTAAAATTCGATTATTTATTTTTTACTAATAACTGAAGTAGCATAACAATGGTGAACTAAAAAATTGCCTCAATTTAGAAGCTTCTTTTTAGAATATGACAATTCATGTCTTATAAATTAACGAATATTTTTATAATTAAATAATTTATATTCGAATCTGAATTAAAACTCCTATATATCTTTGTCAATTCTAATGAAATTGATTTATAAATGAACAAATAATTAATTTGAAAAAAAAATGAAATAGATATAATAAGATTGCTCTAATATTTCAAAGGTTTTAATTTAATTTTTCAATTAAGATCAAGGTAATTTATAGCTGTTACAAATAATTTTGCAATTTCTTTAATATAATTTCTATTGTCAAACTTATTTTTTATACCAATTTCTTAACACTTAATCCTTACATTTCAACTAAATTTTAATAATAAATTCTTTAGTGAGTAGTTAATCGACTCACAAAACAATAGCAACGATTGTAAGCCAAATTAAGGTTAAAATTTAATTAACTTTCAATCTTATTTTCACTTTTAACATACGATAGTGTATTTTTTTGTTTGAATTTTACTAGCATCTTTCCACTCAAATAGTGCTTAAATAATGGAAAAAGTAATAAAATCAAAAAAACATCCCTGTTTTTTTTTATAGTACATAAATCCGATATATATTTAATTTTATCTATTTATTAATTTAAAGTATCATGAGTTTTAAAGGCTAGTTTTAAAAACTAACAAAAGTGATAGAAGTGACTAAGTTAATAAATACAACTTAAATTAAATAACAAAGGCATATTAAATTAATTGAACTAAAAATAAATTACTGATATGAAAAATGAGGTTTGTGTAAATTAAATTATTATTGTTATTAAGTTTTCTTTATCTCTTTAAAAAATAGATTAACTATTATAGATTTAAAAATATAAGAATGTTTTTTATAGTTTCATTGCTTTTTCTATTTTTAAGCGCTATTTGAGCGGAAAAATTAGTAGTAAAATTCTTAAATACAAAAGTACATCCCCAAATATTAAACGAAAAAATACATCCCCATATAAATTATTGTTACTCATACTAGTTGAGGAAACGCTTTGAGCTCTAAAAATAATTAATATTTTCAAATAAATATTAAATTAAATTATAAAACTTATTTTTAAATTTAAATCTAAATTTAACCTTAAATAATGACCAATAGTTTGAAATTATTTTTTATTTAATATTTGGGGATGTACTTTTGTATTTAAGAATTTTACTACTAATTTTTCCGCTCAAATAGCGCTTAAAAGATGGAAAAAGTGATAAAGTTAAAAAAAATATCCCTATTTTATTCTTTTATTGTTTTTTTAGTTTTTTCAATATTATAAAAGCTTTATTTTTATGCACTTAAACAATTATTATTATTGATATTTTTAAACTATATAAATAAAACTTATTTAATAATACATACCCGAATATATTGTTTATGAGTATTATTAATAACTTCATAATTAAATAAAAAGTTGATTTATTTTGTTAAAATTCAATAGTTTTATTTATAACTAGTTAAATTCTATTGGTTTCTTTTTATTTACTGGGGGTGTTTTTTTAGCTTCATTACTTTTTCCATCCCTCAAGCACTATTCAAGTGGAAAAGTTGTTAGTAAAATTCTTAAACACAAAAATACATCCCCTACCATTATAATATTTTCATTGAATTTATTATTTATTTATTTAAATTTAAAATTTATATTATTATTTTTAGAGTAAATTACAATAATTCAGCTTTTATTATTAATATGATATTTTTTATTAAATCTATTGAATTTATATTTATTCTAAACTGTATTAAAGCATCAAAAAATTTTGTAATTGAAATAAGTTACTAAATAGTATGATTTTAATATACTTTATAAATAAAATAAATCATATATACAAAACTTTGATTAAGTTTATTCGATTAAATTAATAAGCTGTTTCAAAACATTTACATTATTTTAATATTAATATATTATTTGCTTTTATATTGTCAATTATCTTTAAATAGTTAATATAATAATTTTAGTTAACAAAAGTTAATTGCCCATTTTAAATCTAATTTTTGCATTGACAGCATCAATTATAGCTTAATAAAATTTATTTTTAGATGAATTTTATCATTATTATAAATAAGTTAAAATAATAGTATAGAAATGCAATAATGATAATATTACTTTATTGTTAAATTAACAAAACGGAATTTTAATATTTAAAATAAGTATTTTTATTATTAGATAGTTATCAAATAGTTTATATAAGTTATAATTCCCTTTATTTTTAATAAAAATATTATTATTAAATATTTTTATTTAAATAATCAAATGATTAAATATTTCATAATTTATAGTTATTTAGTGTCACTCTTTAATCTATTTAGAATGAACAAATCATTAATTTGGGATTTATTCTTACCAAAATTACTTAGCATTTTGTAGAATCAAATAAATTATTGATTTCATTCTATTTCACTTAGTTTTTAAAGCTATTTCCGATAATATGAGTTTGACTTATGATGGACTAGAACTTTTTTTTATAGTATTAATAATGTAATTGAAAGATAAATTGGAAAGTGAAAAATAAAAGTTAAAAATAAATGCGTAGTAATAATAAGAGTTTGATCACTAAACTAATTTTATAAGCTAGATATTTTCATATTCAAATTACTATACTATTTGTATAACTTACTCCTTAAATTTAAGAATAATAAATAAATACTCATTAATTCTCTCATCGATTGTTATATCCTTATGTTTAAGTATTAAAACATAATGTTTTATAATAATTATAATATGTATGAATATATATGAATGATAAGTATATGAGTTCAATATATTAAGGATAAAAAAGTTAACAAACCATTAAATGTTCTTACCCCTTACAATTTAACCGCTAAAATAATAAAATAAGATACATAAAATTTATAAAACTTTGCCAATCTGTTGAGTTAATAATACCACAATAAAATCTTTAAAATTTATTAATTTATTTAATATATTAACTTAGTAGAACTTAATAATAAACAAAATAATTGAGATAAAAGGTATTTTAAGTTTAATTTTATTTATATTCTGATTGTCAAAATAGGGTGATAAATGAATTATGATTAAAAAAGTTCTAAAAAAAAGGTAGTAAAGTAACTAAAAATAGAATAGTAAGGGTGTAGATATTAGAAAAAATAAGTTTCAGCTGTTAAATCAAATGGTAAGCCAAGTTCAAAATAAAATTGTTTTATTTGTTAAAAATAATTATGATAACTATCAATTTTCGAATCCTTAAACCTTACACTATTCTTGAAATAGAAGAGTATAAATACTATTCAATTAACTACTTTGATTCTATTTAAATTTATAAATAATATTATGACTTCGTATTATACTCCCTCTAAGCCCATTGAAATCCAGGGACGAGTAACTTTAGATAAAAAGAAAAAGAATAATCTAAAGTTGAACCCAAGTTGGAAACAATTCAGTAATAGTATTGAAAGTGAAAAGTCTAAATGGATGAATTTATTATCTCCCACTTCCTTATCCCCCAAGAACAGCTTTCTGACAACTGCTAAAAAAGAAAAGTATATTCATTCAGCACCAAGTTCACCAAAAAGTTTAGCTAGTGCTTGTTCACCTAAAGAAATGTTAATATCTGAAAAAGTATTAAGTGAACAAGAGATTGATATTTTAAATAGTAATGAATTTGATGATGTAATTCAATTTGGTTATCGTATTAATGAACACGGTTTCACTCAATTTACTCCAACTATTAAATTATCTTTAACTCCTTCTAAATTGAATAACAATTATCCAAGAAGATCTTTAGTTTGGCCTTATGAGTAATTAGGATTCTAATACTGATTAGATACTTTTTTTTAATAGCATTATCTTCATTCATTCCTATTTGATCTATAGTTCTTATTTAATTCCTAGTAGCATTCGCATTCGCATTCAATTACCATCTTTTGTAAATTATTTTGTTCTTTATTTTGAAATAAATCTGTATTAACAGTAATCTTTTCAATCCTACTAAAACATTAAATTCTAAAATAAACTTTTATATTTAAGCCATGTTAAACATCTTCTTCAAAAGTAAAACATTTTATCCCCTTAAGAAAATAGATGAAAACTAGAGGCAAATAAATCAATTTTTTTTAGATAAAGCTCATCTTCAAGTCATTCTTTTTTCAAATCAACTGGTTCTAGACCTTTCGAATTAGTAAGTTTATTACAAACTAAGACATTGAGATTTATCTATTTTCATAATAATCATTGACAAGGTATTAGAAAGTCCAAGTTAACCACAATTGATGAAAAAGGATGGTCACTATGATTACTTTCTAAGTCAAAAAAGAGGGTGTTTTATATTCAATAAAAATATTCATTTGCTTCAAATCAAGTTTTAATTATAAATCATTGTTTTTAAAGTAAGCAAAATAAGCTTAATCTATTTCAAAACTAGCTAGAAATCTACCAATTTCAAGATTTGTAATAATAGTTACTAAATATATAAGCTATCCTCTATCTTGTTATTTTCCATGCAACACATTAAAAACTTAGTTTAACATTGTTTACATCAATTCTTCGATTTTAATAAAAACTTCATACTAGGATTGATAGATTCCATTATTCAATTTATAAACACATTCTTTCATTTTTCTAGCCTAAAATTCAAAAAAATGTTTAAAGTCTCCAATTAAAATTTGAAGGGTATATTAGCAATTTTTAATTTTTTATATGCAATAAAGTCAATTTGGCCGAGCGGTCTAAGGCGTTGCACTTAAGATGCAATCTCGAGAGAGGCGTGGGTTCGAACCCCACAGTTGACAACCATTTTGTATTTTTAATACATAGAATCCTAAATTTATAAGATGCATATTTTTTTTTAGCTAATTCGGATGATGTATTTTATCTCAAACATGGATCTAGATTTAAATTAATTGAAATATTATTTCTTTTAACCTTTTTAATAAGTGTTTATTTTTAAATTTAAAATATTAGTTAATATTTTTCTGCAAAACTTTATTCATTTAAACATGTATTATCACCATAGTTAATGTCTGAATAGGTTTAATTTTTTATATATAATAAATTAAGTTTTTTAGTAAGAATAATAACTATTTAAATACTTGGATATATTTTTATGTTTAAAAGTTTTACTAAAAATTTTACTAACAATTTTTCCATTCAAATAGCGCTTAGAAACATAAAAAGTGATGAAACCAAAAAAGTATCTTCACTTATTAATCAAAAGAAAAAAATTCATAATAAAAAAATAAACTAATATACTAAATATAAAAATGTTTATTGTTTTATTGAAGAATACTCCAAAAGCATTATGAATTATTATTTATTAGTTTCTATTTAATATTAATTGACTAAAGGTGAGTAAATAATATATATGGGATGTATTTTTTGTTTAACATTACTTTTTCTATCTTTTAAGCGCTAAAAGAGTGGAAAAAGTTAGTAAAATTGTTAAACCAAAAAAACATCCCTATATATTAAATTTAATTAAATAAATAATAATACAATTATTAAATATTTATTTTTTTTTAAACTTTATAACAGTAAATTAAATGCTAATATGGTTTTATAATGTTATATTAACATTCATTTCATATTATTATCAAAACCTATTAACTAAAAGCTTATTATTTTATTACCATTAACTTAATGTTAAATATTTAGAATAATATAAAATAAAACTAAAAAGTAAATATAATAAAAAACTAAATATGGGGGTGTTTTTTCGACTTCATTACTTTTTCTATCTTTCAAGCGCTATTTGAGTGGAAAAATTGTTAGTAAAATTGTTAAACACAAAAATACATCCCCATATGATATCTGTGGAATCTGACACTGAGTGATTGGAGTCAATAACAGCTATTACCTAGTTGACTATAGTATAAGCTGAGAGGTCTTAGTTTATGTGACTAAGATAGACTTGGATTATGAAGAATAGCACGTAATAGGTTACAAGCTATATAAAACAAATAGAATAGACAATACTAATGTAAAATCTATTATATTTGTCTTACATAGTCTGTAGTGTGAAATATCACTTTGTCAGTCCCATGGTTAATTATAGCATAACAATCGCCTAAGCTGTTGTGTTCTTGAGCTCAGAGAAAATCAATCCTACGTTCTTAGTTTGATTTGCTATGAGAATTTCTAGCTCCATCCCAAAAAATATTATCTTCTCATTTTGATATTTATACTTTTCAGAGTATAAAAGAGTTTACAGGGTATAGTTCGAGGCTTTTTAACTGAATTATTCCCTGATATCTCGAACATTTAATAAAGCCACTAAGTTTTCTTAATAGTATTTTACGTAGGTTTACATTAGTATTGTCTATTCTATTTGTTTTATATAGCTTGTAACCTATTACGTGCTATTCTTCATAATCCAAGTCTATCTTAGTCACATAAACTAAGACCTCTCAGCTTATACTATAGTCAACTAGGTAATAGCTGTTATTGACTCCAATCACTCAGTGTCAGATCCACAGATATCATATGGGGATGTATTTTTGTGTTTAACAATTTTACTAACAATTTTTCCACTCAAATAGCGCTTAAAAGGTGGAAAAATAACGAAGCCAAAAAAACACTCCTATATTACTATTTACTTTATTTTATATATTTAAAACTTCATTTTTACAAACTTTTCAAAATAAAAAACAATAATAAAAAATAACAACAATATTTAAATTTTTATAAAACTTTACACTTAAAAATTAATTGGTTTATACTATAAAAAGCCAAAAGTTTGAGAAAAAGTTTATAACAACTATATTAAAGAAGTGTATAAAAAACAAAAATAAAACCTATCTAACAGAATATAAAGTTACATTCATAATAATAAAAAATAAAATAATAAAAAACTAAGGATAGGTATAATATTTAAAAGTTAGTTATGTCATAAAAAGCTATGTTCTTAAATAAAAATAGTTACTATATATAATATAAAGATTATCAGCCATCAGTTTTGTTATTTTATCATTATGAACGTAACTTTATATTTTACTAAATAAAAAAAGCTAGTAAATTTTTTAGAAAAAATATTTTTATATTATATAATTAAAAAATATAGAGGGATGTTTTTTTGCGCTTAAGAGTTTTACTAACGAATTTTCTGCTCAAATAGTGCTTAAAAATGGAAAAAGTAATGAAGCCAAAAAACTCCTATATACTCGTCCAAATAACTCTAAGCTTTTCACTCTTCACTTTAGCAGCTGTATCAAAAATTTAATTATCTAATTAGTGAATTTTTTTTCCTTTCTTAGCTTAAGATTCAAATGCTCAATCTATTTAAAAATGTTCCAGAAATTTTAATACATTTATTAATAATTTTTGGTTTCTTATATGTAATAAAGTCAATTTGGCCGAGCGGTCTAAGGCGTTGCACTTAAGATGCAATCTCGAGAGAGGCGTGGGTTCGAACCCCACAGTTGACAAAAATTTTAAATTTCACATTTTTTATTAACTAAAAAATCAAGTTCAAATCATTGACACATTATTTATTGTAAAATTTTGTCCTTAGAACAAATTGAAGCTTGTGACTGCTGTGTTGTGTTAAATTGTTTTTAAAAGTAGAATTAAAATGAGGTAATGATTGGTCTAATTAGCTTGAATTTTCTATTTTAAGCCAATGGCTTGGACTATTTAAGATCCAACATTCCTATGATTAGCATAAAGGTTAACAAATTTTAAATTTAGATTTTTAAAAGTGACGAAGAATTGGTTGAAAGTAATAGAAATAAAAAAGTTAAACAAGTAAATAATAGAGAGGTAAAAAAGAAGGTGTATAAAAGGATAAGGATATGGCATGGTATATGCTAGGGTGTAGAAATTGGTAAGAAGGACTTAAAACTAATCCAATTAATCCAATTAAATGAACTAAAGTTTAGAAAAAAAAGATCTTAATATTGAGATGAAAGTCAATCCCCCAAATACAGAAGGAATTCTAAAGTAGTTAGTTATAAATAATTATTAGCCTAGTTAGTTAATTAAAATAGATATAGGGGTGAACAAATCAAACATACGTTAGCTGGAGCCGGTGCTGGTTTAGTAGCATCCATAGTAACTTGTCCATTAGATGTAGTTAAAACTCGATTACAAAATCAAAGTAAAGTTATACCCGGTTCCACCTACTATAAAGGTGCTATAGGTACTTTTTTCAAAATGGATTCTAAATTAGTATTGATCTTTTTTAGCGCCATTAAGGGTTATATTTAAAGAAGAAGGAATCAATGGATTATATAGAGGATTAAATCCAACAATATTAGGGTATTTACCATCTTGGGCAATCTATTTTTCATGCTATCATGCCTTAAAACCTTGGTCGACTAATTTACTTGGTTAGTAACCTTATCTAATTGTAATTTTTATTAGTTAATTTTTAACTTTAGGCAAAGAAGTCAATAGTTCATTTGTACATATGATTTCTGCCATGATAGCAGGTTGTGTTTCGACCATAGCAACAACACCATTATGGGTTATAAAAACTCGAATTATGGTAATGAACTTAAATAAAATTTGTTTATATTAACCATTTAAAAGACACAATCAAAAACAACCGTTTATTGTTATAATGGCACCATAGATGCCTTTAAAAAAATATGGTTACAAGAAGGAATTTCTGGATTTTATAGAGGGTTAGTACCTTCTTTAATAGGTGTATCTCATGTCATTGTTCAATTTCCACTTTACGAAAGACTGAAAGTGAAATTTGGTAAAATTAATGATATTTAAGAGATTCTAAAATTTAATAACCCATTTCAAGCTCCTAATGATAACAATGATGGAAAAATAGCTAAAGGAACGATATTAATGGCCTCATCTATTTCCATTATGGCCGCTTCTCTATGTACATATCCTCATGAAGTGGTTCGAACTCGATTACAAAATCAGACGAAACCACCGTACAAATATCTCGGGGTGAGACATGCCTGTCTCACTATATTTAAAGAAGAAGGAGCTTCTGCTTTTTATAAAGGGTTTCCTACTAATTTATTAAGGACGGTACCAAGTACCACCTTAACTTTACTGACGTATGAGTTATTATGTGAAAAACTAAGCCATTGGCTCTAGTTTTATTATCTAATTTTAGTGTATTATTTAGTTAAGCAGTGTCTTTGACAGCTTTTGTTCTGGAGTTAACTAACCAATGAACTAGCAGATGTTAATAGGAATCTTTAGATTTAATTTATTTTAATAAAAATGAAATATTTTGTTGTATATTTATCATTATTTTATATATCGTTTATTTTAGTGATTATTTTAGCCTATTTTATAATGATGAAAATTTCATTCAATGATTATGGAGTTTAATTTGCTAAAAATCGAATACTTCAAAGTTGAAAATAAACAAAGGGTTTGATTTATTTTTTGAAGTGATTACTTTTATTTTTAAAATAATATAATACTAATCAACATAAGGAGAAATATGGATGGCACGAATTCACAAAAGGATGAAAGCTCTAGGCTTTTAGTCTTGGAAAAGGAAAATAATATTCTGAAACAAGATTACAATGTAAGTAAATATATACATGATTAGAAAATAAAATTAATTTAATCTAGAAACTCAAAAATGAAAGAGAACTTGCAAGAGAAGAGAACAAAATGTTAAATGAGGAGAACAGTCAACTAAAACAAGAATTAAAAGTAAGAAGATTTATGCATAATTAGAATTCAGTATCAATTTAATCTAGAAACTCAAAAGCGAAAACAAAGCAGTAAGTAGAAATAAGTCCAACTACTCAAATGATAATTTAGTTGCCAAAGAATTGAGTGGTGTTTCAGATAATAGGTTGAAACAGAGTTATGATCATTTGAAGCAAGAATACGAGCATGCTCAAAAATTATTCCTAAAAGAAGAACGCATACTGAAAGTAAAGAATGAAGAGATTAAAAAGCTAACAACAAAACTGTTCGCTTCTCAAAAGATTATTGAACAATATAAGAAAAATGAATCAGAGTTGCATTCGATAGCAGACAGTCTAACAAAAGAAGTGAAGGACAGGGATGAAAGGATAAAAGCTATTAAAAAATATTTGGGTAAAATATCTAGTTATTAATATTTTAATAATTTAATTTATTTAAAGGAGATTCTACTAAAAATAGGAGCTTAGGCCAAAAAGAGACTAAAGGTAATCGGAAACAAGAAATTGAAAAGATCATAAATAGTATGAATGATTATCAAGAAACTTATTGTAATCAGATGAGTTTCTTTGAATCTAAAGTAGCTGAAATTGAGTATGGATTGGAAATGGTAAGTTTAATTAACCTTATTAAAGAGTCAATTAATAACATTTTAGTGCCAAGGTATCGAAGAAAAGGATGGAAGAAATAATGATGATGGTATATTAAAAGAGATCAAAGATTTAGAGGCCGATATTGAATTTCATAATGGACAAGTAAATAGGTATATGAGCGAGATGAACTCTGAAATTAAAAATAAGAGTGGCGATTTGTTAAACCATATGAAAGATCAGTTGGAAAAGGTTTTAGATCTTACGAGGAAGAAAGAGGTGGAGAACAAAGCATATAGAGATATGGTAACAAACTAAGTTTATTTTAATTAAAAAACTTAACTTTATTAGGTAAAATGGCAAAGGGAAGTTATGAGTTCTAAATTAAATAGGATGGATAATAATATTGTGAGTGGCATAGGTTTGAATATTACTAAATTGGAAGAGGTGAGGGCGAAGATAAAAGAGGAAAATCTAAAACAAAGGGAAATTACAAAAGTAAAGGTTGAAGAGTTTAGAAAAGAAATTTATAGAACCCAAACTCAATTGGAAGTAGTTTTTAAAAAGGTAGAAGAAATGAACGATCAAAGTTTAAATGAGTATAGAAAACAAAGTGAAGAGTTAAAACAAAAGGCATTAGAAATGTCTCATAGCTTAGAAAGAGCAATAAAGAATAAAATTTCTAGAATAAATGGTATAGAAATAATGAATCTATCCGAATTAAGTGAGTATGATGAAATGAAAAAAGCACATGCGGAGTTTAAGCAGCAAATAATAACAAAAGGATTAGAACTCACCGAGCATGCTTTGAATTATTGTAAATTTGGGAATAAGGAAGTGGATAGTCATATTGATGAACAAAGGGCATCGTTGGAATGCATTAAGAATAAAGTCGAGTCAATCAGAGAATATATTAGTGGAAGTGGTATTTTGAGCGTAGAAAATAATGAAGAAAGGCTGAAGATGTATTAAATATGAATGATAAGTTAAAAAGAGCATTTAGTCAAGTGAGAGAGGGAGCATTTAGTTATCAGAAAGGTGCTGAGAATGAAAAAATAAAAGAGATTGAAAGATTACAAAAAATTAATCAATTTATTAAAGAAATCAAGGATATGGAAATTAATCTGGATTCAGAAATAAACAAGCTCCATTTAATACAAAGCGATGTTACAAATGTTCCAACTTTGTTATTAGGTTTTAATGAATTCCCTATGTCTAATTTAGAATGGCAGTATCCTAAGACTTGGAAATTAACGGAGGAAAGGAAAAGTTATATCCAACAACCTCATACTGAAAAAAAGGAGAATAATTGATATAGTTGATAGGATTTTACAATTGAATGAATTAATAAATAAAAACAGCTTATTTAAACGTCAACTTGATTGTTTTGTCGTTTTAGTACTTGAAGGAGTTTAATCATTTGATTTAACTAAAATAGTTTCTTAAGAATGTAAGTAAGTTTTTGTTTTTTTGGATAATGCGACATCTTACTATAAAAGTTAATGATTATTTAATAAATCTTATACAAGGCTTATATTTTAATTAATGCTAATTAATAATAAGCCGTTATATAATCTGGATTTATGACAATTTTCAACATTTTTATTTGTTTTCTATCCTGTAAAGTAATTCGAAGTATTAGATACTAACAAAATAAGCTAATATTAGAATCGAATTTTATGCTACTTTTGATACGAAAATAAAATATCAAATAAAAATAGCCTTAGAGTTGGGCTGATAATAAAGTAGTTACAAAATATCAACACTATCCTCTTGATCGAATAATATGAGTATATTTTTGATGACCAAAACCCGCTGTTAACGGCTAAAGCTGTAAAATTTTAGCTAACAAATGAGTTTCTGATCTATATATTTCATTATAAATTAATTCAATTAGCTAATACTTTCGAGCTTTATCCGTTAACTGTATCATAATGGCCATGATAGATATATTCGAATTATTCGCCTCAGAGGATAATTAAAGTTGAAAGTTTAAATAATGTAGTTTTAAAACTATGATAGTAAATGGAAATTAGATGCCAAAACTGAAGTTTTTTGGTCTTCAATCCAAGTTATAGCTAAACCCTAATAAAAATTTTAAGCAATTAAGATAGAGTATACAAATATTTTTTATAATTTAATTTGATTAATTTTTGTTAATAAAACCCTTGGAAGTATTTACATTCATTACTCTTATAATAGTTAAAAAGGTATAGTGCATAAAAAAACGAAAGATTAAATTACTATTTAAGGCAAATAGTAGTTTAATTTGAGTATTCTTGTTTTTACTAAAAGATCAAATGAAAAGCTATTTCTCTGAATATCAAAATATTTTCAAGTATAGATATCATTAAGATTATTTAGGTGGCTATTCTTTAATTTGTATAGTACCATAGCTTATAGAAGTAAATAATCTAAAAACCAGGCTTCACACGTTTAAGGTTAATTATATTTATAAAGAATTATATGATTTATTTGAAATGGTCGGCGGTATTTATTATTAGCATTACAATGAAAGATTGAATAAAAAGGTGGAAAATTCGATCACTTGGCTTTAATAAACTATTAACTTTAAGCAAATAATTGAGTTTAATTAAAAAATCCCGAAAACAAGGAAATTTTTATAAGGTGATATAACTTTTAGAATTTTTTACTAAATTGTTTTAACAAAAAAAATGCAGCTATTTTTAATTAAAGATCGTCTCCGAATTTGGACTTTTATGAACTAAAAAATAATTGACATACAATCGGATAGTTTATTAAAACTATGCCTTAGATTATTTTTTATTTTAAATTTAAATTTAAATTAATAGGTTTTATATTAATAACAAAGTGTTAAGTTTGCAGTTTAAAAATAGCTCAATTTTGTTATTAATATTGTTGAGTATTAAGGTTTTTGGATTTTAAACAAGGATACAATGTTATAACTTGATTACTGTTGTATACTTGAGAATATAAACAAATAAAAGTGAATAAATAAATAAATTTTTGTTTTATATATTATTAATTTTATTTTATCTATTCTAATATCAATTAGCCATATAGAAATATATACAGAATCCAGGCTTTACAGAACGAGCTGGTTCAAGAATTTGCATAAATAATTAAACCAAAACCTCCACAAGCTTAATTTTTTGAATTTCTAAGTTAATTTTATTAAATCATATTTCGACTCAATTAGATTCCTTGTAATGCCATTATAAAGTTACTATTGAGTTTCAGCGAACATTATTTAGGGTAAATATAAAAACTATAAAAAGAAGGAACGGTAAACTTTAATAGAATTATATTATATACAAAAATGCTAACTAACCCAAAATTATCTCTATTTCATGGCTATATTGAAGATTACAAAGATGCCTTGATTGTCATCGAGGCATCCCGTTTAGGCTACTTAAGTTTAATTAAACGAAGATTAGACTCTAATGAAAAGAAATTGATTAATTCAGGGGCTTGTTTTGTATGGGAAGAAAGTAGTTCTAGTATGTGTCGCTGGACAGATGGTAAATCATGGTCAAAATCAAGGTATTATAAAGGCTTTTTTAGCTATTATGAGAGAACAAATAAAAATAAGAATAATAATGAATATTCAAATCTAATAAAGAGGACATATACAATTCAAGGGATCGATGATAGAAAATTCCAGTTAGTAAACTATGTATACAATGATAAGTCAAAACATTGTGACCTTTTAAGGCCTAGAAATTCCTCCTTAAAGCAACTTGATATCCCTGAACATTATTATTTCAAGAAAGATGTATTAGAGATTAAGAGGTTTACTAGCGATAATGAAGCTAGTAGTGCTTCATCAACATATAAAAAAGATGGCAATATAAACTCATCAAGTAATTCGAACTCTCCTTTACCCCATTCACTTCAAGAGACTTTTGGCTTGACAACATCAAGCTACTTGTTGGAATGTCCAATTGATAATACCTTACATTTTGAAGATAGGAAAATTATCTCCTTATTTGAAATTAAATTGTAATATAGCTAATAAAAAATTAAATATAAATAGTATCTAATAGTTATGTATAGACGATTGTTAACTTCCCATAATATTATCTTTATACTTATTTTAGAATAATTGACTTTTATTTTTATCAAAGGTTCAGATTTTATTTTTTTACATGTTTCCTTGAAGGTTAATTATAACAACTCACTATATCTTTAAGGGTTATTGAAATACTGCAATTGATAGTATAGATCAATTTGAGCCTGATTTAATTTTAATACTTTTACTAAAAATTAAAAACAGCTTGTAACCTACATTTTAATAAAAACTATTTTTGATATAATGGAGATGTCCAAATTAGTTTCAGAATTTACTTAATTTTTTATTTAATTTTAAGCTTTTTAAATTTGTATTAGTTAACTCAAAAAACTTATTTTGATTTATTTATTTTTTTATGTATTTTGTATTATTTCATCAGATATTTAATAAATATATAAATATTTGTCTTTACCTTTTATTAAAATAAGAACAAAATATAAACTTTTATAACTAAACTTCAAAGTGAAATTTTTGAAAATTTTAATACAATAAGGAAAAGTATATCATATGAAATTGTTATTCATTTATATTAATTTCAACGACTATTTATAATAACCCAAAGTTTATGGGATTTTTAATAATGAAAAAAGAAATGGTGATGTATTTTTAGGTTCAAGAATTTACTAATGAAATTTCCACTCAAATAGTGCTTAAAATATGGAAAAAGTAATAAAACTAAACATCCTCATATTAATGATGTATTATAAAATTAAAATTGTTATTTATTTGATAGTAAATCTGCGATGTTGGGTATAAAGTAGTCAATAATAAACATCTCGCAATGAAGTTTTATAGGAATGTATATTTACTTATACACTACAACTTTGATTAATATCAACATATAAGTTATATTAGTAAAAGCCTTATTAATCCTAGAATTTCGGCTAACTTATTATATAAATTATGATAAAGTAATTTAAAACTGTCAAATACTTTCGGTTTTTAATAAAGAATTTGTTAAGTCCTTAAAATTTAGAATATTTAAAAATGAAATCAATTCAAACATATATATATAAAACACTGAACTTTAATATTAATGTAGCTTATTTGTTATAATGGTCTAAATTTATAACTTTTTTTTATTAAAAGATCTTCTTATTTTTATTTCATTTCTTATATATTTTCTATGATAAGTTGTAATATTATTATTTCGTTATTATTAATTGTCTTTAAATAAGCATACTAAATTTTGCTTATATCAAATTTAAGACTCTTATATTTATTAGAAAAATATTAAACTTTATATATTATTTGATTAAATTTATTATTAATAGCAAAATTAATATTTTTTTTATTTTACTAAGCTTTTTAAATTTGACCAGATTATCCATTAAGGACTTAATCCAAATTTAAGTAAATTTTGAAACCAATTTGAATATGGGAATGTATTTTTTCGTTTAAGAATTTTGTTAACAATCTTTCCGCTCAAACAGCACCTAAAGATGAAGAAAGTAATGAAGAAAAAAAAAAGCATCGCCATATCCTCATATTGCTATTTAAATGTAACTTAGTTTTAAATCTTAGCCAATATACTAAAACAAGTATAAGACATTTTTAACATTAGCTGCAATAATTTAAAATATTAAATACTATTTTTTGCCTATTTTCTCATACTAAATTGGGGTAGTAGCTCAATCGGTAGAGTACTCGCTTTGCATGCGAGGGGCACGGGGATCGAAACCCTGCTACTCCAATTATTTTTCGCCTTCGGATTTTATTTAGTCATAAATTTAATTCAAACTTTACCTAAGTGATTACATAACTTTTAATTTAATGTCAACATTGAACCCTTATAATTTAGATCTGGGTTAGCTTTGGAATTGGCAAAATAAAGATGTTAGAATAGGCTTAGAGTAGATGGGTTTTGCATTTGAAAGTAAACAGCTTAACTTCTATTATGTTAAATTAACTATAGCCGATTTATTTTTAACAGGGATCTAGTAAATAATCTCCTATTCCTTGTAATTAGTTGTCGGCTTACTTTTTCTCATGAACCATATTTTGTTTTAATTAGATCCTCCCACATTACATCCAAGGGATTGAGGTGATAGCTTTGAAAGTCATATCTTTTATAAGCTTAAACTCAGTTGGTAATGACTTGGCAAATTATACGGATTAATAATAAGATATGAATAATAATTAAATTAATAATGTATTAATAAATCAAACATCAACCTTTAGGATTTAGCTTCTAATTATATATGGGGATGTTTTTTTTGACTTCATTACTTTTTCCATTTTTTAAGCGCTATTTGAGTGGGAAAGCTATTAATAAAATTCTTAAACACAAAAATACATCCCCATATAGTAATTGGATTTTTTTCTAACCTTAGTATGCCAATTCCTATATTTTACAAAGGTTTTTCCCTTTCATTCTCTTGTCTTGATATCATCGCCAATTAATAACATAAATTATAACATAATAATGACCAAACGGCCATTACGGTGAATCACCATAATTTATTAATAAAGGTAGATGATCCATCCTGATAACACGGTAATATGAGAAATAATATGAGAAATAATGATTAATAGTAATGGTGTTTGGCTTAAAGAAATGAATTACTAATAAATTTCTTTAATAAAGTTGAAACTAAAATTTATTTTAAAAATTATATAAATTTTAAAAAACATAATTCTATATATAGTTATTATTTTTGAGCTACTTTATTTGTTATCTTTAAGGGATAGTTAAGTTGAAATACTTGTCTAGTGTTTTAAAATTATATCAGCTT
>JASVEC010000078.1:0-84181 GCA_030770535.1 Batkoa obscura
TAAAAAATTAAAAGCTGGAAAAAATAAAACTATAAATATCATAGAAAAAAAGTTCAATAGTGTTAACATGTTTTTTTAAATTTACTTATATAGTTATAGTATTTTATATTTTATTTTATTTTATTTTTATTTTAGAATTTTTTTATTTTATAAATTAGCCTAAATAAAGCTGATTATATAAAGTTTTTAGTTTCATTATTATCTCCTATTTCTTAAATGCTATTGAAATAGAAAAGCTATTGTAAAATTTCTAGATAAAAGAACATATTTTTATTACATTTATTATTAATATATTAGTAATTTATAAAATAATAAAATAGTAAAAAAGTTTATATTTTATGTAAACTTAAAGTACAATACAAGCTTAGTTTTATGTATATTATAAATAACTTTTAATAATCTTTATTTAATTACCATATATTTTTTTTCAATTTAATTTAATAGCTTATGGCTATAACCCAGCATATAAATTTTAAATCAGTCTAGATCAATCTACTTCATATGATACTATAAAATTTTCACAAAAAATTTATAGATAATATTAGGGATCAAAAAATTAAATATCACTGTATAATAAAAAACCCTATTGAAAAAAATTAAGATAAAGAACTTAGTTGCTGTTTTTTTTAAATAAACCCAAAGTCTATTAATAAAACTTATAGCATATTAATTAGTTGTATAAAATAATGCTAATAGTAAATATATATAATAACATGAGCTTAATAAAAGGCAGTTCGTAGAAAATAAAAAAAAGATAAAAAATAATCAAGTATTGATCCATAAATTAAAGGGGCGCACTCATCAGCTGTATTTCTCGAATATGGGCTTAAATAAGACAGTAATTAATTAGTAAAATGTTTTAACAAAAGCTAAAGGGTTTGATATGAGGTTATTAAATTGACAAATAAAGAACCAGAATTGTAATTTTGTAGGGGAAAAGAAATCGAGAAAAAACAAGGCTATGAATAATGGCTAAAAATCAATAGATGTATTAGGACTTTATAATCTTGGAAGCTAATAGCGAAACGTAGTTTTACTTTGGTTTGAACCCTGCAATAAAGTTAAAATCTGGGTATTAAAAAACAAATATAAAGGCTATTATCAAATTCAAGTTGAAAGCTGATTAGCAGATCAATATAAATTGTTACTATCAAGTTTGTATAGGAATCATTAATAAATGGGTACATTTATTATACGGGATAAACGTAAGGATGAAATAAGATGAATGGTTAACTGATTTAAGTATATTATAGTGTTATATATTTTGAGGAAGTGAAAAAAAAGGATTCTATTTTAAAACACTTAGCTAATATTGTAAAATCAATTAGATTTATATTATCACAATTTAATTAACTAATTTGGTAATGCGATAAGCAGAAATCTCCTGAATTGGAAGGTTATAAAAAGGATAAAGTATTTAAGGAGAAACAAAATAATCTAAATGAATATTTAAAAAAGCATAATCGACAATAGCAATAATCAAAACATGGAAGTGCTACCAGAGTATAATATGATCAGTGAATCAACTGAGTTACCTAGCTATCATATGCCACTTAAACAGTTTACAATCAAGAGTAAACTATCATTAGATGCTAGGGTCTATAAATGTAATTGGAATGTATTTGAAAAGGATAGTGGTATCATATGGTACAAGTTATATCCTAGCTTACGCGGTGTTTCTCTAAAAGAGAGTAATAAATTGGCTTTGATTGATTTAATTCAAATCCCTTCGAGTAAGTCTGACTTGAAATTATATAATTTCATCATTAACGGCAACTTACAAAACTCCAGAGTTACCATGGAAGTCCAAAGCAATGACAAAGAGCTAATCTATTATATTAATATCTGTAAAACCGATCTCAAAGGCCGAGGTAAAAAAACTTATTGTATCAGTAAAAGGCCAGCTAACAACGCCAATGGTTTTGTTTGGTGTTTATATAATGTAGAATACCGTAATGAGATTTTGGCTATGTTTACATTGTCATTTTCATGCCAAAAAATAGCTGGTATCTCATTTTACGATAATATTCCACTCTTCGAGTATCATATTTTTTTAACTTCTATCTCTCAATATTTGTTACATTTATCTTCTATACACTCTAATTTGGCCTCTTAAGCTATCAAGTTATTTTTAAACTTGCCTATTTATGATCCTTATCACTAAAATCATTATTATATATGCATTAAATTGATGTAAAATATAAAAGTTTATAAATATTTAATCTAGTATTAGAACAAAATGAAGTTTATTTATTATAAAGTTTTTGTCAATCATTCATTTATTACAAAAAACTAATGTTTGAAGTGAAAAATTGGTTTAATACTATTATTTTATATTGAAATGTTACTTCAAATGACTTTTAGGCTAAATTGATACAAACGTACCTTTTGAAAATTTATTTTTAATAGTGACATTAATGTACCAAAAGTACTGATACCTTATTTTTTTTTCTTATTATCATTGATATGAATCTTTGATTGTACAGCTTCTATTGCTTTAGTTGCAATAAAACAACTAAATCGAATGGTAAAAAACAAAACAAAGCAAAGGATTAAAATGTTAGCTAGATAGATATCCAAATTATACTTTACAAAGGGCTTAGCTTCATACTTGGATGAATAAGATGAGTCAACTCACAAGGTGTAGTATCCTTATTTGGATTAAATGGACTAAATGGTCTACATAATTTGGCAAGTTCAATATGTTTAATAATAACGTTTGAAGCAATTTCAATTCTTTTTTGAGTACCACTTGTAATCAATTGGTACTTCTTACTATTTAATTTATATTTGCCATCTTCATCTTTAAGTATTATTCTGATGCTATCGATCACCTGGTTGCTTTCAACCCTATTTAACTCAAAGTTTATTCCAATACCCATCTCCTTAATCTTTTTACAATTCATAAGTTGATCGCCTAAAATGGGTAGGCAAAGAATAGACGTTGCTGTCATAGTAGCTTCAGTAATGGATTCTAATCCACCATGAGATAAAAATAGTTTTGTGTTCTTATGGTTTAAAATGGAATATTGTGGTGCCCATTTTAACAGCTGGATATTAGGATATTCATTGTTGATCATCTTTTTTATATAATAAACCGTATCCCCTACTTTAATCTCTTCAGACAGCCCTTCTATCCCAGTGATTCCTAGACCCCATACGACTCCATCAATCACTTTAGTTTCAATTGAATATAAGATTGAATACATTAGTTTATACATTATATTGGAGTCTAAAGCAACCGAAGAACCAAAAGCAACGTATAAGATGTTATTACTATTATTTAAAAGATTGACGACACCTGGATATTCTTTTTCATTTATCTCAGTATGTTCCGATACCTTAGATAATGGTCCAATAGTATGAAAATTGGGTGGAGCTTTAGCTGGTATTTCAAATCCAAAATACGAGTTAGCGATAGCTATAGCATATTTTAGGTCACCAAAAAAAGCCTTTGACTTGATTTCATGTTTCAATCGACTTTGAGTAATCTGGTATTCTACTGATTTTCTGATCCACATTGTCTTTAGCCTTAGCATAAATTTATAATAATATCTTTGGAAAAAGTTTAGACCATCTAAAGTCAATGGGCCCATCCCGTTAATAGTTGTTTTGTACCCTTCACCTAATTCAGGCACTATATCCAAAGTTTGAAAACCCACTACCAATGGTACACCATGCATATAAGCTACATCTTGGCATGCACTGGATAGGAAATCACAAATAAATAAATCAAATTTTGATTCTTTGTTTAAATTGGATAAATTGATATAATTTTCAGAATGTAACCTAGATAGTATAAATGGTGCTGATTTGAGTAAATTTTTATTGATGTTTTTTGTACTTGAATCGATAGTTGAGGTTGAATCAGAGTGATAGTTTATATCGGGCAGGGCAAGCTGAGTCACATTATATCCTTGACTAAATGCCAACTTATCTCGTTGAGTTGCATAAACTACTTGATGGCCTAAACTACTCAGATAATCACTTATCTCTAATATGGCCTTGATATGTGATTTGGTACCGAAATCGTTATGGATTAGTATTTTGTAGCTGAAACTAAAGCTTATACAAAGCAATAATAGAATTGAAGGTAGTACCATCATTCTAGGTTTAATTTAGTAGAAGTGATCTTTTTTTTAAAAAAATTAGTATTCGATAGGGTTTTATAGTTTTAAAAACAGAGCTATTTACTTTTTGTGACTTCATTGTATTTATAATTATCATAGTTTAGTTCACGACTTTTATATGCGTTATGATTTAGTTTCTATACCTATTTTTGTACATTTACTATATTCAGGATTTTTTTTAATAATTGATTATTTTGTAGTTTTTATTCAAATTAGTTTTTACATCAACAAAACAACGATAAAGATAAGGTAATATACTAACATTGTATTTGGTTGTATCTTACTTGTTTCAGTTAAAGTTACAAATTACATATTTTATATTAGTTTTATGTTTGATGTTTAAATTTGCTATTTTAGCATTTATTATTATTTCTTTATCTAGTTTGAAAATTGCCTTTTATAAAAGTGTTAATTAATTTTTAATATATTAAATCAGGAACAACACTTATTGTGTAAGGCTTCAAAAGACAATATAAGGCATAGGTTCTTTACTCATCCCCTTAATAAGCCACTCTAGCTGTTCTAGTCATGCGTCTTAATTTTAGGACTGGACAAAAATAACTTTAATATTTTTAAAACTGCTTCGACTTTCAATTCTCAATTTATGTTATTTGTGGTTAATTTCTGCTCCCTAGTTTTCTAGCATTTATATTGAATGGAAAATTTGGTAAATTTGGAAACCCTTATTTAGTAACATTAGATTAGCTTCAAATCAAGTCATTACCGAGATCTTGGTCTCCTGGCTTATTGTTACCCTTTCATAAATTGTTTAAATCCTTTGTAAATAGCAGATTTAAGGGCATTGATCTTTTGAGTTTTAAAAAGTGTTATAGATTAACAGTATCAAAGTTTTAATGTCTTATTGTTACATACTTTATAAGCCCTTGATTTAAAAGGTATTATAATAAAAAACGTATCTACTGGTTTAAAATTATCATAAATAAAATAGAGTTATGATTTAAAATTATTAAAATAATTTATTTAAATATATTAACTTTAAAATTTACTAAAATTTATTTTAAAAATTAAAACTTGATATTTTGAATAAATAGAAATCACTTCCACATTCCAACTATACAAACCGAATAACTTAGCATATACTTTACATGCTAAGGCATACTATAGATGAGCAAAGTGTATATCCTTCAGTGCTAAAACTTATTAATTAGATAACAGTAGCAATTAACTTTGCATTTAGAATATCAAAGTCTATTTAGAGCCTCCTTCCGCAAAATAGTATCCAGAATAGGCTTCGCCCTAGAATATAAGACAAAGAGCAACTGTTAATAAAGTGATCGGTAACTTTAAATCAAATTTATAGAATGCTTCAACTACATCTGATTGTATGTTTGGGTTTGTTTATAAAAAAGAAACCATTTTTTTATTTTTTATCATAATTTTTTTTAATTAGTATACTATTTCAGGATTAAACTTGTATATTTTTAGGGTTATTTAATAGCTTACAAACTGATTTCTATATATTTAATAGATCAATTGAATGTAGTTGTTTAAAAATAAACTCCATTTTAGAAATTGATAATTTAGTTTATTTAGATTTAAAGCAAAAGCTTTTCAATTAAAAATTCATTACTTAATTGGTTAGGGTTAGTTTCAAAATTCACTAGTTTTAGATGTTTTTTATATGAATTTAATAAAACATAATTGAAAGTTTTAAGCTTCAAAAAATGGTCAAATAACAAACAGAAACAAAAATTTCAAAACAATTTTGAATTTTTTTCATTTTCAAACAAGTTTAAAAAGAAATGAGTTCCAAACTTGGATTAGTAAATTATAGTGATGATAGTGATGATAACAATAATGAAGAGATAGAAATAAAAGTATTAAAGGATAGTAAGTAATCGTATATAATATATCTATTAATGAATTAAGTGTATAATATAAACTATATAACTTATTCAAGAAAACAATGGGAAATTGGATAATAAAAAAGATACTAAAATTAATGGTAAGAATAAATATTCTATATTAGATATGAGATCAATTAATACTAATGATAAATATAAAGTTAAAAAGGATGAATTAGAAATTGAAAAGCATAATAAAAAACAGTTGAAATTTGAAGAATCAAAAGAATCAAAAGAATCAAAAGAATCAAAAGATAGTAAAGAATCCGAAGCAATTAACTTTCCAAGTAATAAAAGCAAAGCGAAATTAACTGCTGAAGAATTGTGGAATAAGCGTAACTTTTTATTAACTCCAAAACCATTTCCTCGTTGTGAATTATTTGAAATACCACCTCCTAGCATCCATTCCGCTACTGAAGAAATTGTTTCCAAGTTTAATCGCTTTCATCAAAGCATGAAACAAAATCAATATTCTGTATTAGAAAGAATGACTGCTAATAATAAATTTCAGAACCCTGAACTTTATGATAAATTACTAAGTCAATGGGAACTGGATCCATTTGGCAGTAATTTTCAAGTGGATATGGTTAACCCTAAATGGTTTGTGGATTATGCAGAAAAGAAGAGAGACGATGAAAGGAGAAGGGATAAGGAAGGTAAGTTATGATTTATGGCTTATGATTTATATGATTAATGAATGGTTTCTATTTTATTTTAGAAGGTGATAGAGAAGCTAAAGAAGTTCGAAAATCAATTGAGTTTGTTAATTCTGGAACTAAAGGGAGGGCTTTGAAAGATAATTTTTCAGGTAGAAGTAAAGATTTCTATATCATTAATTTATGTTGATATCTCATAAATTTTAACTAGGAAATAACCCATATATTCATAATAATAAACGATCTAAATGGGATCAAAGGAATTAAAAATTATGAGTGAATATTTATTAAACTATTTTTTTTATAAATGCATTTGTTATTGTTATATTATTGTTATATTATTGTAATATAATAATTATAAAGGAGATTGAATTGATATGATAATAGATTAGCTTGGAACCACATACTTGTATTTTGGAAAATATTTTATTTTATACTATAAATCCTTTTTATATAAGTTTTATATATTAAAAAATAAAGCTGATTTTCACATTAAATACATTATTAACATAATCATATAAAAGGTATAGATACTTTGTATTTTTATTTTTAAACAAATAATATCCAATTTATCATATAAATTAAAAATAAGAATTAAATTTACTAATTTGGCTTTGACAAAAAACTTAATTTAACTTCTATTAAGTTATTCATTATGTTTCAGACATGTTCATTCAAATTGGTTGTTGATTTTTTTTAACTTGAACTTGAGAACTATATGTAATTCTTTATTTTTAAATTCAATTAAAAAAAGCTAACAACATATTGAAGCAAACAGTGTATTGAAGCATAATGAACAACCTAACATAAAAACTGATACTAACAAAAATAATTTAACCAATTAAATCTTCCAACGGATAAACTAAAAAAATCAGTAAAAAAAGAATAACAAAAGGAGTATAATCAACCATTAAATAGGTAAGAGTCAAAAAAGACGGAGAAAAATGAGTAGCATAAATTCAATAAAAACTAAAGAACTAAAATTAATAAATTACTGTAATTTATTATATAACATCATCATAAAAATAACATTAAAAATTTTGGTTTTCTATTTCTTTATAACATATAATAATTTTTTTAATAAGATAAAAATATAATGGAAGATGAGAATTTAGAATTAAGACAACGAATAAGTTTATTAAATGCCCGAGAAAGTTTAGAGGAAGAAAGTTTATTAACACCAGTACAAGAAAAAGAAGAAGAACCTTTTAAAGAATCAGGTGAAGATGATAGGCATCCAAATTATGATGAAGAAGAACGAACTGGATTATTAGGGGCTGATGAAGATGATGAAACTAGTTCCTTAGAAAAATTTATGATTCAAGATGATATAACTATGCCTACGTTAACCTTTCGATTTTGGATCTTAAGTCTCTTTTTTGGTAGTATTTTAGCTTTCACTAGTCAGTTTTTTTTCTTTCGAGCTACACCATTAACTGTTGGTGGATTTATTGTTCAATTATTAACTTATCCCATTGGACTATTTTTAGCTAAAATTTTACCTGAAAAAGAGATTAAAATATTTAATTGGAAATTTAGTCTCAACCCAGGTAAATTTAATGTTAAAGAACATTGTTTAATTACAGTAGCAGCTGGATCTTGTGCTTCTACAGCTTACGCTATGGATATTATTGTAGTCAAAAAATTATACTATAAACAACCGTTTACTTTATTAGCTAGTTTTTTATTATTGTTTAGTTCTCAATTTATGGGTTATGGATTTGCAGGTATTTATCGGAAGTTATTAGTGAAACCCAGATCTATGATTTGGCCAAGTACTTTAGTTTCAGTTTCTTTGTTTCGAGCGTTACATGAAGGGAAAGAAAATCTAGCTATGAGTAATCGAAAGTTAAAAAAGTTTTTTATAATAATGAGTTTATGTAGTTTCTTTTATTATTTCTTACCAGGATATCTGTTTACTTTTTTATCCTCAATATCTATCTTATGTTTAATATTTCCAAACTCAATTATACCTCAACAGTTGGGATCAGGTATTCATGGTTTAGGTTTAATGTCCATTTCATTAGATTGGAATTCATTTACAAGTTATATTGGATCACCCTTAGTTACTCCTTTTTGGGCACAATTAAATACCTTTATCGGTTTTGTTATTGTCTGTTGGATCTTGGTGCCATTAGGTTATTATTTCAATATATGGGATGCTCAAAATTATCCCATATTCGGTAGTGGATTATATGACATTCATGGAAATACTTATGATCGTAGTAAAATTACACCAAATAATATGTTTAGTGAAGAAGCATATCAAAATTATTCTCCATTAAGATTGACTTTCTTTTTTTCATTTACATATGGTATTTCATTTGCAACATTAACATCCTTAATTACACATACTATTTTATATCATGGAAAAGAAATTTATTTAAAAATTAGGAGTAAAAATAAAATTGATATTAATAGTATTAATAATGAGAATGAGAATGATAACAATAATAATAGTAATGATAATGATAGTGATATTCATAATAAATTAATGAGTAATTATTCTCAAGTACCAACTTGGTGGTATTTTTTTACATTTATAATAAGTTTCGTTATGGCCATTGTAGTATGTGAGATTTATGATTTAACATTACCATGGTGGGGATTAATCTTAGCCGTCGTTATATCATTTGTATTTACATTACCAATTGGTATTGTAACAGCAATAACAAATCAATCACCTGGTTTAAATGTGTTAACTGAATTCATTGCTGGTTATTTATTTCCTGGTTATCCAATTGCTAATGTTACCTTTAAAGTTTATGGCTTTATTACTATGGCACAAGCACTAAATTTTTTGGCGGATTTAAAGTTAGGTCATTATTTAAAAATACCACCCAAATCCATGTTTATTGCTCAATGTTTAGGTAAATTCAGTTGAGATTTATTAATACCATATTTATATTTAAAATTATAGGCACTTTATTAGCTATTATAATTAATTTAGTAACTGCTGAATGGTTAATGAGTAGTATACCTAACATATGTACAAAAGAAGGATTTCCATGGACATGTCCAAGTAGTGATGTATTCTATTCTGCTTCAGTGATATGGGGATTAATTGGACCTGAAAAAATGTTTGGGTTAAAATCAATTTATAATCCACTATTATATTCTTTTATAATAGGCTTAATCTTACCCATACCATTTTATTTAATATATTTAAAATATCCTAATTCTTGGGTCCAATATATACATATTCCTGTTATTATATCTGCCACAGCTATTTTACCTCCAGCTAGACCGGGTAATTTTTTAACTTGGATTATGGTAGGGTTTATCTTTCATATTGTTATTCAAAGGTATTACAAAAAATGGTATGATTCTTTCCACTTAATACTATCCGCTGCATTAGATACTGGAGTGGCTTTTGCTGCTCTATTAATATTTTTTATCTTTGAATTGAATAATATTAAGTTAAACTGGTGGGGTAATACAAGTGATTTTCATTGTCCGTTAGCAAACAAAGCGTTAAGTTCATGAGTTTATAAATTATTAATAGGTGTATTATATTAATAAACAATTCATTTAATAAGTATATAAAACAAAATAAAAAGTATAAAAATTTTATTATTATTATATATTGTTTTTTTATTATTAATAAATCTTAATCTTCAAATTGTACTAATTCAGCATTATCTGGAACTAACATACCAACTTCAGGATATAACAATTTACTTACAATACCATCTTTTGGTGCTTTAATAACGTGTTCCATTTTCATAGCTTCTAATACTAATAAAGATTGACCTTCCTTAACTTGATCACCTTGTTTAATTAACAGTTGGGTAATTTTACACGGCATTGGAGCACGAATAGAAGATTGATTTAAATTACTATTACTATTGGTAAGGTAACTAGGTGGAATTGTATTTAATTGTAATTTATTATTTTCATTGAATACCGTGATTTGATGATAAGATTTGGTTAAATTAGGTAATAAATGAATAACTTCATTTTTATAAATTTGATTGTTAATTTCAATACGTTGAGAATCAATTTGTTTAACAGAATCAATTACTTGGATTTCATTATCATTATTAATTGTAAATTTGTATTCTTTTGTTTTAATATCATATTCAGCTTCTACCTTAAGTATGTTTTCTTCTTTTCCTTCAATTGTAAATTCATAACTATATCTCTTTTTAATATTAGGTTGGAAGTTGTTCATTTGATTGAAAGGTGAATAAGGATCTAATTACAATATTTAAATGAAATTAGTTTTATATTAGTATAATTAATAGATTAATAAATTTACCATTAGAATGAGTGTTATTATTATTGATAATTAATTGATCGTTTTGTAATAATTTAAAAGCAGCTTGAATAATCAATTCAGGTCGAACTTGAGTTTCTGAAAATAAATCTTTTTCGAATTTCTAAGATAAAAATTAATAAGTCTTATATAGTATACCATGATGTTGATTACTTACTTTAATAAACCCTGTTTCTACTTCACCATCGATAAAAGCTTGATGTTGAATTAAATTTTTCAAAAAATCAATATTAGTATTTAACCCCACAATTTGGTATTCTTGTAAACAATTTTTTAAAATCCTTAATGCTTCGGTACGATCTCGTCCTCTAACAACTAATTTAGCAATCATGGGGTCATAATGAACGGATACTTGATCTCCTTGTAATACTCCTGTTTCTACTCGAATATCTTTACTTTCAGTTGGTGTTTTTAAATAAGTCAATGGTCCAACATCCGGTAAAAACCCTTTATTTGGATTTTCAGCATAGATACGTGCTTCAAAGGCATGACCTGTTAATTCAATTTCTTCTTGTTTTTTAGGTAATGGGTTGCCAGCTGCCACCTAACAGATTCGATTATAAATTTAGTTATTTGCTTAATTGATGTTTTGACTTACTTCCAATTGCCATTGTACTAAATCCACATTAGTAATCATTTCAGTAACTGGATGTTCCACTTGTAAACGAGTATTCATTTCCATAAAATAAAAATTATTGGTATCATTATCAAAGATAAATTCCACAGTACCAGCACCTACATAACCTACTGCTTTAGCCGCAGCTACTGCTTTTTCACCTAAATCTCTACGTATTTCTTCCGACAAATTAGGTGCTGGTGCTTCTTCTAATATCTTTTGATGTCTTCTTTGAACAGAACAATCTCTTTCGAACAGATGAACAGCATTACCAAATTTATCTCCAAACACTTGTACCTCTACATGACGTGGGGTAACTAAATACTTTTCGATTAACACTTTATCATCCCCAAATGATTTCATCCCTTCACGTTTACTACTTTCTAACATGGCAAAAAATTCATCGGAATTTTCTACAATTCTCATACCTTTACCACCTCCACCTTTAATAGCTTTAATTAAGACTGGATAACTGAAAATAAAAGTGTTAGAATTCAATCTATCAAATAAATTAAAAATAAAAATAATACCCAATCTCATTAGCTCTTTGTTTTAAATATTCTGGATCTTGATTTTCACCATGATATCCAGGAACTACTGGTACCCCTGCTTTTTCCATAATAATTTTACTTTCTGATTTACTACCCATACTAGTAATAGCAGAAGATGGAGGACCAATAAATACTAGTTCATTTGCCAATAATTTTTCAGCAAATCCAGCGTTTTCAGATAAAAACCCATAACCAGGATGGATGGCCTAATAATGAGAGTATAACTTAGTATACATAGGAAAAGGATAAAACAAATTACCTTAGCACCACTTTTTTTAGCTACTTCAATGATCTTATCCATCTTTAAATAACTTTCAGAGCTGGGTGCCGGACCAATGAAATAAGCTTCATCAGCCTAAATAAATGGAATTAAGACAACTGTTTATTTTATTAAAGCTCTTCTTTTATAAACTTACCATCTTAGTATGTAAAGAAAACCTATCGGCTTCAGAATAAACAGCTACGGTTTTTACACCTAACTTTTTAGCTGTTTTCATGACTCGAATAGCTATTTCGCCTCTATAAGATTGGGATTAGTATTTGTTATTAGGATGAAAAGCATCGCTGGCTTACCGATTAGCTATCAATATTTTATCAAATAAAGGTTTGTTGACGTCTATGAAATGGAAATTTAGAATAGTTTAATAAAATTAAAGAGTCATAATTTACTAGTTGATAACCATCTTGCATTAGATGATTTATTAACGTTTAATAATTTTAAATATTGAGTTAACATTCTTTCAAATTATAAAAAAGCAATAAGAAATTCAATTATGTTTTAAATTTTAATTATATTTTTATTTGTTTTTAAACTACTAATTTTATTGATTTAGTGTCATCTTGGTTTTATTGGTCAAGTTTCTTTTTTCGAAGAATTTAAAAGGTTGATTTAGTCAATAGTAATAAATGCTACCCTTTTTCTATGGTTATCGTGAGAATAAACCTAATTGATATGGTTGAGTTGTTTTATTCGAGTTTTAATTTTGATTTTGATTTGATTATTGTTATTAACTAATTGATAGTTTAGTCCCTTTTTATCAAATGACAAACTCAAAAACTATATTGTTTGATCTTGTATCTTAATTCAAATTTTTAATAAATAAACAATCATATTTATTAACTGTATTATTGTATTTTTATTTAAGTTATCTTATTTTGTAATCGAATTTCGTCTAGCTTTTAATGAGAAATCATTGAGTTAACCTCCTCCTACATAACAAATACTAACTTATTACTTTTTCAAAAAACTATTATATGGGGATGTTTTTTTGATTTCATTACTTTTCCATTTTTTAGGCGCTATTTGAGTGGAAAAATTCTTAGCAAAATTCTTAAACGAAAAAATACATCCCCATATTATTTTATTGTTTATTTGGTTGTCTTTTAGTAAATGCTTATTAGCGACTATTTATTTTTTTAAATGCTGTTTTTTATGTTTTTGCAAAAGTTACTAAATTTGACAAGGAAGTTTAAAATTAAAAGCCAAATGTGGTGTATTTTAAAAAGCTTATTTTAAAGATACTTATGTGCTAAACAAAATTACTTTAATCTAGATGAGACTATATAGCTATTAACTGAGAGAGTCATAGAGAACAGTAAAACAAATATATACACTGATTTAAAAACCTATTATTTAATAAAGGCTTTGATTTTAATTTTAAAAAATTTTATTAAAGACAAAGTAATTTTTAAAAATACTAGTAGTTTTAATTAGCCTAATATGGGGCTCGAACCCATGACCCTGAGATTAAAAGTCTCATGCTCTACCGACTGAGCTAATCAGGCAACTTATTTTGAATGGGAAGATATTAAATATTTTAACATAATACTTTCAAATATAACTTTTAGATACAATATGCAAGGGTGTCTGAGTTGGCTTCATTTTTATTAAAATAAAATTTTTTGCAAAAATGTGCTTTTTACCAAAAAGCAGGTATTTGGCAGTTTTAAATTATTTATTATAATACATGTTATAAATTAGCAGGATTTTCATTAAATTTAATAAAAATTACCAGATTAATAAAGGTTTTATTAATGTAACTTATATAACAATACCAGTTAAAGCTGTAACACGTAAATAAATACATATTTCTATAAAGCTTTATTAAGGAATATTTGTTATTGGCTGCTTTATAGCTAATATGATAGATTTTCTATCAAATAAATAAACAAACAATTTTAATATTATAATTGCATCAATATATTATTAAATTAATAACTTGAATAGTATTAATATTTAATAAACAATTTCCATTATTTGGTAGATTATTTCATTATTTAATAAATATTCAAACTTTTAAATTTTTATAAAATAAACTAGTTTATTTTTTTACTTTTTATGGACTTTGTAATTTTTTTGACCTATCAGATACTAGATAATAATGTGCTTTATTGTTATGTTCAATATATATATATTTCTTTTATTTTTTCATTTTTTTTCTATCTTTAATTATATTTGTTTAAGAACTTTACTAACAATCTTTCCGCTCAAATAGCACTTAAAAAATGGAGGAAGTAATGAAACCAAAAAAAACATCACCATATGGGGATGTATTTTTGTGTCTAAGAATTTTATTAACAATTTTTCCACTTAAATAGCGCTTGAAAAATGGAAAAAATAATGAAGTCAAAAAAAACACTCCCATATAGTGATATTTTTTGGTTTTATCACTTGGGGGTGTTTTTTTGGCTTCATTACTTCCTCCATTTTTTAAGTGCTATTTGAGTGGAAAAATTATTAGCGAAATCCTTAAACATAAAAATAGATCCCCACTTTTTCTATTTTTTAAGCACTATTTAAGTAAAAAGATTATTAACAAAACAAATAAAAAAAATACATCCCCGTATACTACTTTTTTTACTTTTAGTATTGTGAAATTTGGTACTCAGTGGTTGAAGTCAAAAGCAGTTTTTGCTTAATTGACTAGCTGTAGGTCGAAAGGTCTTAGTTTATCTAGCTAAGGTAAACTCAAATTATGAAGAATGCCAGATGACAGGCTACGGACTATATAAGACAAATAGAATAGATAATACTAATGTAAATCTACGTAAAATACTATTAAGAAAACTTAGTGGCTTTATTCAATGTTCGAGATATCAGGGAATAATTCGGTTAAAAAGCCTCGAACTACTATACTCTGTAAACTCTTTTATACTCTGAAAAGTATAAATATCAAAATGAGAAGATAATATTCTTTGGGATGGAGCTAGAAATTCTCATAGGAAATCAAAATAAAAGCTTGAGTTTAATTGTACTTGAGCTCGAGAACACAACAGCTTAAGTGGCTGTCATGTTATAATCGACCATAGAGCTAACAGAGCGATATTTCACAATATATGGAGATGTATTTTTTTGTTTAAGAATTTTACTAACAATCTTTTGTCTAAATGGCGCTTAAAAATGGAAAAAGTGATGAAGTCAGAAAAAACATCACCATATATATTCTTTGATAAATATATATTCTTGTTATTATTATTTTTAATTTTTTTATATTTTTAATAAAGAAAACTATTTTTAAAAATATTCATTTTTACAAACTATAACAGTTGTCATATTTTGGAGGAGATACAAAATAAAAATCTTACAACTTTGTTTAAATTATACAAAAAATAGACTATAAGCTATAACAATAGTTTTATTTTTTGTCTAAAATTTTAAGTTTGTTTCTATTATAAGGAATTAATTAGTTATCTTCCACAATTAACAATATAAAATGATAACTATTTTTTATTGGTTCAAAATAGCTGTTCAAAGGATTAAAACTAATATTATAGTAGATAATATCATTTGATTGTTATAATCAATAATATTTTTTTCATTGGAATTTTTAATAATTATGTCTAATTTTACAAAAATTGACTTTATAGTTGTAGTTGACTATTTTTATCGCTTCAACTACAAAAAAGGTCAAATTACTTTATAAGAATTATAATACTTTATTATTAGCATTAAAATATAAGGATCATGACAGAAGAATAGCCTAAATTTCGATGGCCTCTCTGGCCTATTTATTATACAGAACCTTTGCTTTAGTCCAGTAATTGTTCGAGATTGAAATCCTAAGAAATCCCTATCTGCTGTGATCCCTCAAAATAAAAATCAAGGGATATTAAAACCAATAAAAATCAAAAAAAACTACACATGGTTAAAAGCATAGATTATGAGAGTGACGTTTCTCATTGTACATAAATTAATTTCAAAAGCATCAAAATACCTACCTTAAACTTAAACTCATTCAATAATTCAATAAAGTCATGATTCTATTCATATATCTGACCCTAATATCCATCTTTCACGCTTCCACCCGTCAATTAACCGACCAATATTCGAATCCTATACGCTCTAAGTTACGTTTAAATAAACACAACAAATTCATTATCATAACCTTAGCTGATCTGTAAGTATAAATCAATTATCATTCCCTATCACCCCAACTGACCTTCTCTTTTTCTAGCCATTATGGAGAGGAGCCAAGTTTATCTTGGGGACCTGAACAAGATTTCAATAGTACAAGAGCCATCAATAGATTCTTAGATTTACAAGATCCAGAATTAGTAGTATTCACGGGCGATCAACTTACCGGTGAGTTTATGTTTAAGAATTACACTAAATACGTCAAACAGTTTACCAAGCCATTGAGGGAAAGGGGGATTAAGTAAGTAGGAATTAAAGGCTATTTTGTGAGACATGGGTTGTTTCTAATTTATTTTTTAGATGGAGTTCTGTCTATGGTAATCACGATATAGGGCCTAATGTACAAAGAGAGAGAATACTTGAAGAAGAACAACGATATTTTGGTAGTTATACAAAAAAAAGTGACAAGGAGTTGGAAGGTGTTGGAAATTATTTGTTGAAAGTCTATGATAAAAAGAGTAGAAAGAAAAATAAAAAAGATAAATTGAAAATGCTAATGTATTTCTTGGATTCTAGAGGTGGGTATGAGAAAGAGGGAGAACCTGGGATACCTATGGAAATTGGAAAGAACGCTTTGAAGTGGTTGGAAACTAGTTTAAAATTTTATAAACTGAAAGATAATAGTTTACCTATTCTCTTGTTCTTCCATGTACCAACGTAAGTTTTTTATTTCTATATTTTTATTAGGTTTTTCAATTGATTGTATTTATTTAGTATTCAATTTCATTACGCTAAAGAAAAATATCCAATGAATTGTAGTTTGGATGCTTTAAATGGTAATTAGCTTCTTTATTATATTGAAACAGCTTTTAATAGCTTACTATTCTTGTTAATAGAGGATGGTGTTACTCCACAAGATAATGACACTGGATTATTTAATATAATTAAAAATTACAATGTTAAAGGTTTATTTGTTGGTCATGATCATGGTAATAATTATTAATATAATATAAGGAAATTTTGTATTAAATAGCAGGTATTAACTGGTGTTGTAAATATGAGAATATCAACTTATGTTTCTGTCCACACAGTGGGTATGGAGGGTATGGTACTTGGGAGCGTGGAATAAGGATTATTGAACTAGACTATTCTAAAAATGGCCCTTTAATTTCGACTTATAATCAATTTGAATCGGGCAAAAAATCAAAAGTTTATTATCTTTAAAAATGAATAATATATATTATACATATTTATTTACATTCATAAATCCTACTTTTATTAACATATTAATAAATTATGTTACTCATTAATTAAATTTTATTAACAATAACGATTTTAAACTTCTTAATATTGATTTTAAACCTGAAGTTGGTGAATCGGCTTTAGACCAATAAGCAGAAAGTTCTAATATACTTTTACAAGTAGGTGGAGAAGGAAATGAATATTTTAAACCCATTAATAGAATTTCAAATTCATTAATAGATTCCTTTGTATTTCTTATGACATAGTTTCGTTCGGAATTTAATTTAGTGAAATCTTCATTCATTTGGTCTATTGTTTTGGTTAGTTTTGGATTAGTGATAGTAGTTGGAAAAGGTATGATTTTGGTTTTTAATAGTTCGTTATTTAAGTTTGCTAATCGCTCTTTTCTTCGTCTTAAGGTTCGTAGTAGTAAACTTTCTTTAAGTTTAAATAAATAATGTAACTAATGAAAATAGTTGAGTATGAATAACGGTAATAACAATTATACTAAAACTTACTTTAAAAAAACAAAATATCGAAGAGGATAAAAACAATAGTGTAACTAAAAGCTTCAAATTTTTAGATATAAGCTTATTGCTTGATAACAACCAAGAGCTAATATTATAGTCACCACTATTGGAAGTAATATTATTATCGCTCAAGCCTTGAGTGTCATTGACTTTCACTATTCGATTCTCTATCCGATAGACTTCCTTATTATGCATCTTTACTATATTTTATATGTATGTTGTTGTTATCTTTTTGATTATAGAATTAAGAATAAAAAAGAAAACTGAAGTCCATAGTAGCAATATTTATATCAATCGACTATCAAGTTACACAAAACGATATTAGTCTATTTTTAATCAAATATAAATTTACTTGTAGTTTTTGTATTTTGGGGATAAAAATCAACCAATCATATTATGTGAGTATTATTTTTTCACTTGTTATAGATCGGGTATGCGATTTTATTGGCTAAATTTTAAATTAGGACCAACCTTTTTAGTGAATCAGCTGATGATGGGAAAATATAAAATTAAAAATCAATAAAATTAATTAGTAAAATTTAGTCATTTAGCGTAATTTATTATATTTATTATATTAAATATAATATTTTATTGAATGAGTATCATTATACGACTTTAATATCTACTGGTTTCCTTATCGAGGTTTAAACTTTAAAATACTTGCATTAAAAAAGCTCAATGGATAATAGTAAAATCCGATCTTTACCCATAAAGTCAGGGATAAAATTAAAGTTTAGTCAATAATAATTTTAGTTGGAAATTAAAATAATTTATATTTTAATAGTTTATTAACACAAACTGAAATATATTTATTCAGTATTATATTCTATCGATTTCTATATGATCGATTATGAGTTCTTTTGGTCTGATTTCTGATACTAAATAATGGCTATTAAGCCTAGACTTTACTATAAAAATAAAGCTGCTGGGAGTAAAGTATGCTATACAACCCCATTTACTTTGTTTCGTTATTCTATAAGTAAAGTTAACTATTTCAGTAATTTAAAGTTTAAAGATAAATTAGAACTTATGAATTTGCTCAAGTTTATTGAAATAGATTTCAATCAGCTAAAAAGACAATATAAGGATGTATTTTTGTGTTTAACGGTTTTACTAACAATTTTTCCGCTCAAATAGTGCTTAAAAGATAGAAAAAAGTAATGAACCCAAAAAACACCCCCGTATAAAAAGTAATAAAAATGGTAGAAATATAAAGCCAACAGTTTTATAAAATAGTATTATTTTTTTACTTGTTTAAAGTTATATTAATTTAAAGATAAAACCAAATTAATTACATTAACTTTATTTATTTATATTCTTATTATAATAACGTATAAATTATTCTAATTGGAATAACATTGAGTCATCCAAAATGGAGTTTTAAATTGTGAAGCATAAAAAACAGGGTAAATGGAATCAAAATCAAAATTAAAAAAATTATCTTCAAACAAAAACGAAACTAATAGAATGTCCAGTAATAAACAATTAGAAAACTTAACCTTGGAAGAGGAACAAGAGCATATAGTTCAAGAAGTCCAATCTTTAAATCAACACTTTATTTGTGTATTTTGCGGCTCCGGTTTGGGAAATGATCCAGAATACGAAAGAGTAGCTATTGGTAAGAATAAACTTCAATTACTAATTAAATACTAATACAAATTCCCCCTCTCCGTAAACAGCTTTAGGTAAAGAGTTGGTAAAACGAGGCTATGGTTTAGTTTATGGTATATTAAATAAAATATTACATTAAAAAAAACTAACATCTCCCTTCAAAGGTGGTGGTAATGGAGGTTTAATGGGAGCTGTAGCTAAGTCGGTTGCTTCTGAAGGAGGTAAAGTAATTAGTATTTATCCTTGGGGGTTTAGAGAGTTTTGTAAAGTGGACTTTGCCTATAAAAATATCTTAGTCAAAGATATGCATCAAAGGAAAAAATTAATGGCTAGACTGGTAAGTGTTTTTTTGTTTTGAAGAGATATGAGTTAACTTGTATCATATCAGTCATTTGCATTTCTAGCGCTTCCAGGTGGATTAGGGACCTTTGAAGAAATTATGGAAATGGCTACTTGGTAAATATTAGTTTCTAATTACTTTATTTCTTTATTGTTTATTATTATCATTTTAGGAATCAATTATCCATCCATAACAAGTATTTGGGCTTAATTAACACTAATAATTTCTATAGTATTTTTGATAGTTTGTTAGAGCATGGATTAAAAGGTAAATTAATAAGGATTACAAATTGAAGCTTAAATGTTTACTAATTTTCTAAAAATAGAGGGTTTTATCAGTGAAGGTAGTCGAAAATTAATTACAACTTCCGAAGATTATAATGAACTATTAAACCAAATCCAAAATTTCAACGGCTATGATTATAAAGCTCCATTTACGTGGCAATAATAAAGTAAAATTAAATGTTGATTATACTAGAAAAATGTGATAAAATAAAATATACTATTTTAATTTTTTATTAAGATTATCAATCGAATCTGATTTCTTACCTATAAGACTCTTTCTTTTACTTTAATCAAAGTTTAAAGTATTAAGCTTTATAATTTTGTTATTAATAGAATCAATTAATATATTCAAAAAGTTTAAAAAATACATCAAGACTACAAAGCATTCATGACATTACCGCTCAATTGTAGATTAAAAGTAATAAAAAATAATAAAACACATTTCAATCCCTTCTGTTTATATAAAAAGCAATGTGTTTCAATGTCATCATTCTCACACTATGCACACAGCTTTTTTTTCTCTATCAATTTTATAAAACAATGGATAGCCTAACATTGTTTTCTTACGGTGAATTATTCTATTTATATATATTTTTTATATTGCCATTGCCCATTAGTCTAATGATAGCTTGAACCGCTTGAACCGCTTTGTCTATAACTACTACCTTCAATCTTCACTCAATTCTTTATTGATTTGAATTGAATAGACGCCACTGACATTTTCCTAAAATGATTACTATCCAATTTCATCCACTAAAAATAAACGATCGAACTGCTTTCTAAATAAAAATTGATTAAACCTTTTACTCAACTTAAAATTTTATTCATCTCATCGCCCTCGTTTATCTTTGAAATTACTTTTGTATCTCTATAACATATAATCATCAAGCTTTACATAACGAAAATTTAGTGAAGATTCAGTCCATGACAATAAACCCGTCTAAATTTTATATAATTGGCTTAAATGCAATTATATTCAACCAATCATTCTCATTATTATAATGGCTCAACTTGTAGTTTGTTTGTAACACTAAAATTATGACAGAATTGATTTTTCTTCATTAATTTTAACTCAACTAATTTTTTATATTTTATTTAAAAGAAAATTTTTATTTATTTTAACGACCCAAAATCAAGACAGCAAAGTTTATCAATTGAAAAAAGTTAGAGAGAAACAAAAATGAAATTCCCATTCCCAAGACGAAAGAACAAAGATAAAATTATAGGTAAGTATTGTTTCATCCCCTCTCTTGTCTTACTTCTAAATCAACATAATTAATACTTGAATTCCATTTATAAATAAATAGAAGAGCCGCCCTCTACAAAAACTAGTAGCAAAAAGAAGCGATTAAGTTCATGCTCAGACACTGAATTATCTAAAGAAGATCGAAGTACTTTATTACAACGTGTAAGAAGACGAGGTTCTGATACTGAGTTTTCAAAATTATTAAACTCTCAAATGGATGCAAAAGAAATTGAAGCGTTGGTAAGCTTTTTTTTTAAATATTTTAAAAAAAATTAAATGTCGGTTTTTTTTAAAATAATATAGATTGCTAAAGTGGAGAGTGGTAAGTTGATTTAAATTTATCTATTTTATTTTATTTATTGCATTAATTTCTTTAGACGATGTAGTACCTCCAGATATGCTGACAATAGACACGATTAACAACAATAACAATAATAAACGTAAACCAAGCTCAGAATCCTTAAACAGTCTAAAACGCAATGGGGTAGTAGTATCCCCAACAACTTCCGCTTTAATAGCTGATGATATTACCTCTATACCCGAAGTATCTCAATTTGAAAATGATCGTGGATGGATAACAGAAGATACATTATATGAAGAAGAAGGAGATGATCGATTTCAGTATAGAATTAGGGTGTTTAAACCAGATCATACGTATGCAACGGTTTATTGTTCTTTGAGAACTAAAGCGAGTGAACTGTTGATTCCATTAGCGAAAAAGTTTTTTGTAAATGATGTATCACCATATGCATTGTATCTAAGGAAGCATAATATTGGTAAGTTGATAGTTTGAATTAATAATTTTTTTTATAAAATTTGAGATATGAGTTGTTTTTTATGATAATATAATATAATACAATACAATGGTGGTTTATTTTATTAATAAGACGAATTTTAGAAAGGGAACTTACAAGTGATGAAAGACCATTAGTTATATTAAAAAGAATGTTAGAAAAAATTGGTTATACTTCAAGGGATGATTTACGTAACATTGGTAGAGAAGATAATTCTTATTATTTTAAATTTATCTTTGATTATAGTAGAAATTGTTGTATGGATGATGTAAGTTTAGTTAATAATAATAATAGTAATTTAATAATATATTGTAATATTTATTTTTATTATTTAATTTAGAATCAAGAAATACCTAATTATCAGCATGTCGATTTAAGAGCCAAAAATTTACGAAAAATCCCCCAAAATTTAATGAGACATGCGAATCAAGTCCATAGTTTAAATTTAAGTCAAAATTTAGTGATTGATTTAACTTTTGAGTTTTTTGCTAATTGTTCAGCTTTAAAAGAGTTGAAATTATCAAGATGTGAATTACAAAACGTACCAGAATGTATTAAAGCAATAACAACATTAACTTTTTTGGATCTTTCTAGTAATAGAATTAAATCTATTCATTATTCCAAATTAGAATCTTTAAAAAGTTTAAATTCATTATTATTAGGCAATAATCGAATTGAAATTTTGCCCTCCCAATTTTCGAAATTAGTTAATTTAAAGAAGTTGAATTTATCTAATAACCGATTTTCATTATTTCCATCTGTTATTACTAATTTAATTAATTTAATTCATTTGGATATTTCGTTCAATGAAATTAAAGTTATACCCTCCACTATTAATCAATTGGTTAATTTACAAGAATTATTGTTAATATCCAACCGAATTGTTGGTAGTTTACCAGAATCAATAAGTCAACTATCTAAATTAAGGGAGTTAGATTTAAGAAAAAATCAATTAAATAATTTAGATTCGTTAAGTAGTTTGCCAAATTTGGAATTATTATTATGTGATTATAATTTTATATCGACATTACAACTGAATTTTCAATCTTTGTATCGATTAATTATTTCTAAAAATTCAATTACAAAAATAATTCAACCAGCTAATCCATTATTAACATTAACGTGTTTGAATTTATCATTTTCAAAACTAGTTAGTTTACCGGATGATTTGTTTAATTTTGTACCCAATTTAGAAGAACTGAATTTAGACAATAATCGATTAGTATTATTACCACCATCTATTGGTAATTTAACTAAATTACAAAGTTTAAATTGTTCTAATAACGAATTAAGTTCAATTATTGCTAATATTTCTTCATTAAATAGTTTGAAATTTCTAGATTTACATGATAATAATATTAGTTCATTACCTTCGGAAATTTGGCTATTAGGCTCATTAACAATATTTAATGCTAGTTCAAATTTATTAAAAGAATTCCCAAGACCATTAATACAACCTAATAATAATAATAATAATTTAAATAGAACAGCATCAACAAATTCAGATGAATTAATCCATCCACCATTATCATTATCATTAAGAGAGTTATTTTTAGGAGATAATCGATTGACAGATGATGTATTTACTTCAATTTCGTTTTTTACAGAATTAAAAGTATTGAATTTAAGTTATAATATTCTAGATGAAATACCATCAGGATCTTTAATAAATTTATCAAATTTAACAGATCTTTATTTATCTGGAAATCAGTTATCAACACTACCTGCAGAAGATTTAGAAAGATTAAGAGGATTAAGAGGATTATATTTAAATAGTAATCGATTACAAACATTACCTGCAGAATTAGGAAAATTAGGGGGTTTATTTACATTGGATGTTGGTAATAATGCTTTAAAATATAATATATGTAATTTTCCTTATGATTGGAATTGGAACTGGAATACAGGTTTGAGATATTTAAATTTATCTGGTAATAAGAGGTTAGAAATTAAACATAATTTATCTGAAAACTCGACTTTTTCTCACCTTAATTTACCTGATTTTAATAATTTAAATCAATTAAGGGCATTGGGTTTAATGGATGTTACTTTAATGGTGGATGCACCTAATGAAACATCAGATAGAAGGGTCAGAACAGATCCTTCTCAATTAGGAAGAATTAGTTATGGTATTGCTGATAAATTAAATGTTATTGATTCTTCAGATACTTCAAATATGTGGGACAAAATATGGACATGGGATAAAAGTATAAGACAGTTTAAAGGTAGAGATGAGGTATCTTTATTTGCTTTATTTGATGGACATACATCCAGATCTGGTTCAGGTTCAAGAGTAGCTAAATTTTTAAATGATCATTTAGAAGCTTATTTAGATGATGAATTAAAAAAACAAAATAAAGAAGAAGGTGGAAATGTTAAAGATGCTTTAAGAAGAACTTTTTTAAATTTAAATAAAGAATTAGGTTCAACTACCATGGATGAAAATGGTAATTTAGGAGCATCTGGGGTTGTAGCTTACATCACAGGATCCACATTATATGTAGCTAATGTTGGAGATACAGTAGCTGTATTGTGTGGTAATGCAGGAAAATACAATTTGTTATCAAAAAGACATACTCCTTGGAGTATTGAAGAAATTAGTCGAATTCGAAATAACAAAGGGTTTATTTCATCACAAGGGTTATTAAATGGAGAATTAGAAATATCTCGAGGATTTGGACACTTTCATTTAGCACCTTTGGTTAATGCTAATCCATCAATTGAAAAAATTGAATTAACTGAAAATGATGAATTTATCATATTAGCTACAAGATCCTTATGGGATAAAATGACATATCAAACAGCTGTTGATGTAGCTCGTATGGAATCGGATAACTTAATGGTAGCAGCTCAAAAAGTGAGAGATTTTGCTATTACATATGGTAGTAAAGATTCCGTTTCAGTAATGATTATTGGTGTTAATGATTTATTTGCATTTCGAGATACTAGTATGGAAATTAGTAATAATAACATATCACGAAATATAGATGATAGTAATTTGGCCATTTCTTATCGACGTAATCGATGGCGACAACAGGGGCCAGGTAGTTCAAAATTAGCACGATTAGGTAGTAAAAATGATGAAGCACCTACAGGAAAAGTAGCTTTAGTATTTACGGATATTAAAAATTCTACATTTTTATGGGAAACTTTTCCAACCGCTATGAGATTTGCTGTTAAATCTCATAATTTATCGATGCGTCGATGGCTAATTAGCTTAGGTGGTTATGAAGTTAAAACGGAAGGGGATGCTTTTAGAGCCGCTTTTCCAACGGTAGCATCTGCCTTATTATGGTGTTTGACCATGCAAGTTCATCTATTAGATTTAGATTGGCCACAAGAAATATTAGATTCTTCAGAATGTCAAGAAGTGTATCGTCCCAATGGTCCAAAAGAGTTAATTTATCGTGGATTATCGGTTAGAATGGGGATTCATTTTGGTACCCCAGTTTGTGAACCCGATCCAGTAACTCATCGTATGGATTATTTAGGTTACATGGTAAAAAGATCGGATTCTATTTGTACAGCAGCAGATGGGGGTCAGATTTGTGTATCGGCAGATGTAGTCAAAGAGATTGAATTGATGGATTTACAATTTCCTATGGAATGTAATGAAAATCAATTGGCAGTTAATATACCTAGGGATGTTCGAATGTTACGTAAAATTGGGTACCAAATGTTTAATTTAGGGGAAATGAAATTAACGGGGTTAGAAAATCCAGAGGTATTATCGATGGTAAGTTGAAATATTGCTTGATAGGGTTGATAAAAGTAATTAATAGTTGTTTATTTTAAATTAGATTTATCCCAAATCATTAATTGGAAGACATGAGTTTTATTTGTCTGCCATGTCACCAAAAGAAGAAATCCCATTGAATATCTCTGAGAATAACAAAACAATTGATAGTAATTTAGTTAAGTTGGTAGGTTATTTATGTATGCGAATCGAACGATTAGCGAGTGATCAAGTATTAAGTAAAAAGAAATCAAGAATTGATTCATTATATGGGTTTTTTACATTTTCTATTAAAGAAGAAGCCAGTGAACAAGAGTTAATTTATTTATTAGAATCCTTGATAATAAGAATTGAAAATGCGATTCGAAGAATAGTAGTGAGTAAGTTTATGGAAAAAGCAAAATATGATGGGACAATAGGGGTGTCGGAAGAAGTTCAAGATCTATTAGCTAAGTTGACAGATCGATTAGGAGTTGGTATCATGGGATTTAAAGGAAAGATTGGAAAAGAGATTCAAAAATCAACATTACTTTCACCAATTCCATTGAGTTTAAAGTTACCCTCAATTACTCCTTCAGAAGACGATGTATCTTCTGAATATTTTACACCAACAGAAGGCGCATTTGATAAGGTTTAAAGGGGGAGTGATAAAGGGTATTTTGCAATAAAAAACGGTATAGTAAACAATAGTTTTAGAATAAATGTTAAGGCTGAAGGTGATGGTAGGTATTAGTGTGGAAAGAGATTGAATTTTCGTACTAGTTTCCAAGTTTTTAACAAAAGAAGGTGTTTATTTTAAAATAAAGAATAGCTTTTTAATTCAAAAATGAACTTTTATTTTAAAAAAAGGGAATTAATATATTAATATATTCTTATTTTTTTGTTTGTGGTTTTTTAGTTATAGCCTTTTTGAGTCTAAGAAAAAAGAAATAATGAAAACTTAATTATGATATTTAGTGAAGTAAAGTAGTAAATGAAGAAAAGTCGGCTCTATTAATATGCATCCACTGAATATGAACTAGATATTGAGGTTATATTAAGGGGATATTGAACTAATTTTTCATCACTTAATATATTAATTGAAATATTATCACTGCAGTTAAGGATAAACTTCTCTTTTTTTTTCTTCCTCTTCTAAACTAGAGCTATAACTTAATAATTGTTAAGATTTTAGTTCTGACTTTGGTTTAGCACGACGATTTTGAAACCAAATTTGAACAGCACAGAGAGGTAAGTTTAAATAAGAAGCTATTCCTTTCCTTTTTTGGGAATTTGGCCTTGGGTTTTGTTGAAACAAGCTTCTATACATTGAATCCGTTTTATTGAATGGCGGGTTTTCTTAGATGGATTATAAGGCTTTGTTTTTATGTTTGATATAAACCAAGGCATTATTTGGGTAGATATGGTAAAGTTAGTATTAAATTTTATAAACTTGAGATGTTAATTTTTAGTATCTCATCCTGTTATTACTCTTTTTGTACTTTTAATAATTCCCCATTCAAAAAAGTTAGATTTACAATATTCTCATAAAATCTAAATGCTTTAATATTTACTTGGCAAAATTTATAAGCTCTTAAAATTTTATAGCACCTTTTTAAAAAAATTCTAGAATATTGGAATAAAATGGAGTTATTAATGTTTTATTATAGGGATATAGAAATATAGAAAAGCTAAATTCAATATTTATATAAACCAATAGTTATGTTAGCTTAAGTCTTTTATAATAACTTTTTTAAGAAGTTCCAAATTCTTTTGATAAGTGTCGATTAAATATTGTTAGCTTGAAATAGATTATGATCCCAACTTTAGAAGAACTTGAAACTTTTGTAACTAATACTTAAAGTTCAATAGTCCAAAGATGTCATTGGTTCAAGCTACTTTTCATTTGGTATAAAGATAAAGAGGTAGTAAATCGGATGCAAACCCTTTGGAAAGGAGAAGCAGTAAGATTTTTATATATTCTAGAGGATAGGTCTGAGAAAGCAAATTACAAGGGACAATTTAAATTCAAAAATAACAACTTGAAAGTAAAAGTCACAGAAGAAAAAGAGATGAATTGGGAAGCTAGAAAGTTTGAAAACGGTTCATGACAAAGACATTTTTATGATATTAAATGAAAAAGACTAAATTTGGAGCTATTGATATTTATGCTTTTGCAAATAATTGGTGAAAAAAACTCTTATGTCCTTAGCTCTATTAAATTATGTTATAAAATTGTCATATACTTTTTATTTAAATCTTAAAGACATTGAATAAATATTCAAGTACTTTATTATTGAAAGTAACTGAGCAAAACAACGATAGTATAGTAAATTCTAAGGCGAAAAAAGGAGCAAATATACAGAAATAACATTAAATTATTATAGGATTAGAAGGAGTTAGAGATCGTGTATTACGGGCTCCAAACTGGATAATCTAAGTTAAAAAGAATGGTGTTTTGCTTTATAAATTTAAATCTAATTGTGGAGTAAACTTGTAGCCGCTTTTGCAACGGCTAAGGTGAAAGCTTCTGGTAGTTGAGAGTAAACTGGGGAAGTAGTTTTAATTAGAGGTAATCATGCCATTTTCTACTTGGTAAGTTTGTTAATAAGACGAGCTAATATAAAAACCATAGACCTAAGTTAAAAAAAATAATTATTTGTCAAGTCTTAGTCGTTTATATATAAGATGGTTAAAAATCTCAATGGAGTTTCTATAAAATAAAAAAGATTCTATGAAGTGATATATTTGATTTAATCAAGTCAGAATATTCTCTAGAAAATAAATTATACAAAACTTAATAAAGTTTTATTTATAAATATTTTTGGAACAGGTTAAATTAATAAATAAGTTGACTATATGGGGATGTATTTTTGTATTTAAGAATTTTACTGACAATTTTTCCACATAAATAGCGCTTAAAAAATGGAAAAATAATGAAACTAAAAAAAACAGCCCCATATGTTAGTTTTGGATATAACTTAACGGGGCTAACTCATTATTACTCTTACTTTTTGATGGCTATAAATTGGTGGATTAATCTATTATTTTATATTGTTAATCAATAGTAAAGTTTAAAAAATAGAAACAAAGTGATATTGTTGGACATATTTACTATTAACATCAATCTTGGCTTTTGATTTCAAATATATTTTGACTACAAACAGAATAATCTTTAAAGAACTAATTAAGTATAAGATATTGGTGATATTAATTTGATTGTTTAAATCTCTACTTTTTATGACGTTTTAATAAATTAATTTATTTTTTAATAAAACACGAAATTTTAAAAACTCAGCTAAGTAATTAATTAATTTTGCTATAAATTAGGCCAAGACTTTAAAATACCGGAAAATGGTCAATTAGCAATATTTAGCAAAAGAAGTATAAAAAGACCGAAAAATGATATAAAGTGGATTAAAAAATAAATTCTAATATCAAATACTAAAACAATGTCTATTCAAACTGCTAACCACTTTACTTCATCGGATGAAATCCCAGTCATCAAAGTAAAAATGTACGATCCAACTAGAAAAGCTCGTCACTCAATGGAGCAAATTCAATATATGGAGGCTTGCTATCAAGAAAATTCAAAACCGAACTCAAAAAAAAGAAATGAAATAGCCTTACATTTGGACTTGAATGTCCGAACTGTACAAATCTGGTTTCAAAATCGTCGTGCTAAAACAAAAAGTATATTAAAAACTCAACAACAAGGAATTTCAAGTTCTAATATAGAAGATGAAGAAGAATATATTCCGAACAGAGGAAATATTATTTCTATCAATGATTTGCTAATTAATGAGAATGATGAATTGAACTATATCTCATCTATCCAACATTATCTTAATGTAAGCTCATCGCCTCAATTATATTCATCAGAAACCTTCTAAAAATATCCTGAATTTCCTTTAGTGTATAACTACGCTTTGAAATCATGATATTAATTGATGGCTCCCATCATCCTAAAAAGTTCCTTTATGAATTCTGCTCTTAAATCATTATACTAACCCCAGGCAATACTTACCTTTACTTCTCATCTATTATTTCATCCAATAAAGTCTTTTAAATAAGGATTTGTAATATACGATCTTTAAAAAAATCAAGAACTAGAAATATATTAAAACACAACACAATTTTTCTTTACTGCCCAAGTAGCATAAAAATTTTAATTTATAAAATTTTAATGTTCTATATGCAACCTATAAATGGTAATCCATTTACTATGTAATATGCCAATTATTATTACTTGAATAGGCTTCCTAAACTATTTATGAATTTGATTTTATAACAAAGTCATTTATGAATTTATGACATCGGTTTTTATTATACGTTAAAATTTACCTCTTAGCTGACAGATTGAGAGAATCTAAAATTATAAAATTTTTGGAGATTATAGCTGGCTTATCAATGTAACATTTGGGTATAGCATGGCGCATAATCAGCCATAAAGATGTTTAAGTGAAAAAAGGCTAGGTAATAACGCCTCAGACGCTAACGCTCTATTCAGGTTCCCACAGGCTCTTACATAAATTTGCTTTAATTTTATAGACCACTCACCCGCAAGGGCCCAAGATTTTAAAGAAATTCTTAAGATTCAAAATAAAAATAAAGATAAGAGCTTGTAGATAAAAAAACTTAAATGTATTTGTGAAAAATAAGGTGTTCCATGAATATTGTATTATTATCAATGTTTACTTTATAATATAGCTGTGGCTATTAGAATTGGATAAAGCTTAATTTAGAAGCTAACTAAAGTAAAAGTTGATAAAAATAAAACGGTTACTATAGATTAGACGTGGAACAAAGTAAAGAAACAGCTGAAATACAAAGTCTATAGTTTGATTATAGCATGGGTTGGTTTCATCTAGAAACATAAATTATCATTCATGTAGGGCCCTAATATCTGAAGTAATACAAAGACCGTGATTTTATCTAGAACTTTGCAATTTTAAAGCAATAACTGATGAAGAAAGGTACAGCTGTTATCACTTGATCAAATAGAATTCTTCAAATGATATCATTATCATATTTGGCAGAAATTTCATCAAATAAATAAAAGTATTCACCTTCGTTTTTTATTGTTGTTTTTATAAATTTTAGTTTTTATGAAGTATATGCTTTTGAGGTAAATTAAATTTACAGAATAATTGAGATAGTCTTCTAAATAAATATCACCTAGTAAAATTATAAATAGCTATGTATTTAAAATCCTCGTTATTTTTATTTTTTAAATTATTTAATAAAAAGTAGGACAAAATTAGGATTTATTATATGGGGATGTATTTTTGTGTTTAAGAATTTTATTAATAATCTTTCTACTTAAATAGCGCTTAAAAAGTGGAAAAAACAATGAAGTCAAAAAAAACACTCCCATATGCTTGGTATTAATTTAATATTATAACTTAATAATAAATGTATAAATTCTAAGTTTTCTTAATTTATTACCTGAATCTACTTTTATCTGTTAATTATAGGAGTGACCCTTATATAACATTTTTTTTCTATACCTACTATAGTTTATTGAATATTTTTATATACATATGGCCATAAACTAAATAACGCAATTAGTATTATCATATATCATATTTTATAGAGAATATAAAAAATAGTAGTAGTTTTTCGTATTTTAGATTAACTAAATTTAACCCATGGAGATGTGTTTCTGTATTTAACAATTTTACTAACAATTTTTCCGCTCAAATAGTGTTTAAAAGATAGAAAAAGTGATGAAGTCAAAAAAAACACCTTCTTATTATTAACTAAAAAATATTAAATTTCAAGAACATACTAACTGACAAAGAGAATACTTGATAAATTTATCATCTCTATTATATTTCATGATGTCTTTAGTAATGGTTGATTCAAAAAAGTTATAAAGTTGTAGATTGAAGCCATTAGTGGCTAGTTTAAAGACTTTTGGTAAAGTAGTGAATTGACTCCAAACTAAAGTAGAACATAAAAGTTCTAAACGTCAAGAATATTAATTTGGCAATTACTTAAAGTACACTGCTTGTTAGTCTGTTTTTTTAAAGCTATTTATTTTTTATATCTTATAGTATCATATATGTACCTTTCTTTGGTGTCTTGGGATAGTGCTTAAATTGGAATACCCACAATATTTATGTTATTTTAAAGTTGCCTAAATTTTGTTTGCTTTAATTAATAAGGCAATCAGAGAAGATGTTTGATATAATAACCAATAACAAATTTTTGATTGTTCTATAGTTATAATTATTTAGTTATTTAACCTTTAAATAGATGTTTTATTTGTTTATATTATTGTTCTATATATAAGCCTAACTCGACCCTAAAAAGATATTATCTATAATAAGGAATTATATGGTCACTTGATTACAGGATTTGTTTTATTAATTCTTTATTTGCTTGGGCTTTGAGAAGTATAAATACTTTAAAAATTTCAAACACTATACTAAACTTAACATTTATTGGAAATGCATCACATTCAAAAGTTGAATTTTAGATTAGAAAAAAAGGATATCAAGATAAAGTTATATACCCCTGAAAATAAACATCGTCATGCACTAGAAAATATTAACTATTTGGAGAATTATTACCTTAAAAACTCAAGACCCAATAAACTAATTATAGACGAAATTGCAACCATCATTGATCTAAGCCCAAGAAAAGTTCAAGTCTGGTTCCAAAACCGTCGAGCAAAAGAAAAGAAGCTCTTTAACTCGATTGAAAAAAGTAGTTTAAATTTTAGATTTGAAAACTATGATGCACTCGAAGCTTCTCGATACAACCCAAATCCTATAGATGTTACTACAAATAGAAATCAAAAGATTGAAGCATCTACAGTACACTCATATACAAATTCTCCAGAAGACATTTACAGAATGGTTGATAAGGATAATTTTGAATGTCGACCCATTATTGCTTCAAAAGAACCTATAAGATATCATAAAAGGAGAGTCTCTTTTTCAATAAAAAGTTTACTATCTTAAACAACAATTAATTTAGTAATAATTTAAACTGTATCTAATTTATCTGATGCAGCTTCTATTGAATCATTGTATCAACACATATTCTACTTTTTAATAAAAATAATATAATTCAAAAATTTAATAAATTTCGGTTTTTGACTTATAAAACAATATAAACTAAGTCATTATACATTGTCAACAATAATTTCCAATTATAGCATATTGCATTATCATGTAAATAATGTTTTTTAAAATAATCTAACCATATGATTTTACTAAGTTTAACATAAACGTGTGAAATCTGGTACTCAGTGATTTGAGTCAAAAACAGCTATTGCTGGTTGACTACACTATAAGTCGAAAAGTCTTAGTATATGTGACTAAGATAGACTTGAATTATGAATAGTACGTAATAGGCCACAGACTATATAAGACAAATAGAATAGACAATACTAATGTAAAATCTACATAAAATACTATTAAGGAAACTTAGTGGCTTTATTAAATGTACAAGATATCAGGGATTAATTTAGCTAAAAAGCCTCGAGCTATTCTGTTTTAGAATCTCTTTTATACTCCGGTAAGTACAAATATCAAAATGAGAAGATAATATTCTTTGAAACGAAGATACAAATCCTCTTAGTAAATCAGAATAAGAGCATGGGACTAATTGTCTCTATAATCGAGAACACGACGCCTTAGGCGATTGTTATGCTATAATTAACTATGGGGCTGACAGCGATATTTCACAAAACGCTCGTTAGAAAATTTTGTATCTAATCATTTTGACTTTAGATAGGCTCATATCGATTTTCTCAAAAGTCTTATATCTTCAAAGATAGCAAATTACAATAGTTGAATGTATTACCATGATTTTTTCTTTGAATTTTTATTCAAAGTATCCAATATAAAGCAATTGATATTATTAATTAGAATCATTACCAACAACTCAAACAGTATAATAAGTTGTAAATTTATGTTATAAAGTACGTTATTAAACCTTGTTCTATTTAATAATTAAAATAAAGCCGAATTGGAAAATCAGCTTATTTGTTTCATAACCTCAATAAAAGCAGTTCAAATAATACTTTTTGCGATCCTTTTTGTATGATTATAGAGCACAAAACTTAATATGATTTAAAACCTGATGACTATATTATAAATACTTCTAATTTAGATTTTAAAAAAGAATTAAGTAATTATAATATTAATGTGAACTTTACCTAGTTTAAGTAACTTATAAAAAAATACTATTTTGTCTGATATTCTTGTCTTACCCATAAACACCTGAGGATGTATTTTTGTGTTTAAAAATTTACTAACAATTTTTCGGCTCAAACAGTACTTAAAAGATGGAAAAAGTACTCTGTTTGGGTGAAAAAATTGTTAGTAAAATTCTTAAACATAAAAATACAGTCTCAATGTTAATTGTTTTAGTGGTATAAATTTTTTGACTTCAAATTAAGCAACTCAAAGCTTTGAAAAAGTTCTTGAACAAGTATCAAATGAAAATTTTAATTCGTTTTTTATATAATCAATCAAATACTCAAAACGCAATAAAAATCAAATTAACAAATATTAGCTTTTAATAAAAAATAATGAACTTAGAATTGCAAAATACAATACTAAAATTTGGGTTATTTTGGGTTATAGCTTATGTATTAAAATATTGCTTTAAATTTCGTTGGTTTTTGAAGGTAATATTAACATATAATTGACTATTTATATAAATTATTTTCGTTGAATATATAGATTAAAAAAAGAATCCAAAGATATATAATAATTGAATTGAATTTTTTTGAAATAATATTAAGTACAACAATATGGAATCAAATAATTCAAAAGTTGGGTAAAAATTATCAAAAAGTATGGACAATACTATATAAGTTAGGAACTTACTTTTCTTATCCGTTTTTTATTTATTCTATTTATTTGTTTTTTAATGCCTATATTCAATTCATCATTTATTTTTATTATTATTTTAACCCTATTGAGTCAACACTATCAAATGATAATAATTTAATTAAAAGAAGTTTTATCTATAATAAAGAAGATAATAATAGCAATAATCAAACTCAGTTTATTATTAAACCAATAGTAAGTCCTTTTATTGAATAAAATATTGTTTATATTAATTGATAAATATTTACTATTACTATTTAGATACCTGGTGTTACTTTACCATCGAATGATGTTGTTATTTATTTATTTAGTTTTTTAGTAAGTGGAGTAATACATGAAGTGGGCCATGCAATAGCAAGTGAAATTAACAACATAAATATCGAAAGGATAGCCATAATAATTAAATATATATACTCTGGAGCCTATGTAGAATCAATAATTTTCAATTTAATAAGTTAAAAAATGGGAAAAAATTGATGATTATTATTGCTGGTATTATTAATAACTTATTGTTTTATATAATACTTTATATGATCAATTATTGGCAAATATTAACGAAGTTGTTATTGTTTTTTAATTTATATTCAATGAATTTAAATACTGTTTTGATTTCAAATATTAAAACTAATTCTCCTTTAGTTAATCATTTAAATATCGGAGATCGATTATTGAATGTTAATGATGTTAATATTAACAATTTAAATGATTGGAATAACTTAGTTATGAACAATAATAACAATGATAACAATAAATTATACAATTATGATGGAGTTTGTATTAATAGTAGTATATTAAATACAGGTAATATAATAATATTATATAATAATTAAATGATACTTAATTTAAATAATAGTTAATATAACTTCATGTTGTAATAATAATGACAATAGTAATAACGACTTGACTTGTTTTAAGCAAATAGACTCAATAGAAAAGGTAAGCTTAATAATCTATTTAATTAAATGAAATATCGCAATAATAATTTTTACAAAGAATTCTTATTGTTTGTCACCATTCATTGTATTTAATGAATCTAAACGATGTAATATAAACAATCCATGTAGTAATAAAGAAAAGAAATGTATAATTGATACTTATCCAATAGGAAGTAAGTATCATTGGTTTAGACTAAATATTAATAGAAATAATAATAATAATAAAATAACAACAATAACAAATAATGATAATAAATTAGTATTATATTATGGAGATTTTCAACATTTAGATTATTATAGTAAGTCCAATATTTAAATTAATAATATATTATAACTAAATTTATTATTTTTATTATTTTGATATAGTCCAATTAACGGATTTAAATCCTAATTTCGTTATATTAAGTTATTTATTACCAGAAACAATTAATAACTTTTTATTGTATCTTATGTCATTTAATTTAGCATTAGCCTTTTTTAATATATTACCGATTTATTCGTGTGATGGAGATTTGTTTTTATTAACTAATTTAAAATTAATGGAATCGTATTTTGATAAGAAAAATAGATTAAATAGTGTAAATAACAACAACACCAGTATAGAAGATGATAGTATCAATGAAGATATAAATAATAATGAGGAACATAATTATAGAAATGACAATGGTAATATAGAAGAGAATAGAGATATAGATACTGAGAAATTAACACCCTTTTATTTTCAGCTATATAAATCCATTATTTATTTATTTACTATATTAACGGGAACTTTATTCATTCTTTCAATTTTGTCTTTATTTTTATAAGATTATTTATTAGATAAAAGTAATAAATTAAAATTTTATTCATAAAGCTTTGTGATTTTATTTACCTTTTTTCTTTCAGTATTTAAAAAAATAATCTTACCACAAAACTTACCTCGAATATCTATTCTTTTTCAAAAAAAAACTGCTTAATTTATCTAACATATATATTATCTAAACAATATAATTTAAACTTGGTCATTTTATTATCTATAAAATCAAACTCTTAATTAATTTTGAGTTGGTGGTGAAACTTGCATAGCTGGTGGAGGTTCTTGCATAACTTTTTCAAGTACGACGCCTAAACCTTCAATAACTGCTAAAAACACACCACCAAATACACCTGCAAACGCCATTCTACCTGGACCAGCTAGAGAATTAAAATCAATTAGTGAATATTATATTCGTAATTTTACTATTATTCTTATTTTTATCACTCTTGTTCTATTTTTTTTCCTATCTTATAAATATATTTAGATATAGAATACTACTTACTTCTAACAGCCAAAGAACTACCAGTCAAAGCTCCTGATAATATACTATTCCAAGCATCATGTTTATGTCTTATTTCATATAATATACATTCATACGTACTGAATAATCCACCCCAAACTGCAAAATTACCTATATTATTTCAATGTAAGTTATTATTTTTTTATCTTGATTATTTTATACCTGAAGTAACTGGAGTACGTGCTTTAACTGCTGAGATAGCACCAATCATTCTTGATCCCTATGAAAAATTGTGATCAGTATACTGATAATTATTTTTAATTGCTGTTGAAAATAAAATAAGACGGATTATTATTGATATTACTATCGGCGTTATTATTTTTGTATAATATTATCGACACTTACAGATGGAGAATTCTTTGCTCCTTTAAAAAAATTCCATACGGAGCCTAAACTGGCACCAATAGCAAAACCACCTCCAAGATCGGATAGGATGACCCATGGACTATAAAATAATAAATATAGATTAATTTGGCCTTTTTTTTGATTCATTCTCGTCTTTATCTCCTTTTAATATAGCTTAAATTAAGCTTAAACTAATAAATTACCATGGATATCTAGTAGGATCCGCATTTCTAACCATTTTTTATATAAATTATATCTCTCTAAATTAAATAATAAAAATCGATTAAATTTGAATTTAAATTTCGATAATTTTACTTTAAACCCCATTTCTACTGAAATCCATTCATTCTCTTATTGGCTGAAGAAATTCTTAAAAATTATTGGAATCTATATTGGTGTGCTTTAGTATGGGCTGTTATTTAGCATTTTTACTATGTAGTATTTAGTATAAGTTTTTTTTATTGTTATAAAGAGGATAATCTACTATAATAATATGTTGTATAATCTAATTGATTATAATACAAATAAGGGGTAAATAGAAACTATTTAATTGTTATCAATCAATGAAACTTACTTCCACTGCTACAATGGAAACATCTAGACAATTATAGTAAAAATCAAAGTTTTAAGCTTTTCATGACCTCATAAAAACAGGAAAATCAATCCAAAAATCCCATAAAAAATATGAAAAGGAATAAGTGTCCAAAAATCAGATAGACAAACTAAAATCAAGTCAACTTTGCTTTATTCCTTCAAAGTAAAATGAACCGACTTTTATTGAATAGTATTAGACATCAAAAGAATTTGTTTTTAAAGACTAACATCACTCGAAGTTTTCATTCTTTTCATCAACCTTTATTTATTGAAAAGGATTCAAATAAGGATAATAAAGATGGCGAAAAGGATGTTCATTCCAATGAAGAAAAACCAGTGGAAACGGGATTTAAACCACCATCTCTAAATTTTGATAGCACCAGTCGATTTTTAAATACAGAAGAAAATGAGAGTAAAACATCAGATGGAACTCCAAAAAGTGGAAAAAGTAATTTAGCCGATATATTACAACAAAATGAAGAATTAGAAACTGGAAGTATCAAAACATATCGAGAGAAGTCCAAATTAACTGAAGAAAAAAAAGAAAGAAATATCGCCTCTAATGTAATTTTCACTCTCTGTTTATTAGGTATTAGTTATTATATTGGAGATAATTTATTTTCCGAATATACGCAAGAAGAATTAGAGAAATATAAAAATTATACTAAAGAAGATTCATTTTCAACTCGTGGCTATAACCGTATGTTAAGTATCAAAGATTTTTTTTTAAAACCAAAACACACTATATTATTACCTCCAATCTCTCAAGATCCTAATGAACCTGATCCAATGACTATTTGTTTAGAATTAGATGAAACATTAATTAAAATTACATGGGATAAAGAAAGAGGCTTTGTAGCATTAAAAAGACCAGGGTTTGATCGATTTATTGGTATAATGAATAGTTTATTTGAAGTAGTTATATTTACTCAAATGAGTTCATTTAATAGCGAAACAGTATTATCTAAAATTGATCCTTATGGATTATTATTAAGATATCGATTAACAAAAGAGCATACTAGTTTAATTAAGGGTAAAATAGTTAAAGATTTAGATTTGTTAGGTAGAGATTTAAACAAAGTAATTGTATTTGATTCCTATCCAGATCATTGTACTTTACATCCAGATAATTTATTAAAAGTACCAGCATGGGATGGCAATCCAAACGATACCTATTTGTTAGATATCTTACCCTTTTTAGAAACACTAGCTATGACAAATCCAAAAGATGTTCGAGTGGTATTAAATAAATATATGAATAAAGACATACCCAAAGTATTGTATGAAATGGAATTAAAGCAGCGAATGGAATTAAAAGAAAAACAAAAAGGTGGGTTAAGATATTGGATTGGTATGGAAAGTGAAAATTTGCCCTTGACTCCTATGATGTTAAGAAGAGTGGACTTTGAAAAAAATTTTGATAAGGAATTTTTTAAACGATTAGAAGCCATGAAAAAAGAAGTAGAAGCAGAAATGAAACAGCATAAAGAAGAAATGGCCAAAAATAAATTGACGGTTTGGGAAGGAATGAATCGCACCATGTTTAATAATGGTGAACAACAAAAATAAACAAAAATAATAAAGAATAAAAGATTTATTATGGATTTATATTAATTGAAAGTCAATTGTTGATATTATATTTTTTTATACATATTTTTATTTGTTTGATCAACTTCGTGAATAATTATTCCCTGGTGTATCAGGACTAAATAAGGTAGTTGGTGTAGTTGGATATGTAAAGTTAGTTCGTCCAGATAAGATTTGATAATTACTATCTTTTGTATTATTATTATTTCTATATAAAATAGTAAAATTAACATTTATGAATTTTGATTATGATTATAATTAGAAACTTACCTTAATTTTAAATAGTCAATAACGGATTGAGTGATACACATAGATAATACCTAGAACAAGAGATTGGGGTTTAAATTAATAATAATACAGAAAATAAAAACTTACCACTGAAATAAATAATAATATAGAATAACTCATAATGATTAACATAATGGAATATCTTAATGTTAAAGCAAGTAAAAATAATCCATTCTTCTTTAGAATTGATAACTTATCTCCACTTAAACTAAAAAATAATATTTATGGTAAGCATTCTATTATAATATTAGTAGGACAGTTGAGCTTACTTTTGACTTAATAATTCTGTTTGATAATTCAAGCTTCTTTCAATTATACAGATAACGCAAGTTGATATGATGGCTAATATCCATTGAAGTGGTGATTCAATTAAAAATTGATTAAAAAGTAATATATCGTTTGCTAGTTATAAAGGGAATAATAAATTAGTAAATTTGAATTGTAATTAAAGATTCTGTTAAGTTTACTTTGCATCATATTTATAATAGTTTATTTGTTTTAAATTCAATTATACAATAAAAGTTTAAAAGAGTTAAGGATATTGGAATCTGAAATTGGATTAATTTAATTGATTTAATACCCCAGAATAAAAAATCAATTAAATTTATTATTGGAAATTTTATTAATAAAAATTGATGTAGAGAATTTCTAGCTAATTGATTTCGATTATCAATTCGATTTAAACAAAGATTAGATCTTTCAGTTTCGTATTTTTAGGATTTAATTGTAAACACTTTTTCGATTTTTATATTGAATAAACATCAATTTTAAAATGCCCAATCCATGTTTAAATTGAATTAAAAGCAATGGAACATTATGAGTCGAAATTTCTTAGTGACATCTTCAACCACGAATCAAAACTAAAAGACATAATAAATGGTTTGTTACTGAAGTATATAATAAACTAATCATTGGTTCAAAGCTGTTCTATAACAGTATAATGCTATTTAAATTGTAAATTCCAGGTATTTTTTTCCTCATGACATAAATTTTTATTATAAAGTTCCTCCCTATTTTTTAATGATTTTAAAATAGCCAATTTTTTCCAAGCTGCTAAGTCAGTTTAAGACTCGAAGAATTTTTCTTCAACTGGATTGAACAAAAAGAACCTAAGTTTAAACAATTAAAAAATATAGCTTACCTCATCCAAAACTAAGAGTTGGAATTTTTTTATCAATTTATCTAAACAGAAGGAATAAAAATAAAAATGGAAGATAATAATTCAAACAAGGAAATCGAAGTTTTATTTCGTCAATTAAATATCACTAGCATAAAGGAAATCAATGATGATAATCAATGTCTATTATCTACATTTAATATTGATTCAGAAATTAATTTAATTTTGGAAATTTGGTAAATAGTTATTTTTACTATTAGTAAACAACAAGATGGCTAATAGATTGATATAGTAATAAATATTTGAACTATTTGTATAAAGAAAAAGATGAAATTAACTATGAACCATTTTTAAAATATATTTATACTATGAGTAAAAAGATTAAAAATAATGAGAATGTAGTTATTAATGAAGAAAATGGTAAATAAATTAAGAATGATTTATGATAAAATTAAATAACATTAAAATTAATTTAGTATTATTATTCTGTAAATTGGTATCGGATTTAACTACATTAAAACATTTGAAAGTTAAAGTAAGTTTCTATTATTTTAATTAAAATTGTATTTATTATATAGAAATTATTTGTTGGTAAAATATTGTTAGAAATATTAAAAAGGGTACCAATGAAATTTAATTTAACTGTATATCATCCAAAAACACTTAAAGTAAGTTAATTCAAATTATTGTAATTTATAATAATAATATTATTATTACTAGTTATTTTACGAAGAAAAAATGGATCATTTAACATTACCAATTTGTAATTTATTAATTAATAGTAATGGAATTGAGGTAGTAATAATAAGAATATATATAAAATATAATATAATATAATATTAATATAATATAGGATAGTACCTTTAAAATTCGAGATTATATGAAATATTATTATTATTCAAGTTTAATATTAATTCGAAATGGAAAGTATTTTAAAGCATTTGAAGCTGTTCAGAAAGTAAATTTTAAATTCGTGTTTAATAATACTTATAATAATGTTTAACAATTATTGTATCAATTAGTTATTAATTTTACCTGAAAAATATGCCAAAATGAATAAAAATAATGAATACATTACCCTTGGAGTCAAAATATATATAGTATTACAATTGCTATTTCAAGGAGAGAAAGTAAGTTTAACAATATTATGTTGATAAACCTATTAATAAAAATACAGATACCTCCAGTTAAATCAGAAGCAATCAAAACATATTTGAAATCAAGACATGGTCAACTTAAAGAATATGAATATTTGAGAAATTTAATTAAATGTCAAGATGTTGCTGGTCTATCTATTTGGTTAGATATTAATAACGAATCTTTAATTAGGGTAAAAATATTATATAAAGTAATATAATATTATTATTAATATATACTTTCTATTATATTAGGATAATGTTAAAGACTTATGTGAAGTTATATTAATTTGTATAAAAAAGAAACATTTATTAAATTTAGCTAAAATTTATTGCTATGCTGATTTCGATCAACTATCAACTATGGTTTATTCATTTTATGACTACAATCAAACCCCAGTTGAACATTTATTTTTAAATTTGGTAACTAATATTATAATAGTTTTAATAAATTAATATCATTGTACCTATAGATCTTTCAAAACAAATTAGAATGTAAAATAATTGATTATAAAATTGATGATACTGCTAATGTAATCACTGGAGATATTCAATTTGATCAAGTTGCTGCTACTGTATTTAATTTCTGGGATTTATTAAATAATTCTTTTGATGAATTAAATCAATTAAACTTGATGGCTTTAGATTTAAATCATCATTTAAATTTAGATTTATTAAATGATATTAAACTTTATAATAATAAAGAGGTAATAAAATATAATAATAATATAGTATATAATCTGATTATAAATACTAATACAATCTAATTAAATAGACAACTATAAATGAAGAAGGAGAATTAACAAGTTCGAGATATTATGTACAAGATGAAAGGAGAATGTTTGATTATTGAAAATTTATATTGTTTATTTTATTTTTTAAAATAAAGATTAAAGATCAATTTAGTATAATTTACTAGACTAGTATGCTCTAATAATATTTTCTTTAATAAATGAGATTTTGGAAATACTTGTAATATTATATGAAAATAAGAAAATATTAAAGCATCTAATACATTAGGAACTCTATTTAAAATGTAATTAATATATAATAATTATAGTAAATAATAATTAATAATTAATAAACTTACGATTGATTTGAAAAATATTCAGTAGTAGATTGAGATAATAATTGATTAATAACTTTAATAATAGTTTCAAATTGAAATAAAATTTGACTATAATTGGTAGTAGTATTATAAAATAACTCATTGTTAACAATTTGATCAATTTTTTTACTACTTAATTGATATGCTATAATTTGATTTAATGGCCAAGAATAACCTTGAGTTATATAATTATATGTAATATTATTATAAATTTCATTATCAGCAAATAAAAAATAATCCTATAAATTAAAAGGTTAAAATGTTAATAATAATTTGTTGTTATAATAATATAAATTTACTAATACAAATCTTAAATTTTGTTCAATTTGATAATAACTACTCTTTAATTGAAGATTATTTTCCTATATTTTGAAAAAATAAATATCGTTAATTTATAACTACCAAATAACCCCTATAATCAACTTACAGTTAACTCTTTAGTAAACACTTGAATCAAATCACTATCTACTAATACATCACCTTGAGGAGTAATTAAATAAGGAAGTTGATCTATTAAATAAATTAAATAAAAGAAAATCATATGTCAATCAACTTACTTGTTGGAGATTGTAACTCTTTGTTAGTAAAATGGATATTCATTTTTTTATCTGAGTTATTGATTTTGTTTAATAACTAACATATAAATAATAAATTTTATCAATAAAATAAAAATAATAAACGATAATACCTGTATCATTAAAGAAAAAGGCATCATCGATAATTCATCATCTTTGCCATTTAAATGTAAATACAAGTTGTATTCTTCACATTGAACTTTTTCTTCTTCATCTCTATAAATAACAAGTGGAAATGTATCATTGATCTTTTTATTAATTAAATTTAAATATTCCATTAATTTGTTATCATTTTTGATTTCTATTTCGGGGTTTGGAGTAGTAGTTGGTTCAACTTGACTCATCTTTTGTTTTTTATAACGCTGTTTATTGTCAATAAATTTTAAAAAAAATGAAGGATTACGAAATTAAATGAATCAAGTACTTAAAATTTTTATTTGATTTGATTGGCTCCATTTAGAATTAAAAGTCTAAGATAAAAAAAGGTGGAAGAAATTATCTACTCTATAGTAGAATACAACCTATACACTACAATATAACTACTCATTGCCATTAACAAACTTCAAGGAACTTTTACCAAAAGCATGAAAATAATCATTAATCAAATCCTTTTCTTCTGATTTTAACTTCCTACTACAAAGTATATTTAAAATTTGTTTTTCTTTATTACCAATAGGCTCAATAAACTTATTCCAAATCTTGTTTTCAAATTCTTCATGTTCTAAATCATTTAATCTCAAAGTACTACAAGGCGGAGGATAAAACCAACGATGATAAGAAGCAATTGATTTAGCTTTTAAAAAACTAATAGAATGAATAGCTACACTATTCATATCGGAAGTGATATGAGCTAAATCTGGATAGAAATGAGGATCTCTGTTCAAATTTTGTAATAAAATAAATTGATTCTGTTTTATATAATTAAAGAATCCTATTTGTTGATAATAAAACTTTGTATCTAAAAATTTATTTAAATGTTGTAAATCATGTAACATAAATTCAATAGCTGTCAATTTGGAATATGGGGGATATTCCATTTTAAATTGTCGAGTTAATTCCAATTGTTGAAAAAATAAACTTACACACCTTCTACCTTTACATTGGAGATTTAAAACTTCTTCTACTGAAGGTATATAATCATATATTTTTATTATATAGTTGTTATTGATAGAATATAAATTGTAAATTAATTGATTGATATAATCTTCTATTTTATATAAGATAGAATATTTAAATAGATCTATTAAATCTATCTTTTCTATTGTTGGATCCTTTTTTCTAATTTTATTTTCGATTTGTTTTAATACTGATTTTTCGTCATCTTCATCAAATAGTAATGATAATAAATTTAGCTTATTACCTTTATTATTATCTTTTATGTCTTTTATATCTTTTGTATCTTTTATATCTTTAAATAACTCAACAAACTGTTGTTCTGAATCTAAAACTTTAATACTACCAGTAAACCATTTTTTGGGAAATAAATATTGATTATAATAAATTATATAACTCATTATTAACTCTAAGTTGTTTATTTGATTATTATCATAACACTGTTTGATTTTGCTTAATTTGTTATATAATTTGAGTAACTCTTTTGAGTCTTCATCTTTGGTTGAATTTAGTGTCATGATTTTGGAATTTAAAAAATTGTTGTAATTTTTTTGAGCTTTTATGTTTATCGTTGCAACTATTTTGGTAAAAAGTCAGGATATAATAGATAACCTATTAAAATTATAAAATTGAATATGAATGAATTAGAGTTATACTACTAATGATTGGAAATCTATAAAGCAAAATCTCTATATAATAAATTTAAAAAATACAGTAATATCTTTTTTAACTATAGATTTTAGACCATTTTTTCAAATTTCAAAATTATTAGTAAAAATATTGAAATAATAAATGATATTTAATATGGTATTTTTCCAATCAAAAAGAACCAACTAACTTTGACTGAAAACATAATGACAACTTCGTTTCAAACTTAAAAAATTCACTTAGTTTTCCACCAATGAAAAGCAGTTGTATCATTTACTCCAGCACAACGCTCTTAATTTAAAAGAAAAAGAAATTTTTATTACTTTAACTTACTAAAGACAATAAGAAAACAAAAGTATGGAAGCTAGCGGTACCAATGAGACTATAAAAATCCATGTGAAGATGTCCGATGGACAAAAGGATACTTATGACGTAAGTAGTGAAACTTTAATTGGAGATTTTAAACAAACTATTAGCGAAAAAATGGAGATTCCAAAAGAAAGGTTACGTTTGATTTTTGCTGGTAAAGTTTTAAAGGATGAGCAAAGTTTAAGTTCTTATAACTTGAAAAATGATAATACTATTCATCTAGTTAAAGGCGCAGCTACTACTAATAAAGCTGCTCCTCAAGGTAATCTTTTGGTTTATTTTATTTAGATTTTGATTTAAATTCTTTCTTTTTAGCTCCAACAAATAATACTTCTACTACTCAAAATACAAATGCTCCAAATACCACCACTGATTCAACTACTCAAAATAATACTCCATTTCCATTTGGTGGTCAAAACCCTGCCGATTTATTAAGTCAATTTAATTTACCACCTTTAGGAGGACAAGGAGGTAATGGAACGAATGCTCAAGGTAATCCCTTCGGTAATTTAGGAGGTATGGGAAATATGGAAAATTTACAAAATAGTTTATTGAATGATCCAAATTCAATGAATTTTTTTACTTCTTTAATGTCTAATCCAGAAGTGGTACGTAGCGTGATGCAATTTAACCCACAGTTACAAAATATGGGTATGACACCTGAACAAATTAGTTCAATGATGTCAATGATGAATACCCCAGGTATGAGAGAAATGATGGCTTCGCCTCAAATGCGTGAAATGATGAGTGGTAATATGGGTGGTGCTATGGGTGGTGCTATGGGTGGTATGGGCAGTAATCCATTTGGCGCAAATACTGGCACAAATACTGGCACAAATGGAAACAATCCAGCATTAGGAAGTAATCCAAGGGTACCTAATTTATTCGAAGCATTTGGTGGAGCTAATAATTTATTTAATAACAATAATTCAACAAACACTACTGGAGACAGTGCCAACGCTGGTGGTGGTAGTCAACAACCACCAGAAGAGCGATTTCAAGTTCAACTTCAGCAGCTCGCTGATATGGGCTTTCATGATGCTCAAAGAAATATACGTGCTTTATTAGCTACCGGTGGTAATGTTCATGCCGCTGTTGAATATCTTTTCTCAAATCCTTAGGTACATATATACCAATTATTTTTTATTGAAAAAATAAACTTTTACCACGTTTAATGTTTTATTTTGGTTATTATATTAACTATATGGATGGTTGTAAAAATAATATTTTATATAAAATGTAAATGATCTAAAATAAAGTTGGATTTATTATAAAACCACTAATATAGCTATAACCTGATACTATAATACTCCTAATATATGTATAGTCAAAGAGTAGTAGCCTTTAGTATATAAGGGATTGTTCTAAAAATAGACATAATACCATTACCCAATCTCTTTTGACCTCAAGGTATTATTATCAATTGCCTCTCACTATTTTTATTCTGACCTCTCATCTTCCTACAAATTTTGGTAGTTTTTTGATATTAAACATTGTCCACTCAATGTAAGGGTCAAAAAGATAGTAGTTTAAATAATTTAGGATAAATATATCTAAGATTGAATATTACATAAACACTTTATTTGATATTTATTATATCTCAATATCTATCATTATACTATTCCATTTTATATTCTTCGTATCACTATTCTATAAAAAATGCAATTCAACTTAATGAAGGTTAAAAAAAAAGTAATGTAAGATTAAAAAAATAGAACATATTATATTTAATAATCGTAAACTTATTCTTTTTTACCAACAACACCAGGAATAGAAAGTTTCTCCGGTTTATCATCTCTACCTTGACCTAGAAATAAATTTATATTAAATCCTAATCTCTATTACTAAAAGCAAAAAACTTACCTGTTTGCTCCCAAGCAGAAGAATAATCAAAGTTACGGAAAGCTTGAGCTAATTCTAAAGGTTCAGTAACCACTCTTTTGCGCTCTTCATCATAACGAACTTCAACATAACCAGTTAAAGGAAAATCTTTTCTAAGTGGATGACCAGAGAATCCATAATCAGTTAAAATACGGCGTAAATCTGGATGACCGGTAAAAAACACACCAAACATATCCCAAACTTCTCTTTCTAACCAATTAGCTGATTTGAATAAAGGAGTTAAAGAAGGTACTGGAGTAACTTCATCCGTATAAGTTTTAACACGAATACGTGTAGAATGAGTAACAGATAATAAATTGTATACAATTTCAAATCGATTGCTACGAGATGGATAATCAACTGCGGTTATATCTTGTACTTGTTTAAATTGAGTACCACTATGATCTTTTAAAATTTCCATCACTGGTAATATACTGTTTGGCCCTACGTATAAAGTTAACTCATCTTTATAGATAGAAAAACGCTCAATATATTTTGGCATCAAACTCATCAAATATTGTCCATATGAATGATACTTTTCATTTCCGCTTCTAAATTGTGGATCGGCTGGAGAAGCTTTATTTTTTTCTGGTGATTAGTTTTATTAAATTATGAATTAGTTTGTATTTATTACCACTATTTCTAACTATACTGGTACTGAAATATTTTGTTGGTTGAAGAGCTCTACCTTAAGTAATATTTAATTTTAATTCATGTCATCGATGGCTACGTAATTAAAGTTACCATTAAATTTTATTACTTTACGAAGATAACTCATTTTTAAAAATAATATTGTTTGATCTAATTTTTTTATCTTAGATTATCATCAAATTTTGATTTCAATTCTTGGTTGGATTGATTGGCTTATTATGGGTAGTTTGTTGACGTAAAAAAATATTTTTTTTTCCAAAAATCTTGAAGGAGCTTCACTCCTAAGTGATTAGCTATTTTTCTCAAGTTTGAAAAAATGTTATTAATTTAAATATATTTTTTAATTAGAATTTATTAACTAAACGGAATCTTCAATATTCTTATTATTACTTATTTTTAATTTTTAATAACTTTAATAAAATTTTATAATCGGTGATTAAAAATAATTACTCTAACCGAAAAGTAATTTAAGTATATATTTCATTAACTTTAAATTTTTAAAAGCTCATTTTAAATAATTAAGTTCAACAATTAAACAGTTACATTTGAATTATATCAAATAATGATTATAGTTAATCAATAATGTAAAGTAAAACTAATTCTGGATTAAAGATAGTGAATGTAAGGGCTTAAAACTAAATTTTAACTAAATTTTAGGCTTTGAAACAATAATTTAATTCAAATATTAGATATCTTTTTATCATGTTTGAAATGAAAAATGAAATAAAATAATAGTTTATACGGTTTGATTAATTAAATTTTAATTATTATCTTATTTAATAAACAAACATTTATACAGTTTATAAAAGCTAATATTGCCTAATCTTATTAACCTTACTAATTTAAGTTAAATCTTATTTAGAATTTTATTTCTAATAGTTTATCTTTGCATGATAAGCAGTACTGCAAAGATCCAGATGTCAAGCCACAGCACCAAGGCAAATCATAGCGGATAAAATGGAATAATTAAAAACTAATTGAATATAAATGAAATATTAGCCTGGGCTTAAAGTAATAAATGGTTCAGTTTTATAATTGGTAGAACCTATGGTCAATATATTTGATTGCACCAATTATAATGTTCCTAAAGTAAGATACTTGGAAATTGTCATCTTTTTTACAAATATGGAGATTTTAAGTGGCGATTTTGGCTTAAATTGGAAATATTGGAAATAAGGTGAGTAATTGTCCATACAACTGTAAAAAAACAATTTATTAAAAAAAGTAGTGGAGAAACTGAGTTTATTTGGAATGGCTTAATTGATAATAAAAAACTACATTAAAACATAATAAATTTATTTTTAGTTTTTTTATTCACTTCTTGATACTTTATATTACAATCAATATCAAAAATTGAATATCCTATAAATTTAAATTTATCACAACAATAAATTAAAATACAAAAGTAGCTTAATAATCGGAAAAGAGTCAAAGTTAAAGCAAAAAGATCATTTCTATAAAGCAGACTATTCCAGTTATTTATGAAAATCAATCATACAAATAATTAAAACGATCAAATTGTTTATTCTACATCAAATCAATACTTTAATACTCTATAATACTATAAACGATGGTCAAACCAGAAAACTTTTCAATTTCCTTTAAAGACGATCAGAAAGTTTTTTATGCTGGTCAAATTTTAGAAGGTAACTTAGCTTCAATTTTACTGTTATTGTTACTATATCTTCATTAGGTTTCGTTAAGTTTCGCTTTCAAAGACCTGAAAGAGCAAAAGCTCTCAATTTGTTCTTTACTGGCATTGAATCCACTTATAGTGGACCAACTGGTACAAAGTAAATCTATACAAAGTATTAAATTGAACCTAAATTAATGTTTTAAAATAGACGTGCTGTTGAGGATAATGAAATATTTAAGGTTAAAAGGATACTTTGGGATAATCCGTGTGGCTATTTTGAAGCAAAATCTTATGTCTTCCCATTTAAAGTTGATTTAGGAGCTTATAACTTCCCATCATCTTATGAAGTTAGTTTTGATTATAAAGTTACTTTCTTTAATTAACTCTATTATTTTAGGGCGAAAATGCTAGTATTCGATATAAGTTTAAAGCTGTTATTGATAGACCTTCAAGATTTGGTCATACTACCGTTGCTCCAATTACTCTATTATCTTCAATTCCCAATTTTGTGCCAGCATTAATAAAGCCAGAAACTTTCAGTGCTGAAGCAGTATATGGTGTTGTATCGAAAGAAAAAATAAGACTTACTGCAGATACGAAATTTCGATCATGTACCCCAGGTAATATATTGTGTGTATTACATGATTGTATGTATACTAATACTTTAAATAGGTGGAAATATAGTTATGGATATATCAGTATACCCGCGTAATACGAAATCAGTTAATACATTATCTATAAAACTTATTCAAAATATCCAATTAATTGATAATGAGTAATTAATTACATTATTTTTTGGTCTAATAGTAACTCATTTTGTTTAGAACACCTTCTTCACAAAAAGAAATTAGTGCAATTGAGATCCCTGCACATCGAAACGATGATGATGATAACGATTTAGTACGATTATCCGTTCCTTCTACAACCCCACCCGACATCAACTCATCACAGATTTTGAGTATAAATTACTATATTGTAATAAGCGCAGCAGTAGCATGGTCTTACACACCACTTATATTAGAAATCCCAGTTCAAATAGCGACACTTAATGTAACTTTAGAAGAAATACCACCTCTTTTAATAAGTGATCATTATCTTCCACCAAATATAGATGCAGGGGAATTTTATACAACAAGTGATGGAAAAGGGAATGCTAGACATTCATTAACACCATCTTTAATAAGTGATGTTTCAAGTATCTATTCGCATGAGTCAGATGAAATGGATCCAAGGAAACAACCTATACAACCTAATTATTCACCAGAAAGATATGAAAAAGAAAAACCACCATTTTCCGCTATGTATCCCTTAGATATCTCTAGATCTGTCTCACCTTAAGATATTTATAAAATAATAATTTCATTTTTTTAAATCTTAGTCATTCATTTTAAAATTCATTCGAGGATATTTGTACAACTTAAAATATGATTCATTGTACTTAATGAGGATCTAGTTTTATCATTGTACATTATTGTGTAAAAATTTTGAATGGCTTTTTATTCATAACTTAAAATAAAGTAACAACCTTTCTATATCTTTTGTTATGTCTTTTTGCTTTGTTTATTGATAAGCTTAACTATATAATATATATATTAAGAAGCATAAGAATGTATACATTTTTTAGTTTCAATTCTAATTATGACATTACATTTAATTCCTTGGTTATGTGCATAATTTTTTCTAATTTCAACCCTATTAATTTTATGGCTTATTATACTATATAGATTTTATCATTACATAGCTAATAGTTTTCACTAAATATATAACAATAAAATTTTACGTAATAATATGCATCATCACATCTTTTTATTATTTTTAAGGTCTTTTACTACATAACTACCGCAAGGCAATAAACTAAAAACAAAACTTAGACCCGAAAAGAATAAAGTGAAATTTAATTGAGCAATTTTTACAAAAAAACTTCATCTTTTAAAATGTTTCGTTCAACTTTAATCCAAAAAGTAAAAACCTTACCAGTATTACGTAGCTTTAGCAACAGCGCTGCTGCTATGGGAGTAACCAAAAAATTATTGAAGCAAGGCGATAATAAAAATTTCCCAAAACAAGGCGATAATGTAACTATGCATTACACTGGTACCTTAGAAGATGGTAAAAAATTTGACTCTTCAGTTGACCGTGGAACTCCTTTTGTTACTCAAATTGGTGTTGGTAGAGTTATTCGTGGTTGGGATGAGGGAGTACCAACTATGTCTTTAGGCGAAAAAGCTGTCCTTACTATCACTGGTGATTATGCTTATGGTCCCCAAGGTTATCCTGGTGTAATTCCACCTAATGCTACACTTAATTTCGAAGTTGAACTTTTAAAAATAAATTGAGTTGTAACATAAATTGAAATATAGTGTTTATTGTAAAGTCTTTATAAAATGAAGTAAAATTTATAAGCAATCAGAATTGTGTATAAAGTTATTGAATTGTTAAAGTTAATTGTATAAAAAAGAGTCATATTAATATTTTTAACTCTCGATATGCTAAATATTTATAAGCTATATTGCCAGATATTTCTAAAAGACAAATTAGTTTTAGTATCACTTTCAATTAGAATAAAGTTAAAAAAGTTAATAAATATTCATTTATTTTAATTGATCTTTAAAAGTTCAACTTCAAAAATAAGTGTAGCATTTGGAGGGATAAGACCTGGGTAACCACGTGGACCATAAGCATAATCACCAGTGATAGTAAGGACAGCTTTTTCGCCTAAAGACATAGTTGGTACTCCCTCATCCCAACCACGAATAACTCTACCAACACCAATTTGAGTAACAAAAGGAGTTCCACGGTCAACTGAAGAGTCAAATTTTTTACCATCTTCTAAGGTACCAGTGTAATGCATGGATACGGTATCACCTTGCTTTGGGAAAGTTTTACCATCACCTTGTTTAAGTACATTCTTAGTTACACCCATTTTTGATTGCTAATTAAAACAGTTGATTATAGATTTCGAAGCCTGATTATATGGTGGTAATTGTTATCGTTTTTAATTGGTTTGGATTATTAATCAATCATAGTGGTAGTTTCGTTTTAAATAAGCCAATCAATCTAAAGAAGTAGACATAAAAATCAAATTCCATTTATCTTTGTTGAATATCATCGTTTTTCTGATATTTGCGCAAAAATAAGATGTCTAACTAATATTTATTTTAGATTCAATTCAATTTAAAAGTAATTTTTATTTCATTTTATCATTTTACATATAAATCCTAAAGTTTAAATAATTACAAGGATTTCAATTAAGTGTAGTAACGTTAATTATCAATAACTTTTAAGCAAAAGATAAGAGTCAGTAATTGCCCAAGTACGAAATTTTTACTGCAAAAATTGTGATTTTATAAAACAGAGTCTAATTTTAAAAACAAATGTAGTAGAATACAATTGAGATTATCTTTTAAAGAGCAATTTTTTTAACAATTCTTAATTTGAAATGTTATATTAAATAATATCTTAGAATAATGAGAATATATTTAATACTACATAAAAAGTTGAGCTTAAATTACAGTTATTTTAAAACAAATACTGTATCTTTTATATTATAAAAAGTGCTATTTTATCAAAAATGTACTTAAATAGTTGTTAAGTTGTATTATAGTCACAATTGTAATCATTTAGAAGATTAAATAATTAATATTATTAACTAATTAAATTTAACTTATTCAATAAATAAGCTAAAAGCATTTTTATATTTCATAAAAGTTTTGATGCTTTTTAATAATAATTTACTTTTAAGAAAGGTATATATGGAAATGTATTTTTGTGTTTAAGAATTTTACTAACAACTTTTACACTCAAATAGCACTTAAAATGGAAAAAATAATGAAGTCAAAAAAACACTCTCATATATTTGATAAACATATGGGGATGTTTTTTTTGTCTTCATTACTTTTTCCATTTTTAAGCACTATTTGAGTGGAAAGATTATCACCAAAATTCTTAAACGAAAAAATACATCCCCATATAATTAAAAAATAGCACATTTATATAAAAAATATTTTAATAAACAATAAGTTAATATTTGAAATTAAGTTACACTTATATTAATTATTATTATTATTACTATTATTATTACTATTATTATTATTGTTTGATTTTTTACTTTAAATTTTTTTTCTAAGTAATACTTTTATCTATGTTTGCTAATTCAAATTATTAAGTATTCCCAGAAACAGCTTTTTTTAGACAAAAATAATAGCAAGCAAATTATCAGCTATAGTAAATAGTTAATTTTATAACATTTTTAAAAACTCAGCTTTATTAAATAAGTTAATTAATATCTTAATAATAAAGTATTATATAGTTATCTTTAAAAAATAAAAATAAAAATGTTCAAAATAAATTCACTTTCTCAGCTTAAATTTTTATGGTTAAGATTTTTAAAAAAAAGAAAGTTATTCTCAAGGATAAATTCAATTGTGTAAATTATTGCTATTTATATTAAATCCATGCACTATAAGTCCAGGATGTGATATCACTTAATTTTTATAAAGAAATGAAAATGATAAAATATTGAATTCAATTATTTTCAAACTGCAAGAGAGATTTTATTAGTCTGAGCTGTAATAAAAACAATGTTTGCATAATGAGCCAAATAAAGTTGCAAAAATAACAAAAAAATAAGGCAATTTACTTCACTTTTGTAATGATTAATAGACTAACTACACTTGATAAAACACTACCTTAATAGCAAAATATTAAAAATATTTTTATTTTTTATGCAAATGGGTTCTCATAATTTTCTAATTCAAGGCTCAAAGGAAGCTAAAAGGTTAATAATTTATTATTCCAATAAAAGTATCCCTTATAAAAAAAGCTACTTTAATTTTTAAATGATATAATAATGAAATATTAATATTAATAATGAATACTAAAACAATGTTTATTTATTTTTACGGTATGAGTTAAAAAAGTTGGTTTCAAAAAGAAAGGGTTCTTACTGTTTAGTAAATTGTTCCGGTGTCAACTTACAACTATTAAGGTTTCTTTCAATAAAAAAACTGTTTTTAAGCCAAATAAAGACCTAATACCGTTATTACAGTCATTGTTCTAGTTAAAATAGAATGTTTATTTCTCTTAATTTTAAGTAAAAAAACGACCATTTAAATCAATAAAGTATTGAATCTCTAATCCATTTCAAGAAAATTTAATAAGCAAATTAAATATTTAGAGGTTTTTATAATCAAAAATGACATTTTTGTAATATTATTAATTACTGAGAATTATGAAAATAGTTAGAAAAAAGTTCGAATAAGTGGATTAAAGTTTATTAAATTTCCAAAAAATAGAGTTGCATTATTGGCTGAACCCCAACAAAACGAGAATGAAATATTTACATCAACTGAAAACACAGATCAGGTGAAAGATAAATGAATCAAAGAAATCATTTTTTATATAAATTGAGAGTGAGGGGCGGTGTCAACTATCAACAATTAATTAATTGAAGAAATATATATATACATAATAAATTAATCTTAAATAATTAATCTTAATAATGCTGAAAGGAAATAGTGATAATGTTAATTTTAATGGTCTTAAATCAACACCATTAGATAGTGTATTTAAAAGTAATGTAACTCAAAAACAAATGTATTCGATTTCGAATAATGAAAATAAAGTATTATTTCTATTTAAATATAGTGATAAAAATTGAAACTAATATATTATTTGTAGTTAAGAAACCAAGACAAATTAGATTTAAATATTAATGATGATAGCGATGATGAGAATCTATTTGATTATGCACAAAAATATAAAACAGAAAAAAGTGAGGTTGTATCCTTAACTCTAAATGATTATATATCAAATCAAATCCCATCTAACAGTTCCGATATTAAATCAACCCCTTTGAGTGGGGGATGTTTAAGTGATCTTAGTTCTCTTTTAAAAGAATTGGATCAAATACAATCAGGAGCCCCATTAAGAGCATCGTCTAGACTATCAATGGTATTATTAGATGATGATGATAAACCTTTAAAAAAGAAAGAACCTGTCCCTAGTAAATTAAACGGGGCTCCTATGACTAAAGAACTTAGTAGAGGAAAAACAGTAAGGAGTAAACCACTAATAGATTTATCAAAACCCAGCCAACCAGTAGTAAAACCAATAAAAAAAGTAATTTAATAGTATAATTATTTACTAATTTGATTAACATGTAATTTAGAATGAAGAAACCAGTAATTCTACCTTGGATGATATTCAAGCTAAAATTGATTTAGCTAAAACAAACCTTGAAAATGCTAATATAAAGAAGGTAATATAAATAATAATTTTACCAAATGGGGTTTTAATAGATTTTTTAGATTACGACAAAAGTTTATTTAATGAATGAGGAAAAATCACGAACTGTTCAACTTACTTCATTATCAACACCTGATTTAATTATACAAGGTTTTATTGAAGCTGGTCTATTGGAAGGACAAAAGGAATGGTTACTTATTGAAAAAAATGAAGGATTTGGAGTTGAAAGAAGTATGAAAGGATGGGAATCTATTATGGATGTGATTGAAGCATGGGAAGAAGAAAGCAATAATGCTTTATTAATTCGTATGAAAGAAAATGAACAGATAACAACTTTAGTACCATTAGAATCTCCAATTAAAGGTGGTTGGGTTCAAGTGGAAGTTAAAAGAGGTAAATGGGAGAAAAAATATCTCATTTTGAAAAACGGATCACTTTATTTAAGTAAATCAGAATCTGCTGCTTCTTCAGTTTTACTTTGTAGTTTAGAAAAATTCGATTCTTATTTGTTGACTCGTAAAAGAAACAAACAAGCTACTAATTATCTATTCGCGTTGAAGTCGTTAGCTTCTATCCTTTATTTTGAAAATCCAGAAGAGGATTACATCCATTTTATAGCTGTAGATTCAAAAGAAAGTCTAGAATCTTGGATATTAGCTTTGAGATATGCTAGATCATGGTATTTACTCAATCAATTTCTTATAAAACCATCCCCATTTTCACCCTTCTTAAATGAAAATATACTAGATAGAAATAATTCAATTTTTGGGATTGAGCTTGATAAAGGTCAATTTTCAGATTTAGGTATTGTGAAAAAATCGAAAGCATCCGGTAAAAGTGATTACCTGACAAGTGATACAGCGGGTGGTATAGCTAAGAGACTTTTCCGCTTAGTATTAACTGGTGACCAAGGCAAAACTGATATCGATAAAGTGATAGGAGCAAAAGAACTACCAAATGTGTTTGTAGAAGGTTCTTTACTTTCTAATCCTAGAACTAAAAAAGAGCCAGAAGAAGATAAAGATGTAGAAGATGAAAGGGAAGTATTTAGAGAGGGTTCTCTTTTATCAAACAAAGCTTCCGTCTCTGGTAAAAACAATCAAGGTGGAACACTTCTCAATGGTGTAAATAATGCTCAAGCTTTAAATAGATCTTTTAAACCTCAGCCTATATCTACCAATACAAATAAAGATGGCCCACTTCTTAAAGTTAATGCGAAAGACAATGGTTTATTTCAAAATGGTTCATTATTAAATAAACCAACATCTCCAATAAGTCCAAATAACCTTACTCGAAAAGGTACATTACTCAATAGACAAGCTTTTGGTGGTCATAACAATAATAAAGAAAAGGCTACACCAAGCCTAATGAGTCGAAGTATTTCGAATCCACCATCCAACCATAGTGATACACCTGTAACATTAAGTCCATTGAGTGAATCATCGGATTCAAATAATCTTTTACTTGAAGGAATATCAGATGTAAAAAAACAATCAACTGGACCATTAATAAATTGTAATGATAAAAAGTCAAATTCTCTTCCTGAAAACCAAGGTGGATTATTAGCACAACATTATGAAAATAAAATTGCTCCAAAGAAAGGGTATGCTCAATATAATAAAGGTTCTCTTATGGACCAACATTTCAATCCTACAAATTCATCCATTCAACCTAATATTAGACCCACTGGTTATTTAAATAGTCAAAGATCACCTACTGATGATAATATTACAAATAATTCAAATCAATCTAGAATAGGACGTACACAAAGTCATCGTAATCGAGAATATCCACAAAGCAAACCTAATGAAAAAGAAAAAGGGATTGAATTTGCCCAAGGTACTTTATTATCTCGAGCAAAAACAATAAGTAAACCTAAAGAAAAATTACAATTTGAACCACAAGTTGGAAAAACACTTATTCAAGGAGCAGGATTCAAGAAAACTACAGTTACCCAAGGACCTTTACTTAAACTAGATTTATCCCGTGAACAAGATCATTCTCAACAAATTCGCAAGAAAAAGATGGAACCTTTAATATCTTTTAAATAACTAACTAATGATTAATATTAACTAATAAATTTCAAATAAACATTTTACTAATTTAACAATTAGTAAGTAAATCAAAATTTATGAATTTTCATATTTTAATAAAAGTATTGGGGTTGATTACTATCCTTATTTAAAAATTCTGAAAGGCTGTAGGATCATGAGAAGATATTGAATAAAACCAATCAAAGTAAGATATCGAAAATACTTCCCAAACGCCAGAGCGAGTAGTTTCACTTTGATAACCAGAAGTGGGATTATATCTCATAGTACCAAAATCACTTGTTAACGGTACCAATTGGGGTGAAGGATGGGGGGTACCATGTGTACCATAAATTTGTGTACTTTGTGCATTTAAATTTTGTTCATAAGTTAGAGTAGTAATCAAAGTTTCTAACATTTCTAGATAGATTTTGGACATTAACCATACATCTGAAAAGTGATCTAATGCTTTAATACATCGATCTAAATGCTCTTTAGATTGATAGATTTGAGGTGATTCTGGCTCAAGATATACAACATTGGCATGAATTGTAGCTGCATTGAATATAAAAAATGGGCAATATGGATCTGATATATCACTTAATCGATGCCAGGCATCTCTAACTAAGCCCCCTATTTCATTAGCTGCAACTATACATCGACTTTTTGATAATAGAACCATTTCATGACCGTTCCTATCATTTTGAGCGTAAGATAAATTACCTCTATGTAATGCTATCAGTGTCCCATGATACATAGCAAACATACAGGAAACTGCCAAAAATATATCACCGAGGCTTTCTGTAGAAGCATTGGTTTCTGAAGCATTAAAGTTAATGAAATGCTGAGGATGGTGAAATCTAGTTGGAAGTCTACTAGCCCAATCTGTTAACTTGTTATCAAGATGAATTAGTTCGCGATAATCCACATCATAGGACATACCTCTTGCAGCTCTATGCATTAGGTAACGTGTTACTAAGCCACTTAAGTTAATTAATGTAATAAAATGAGAAGAAAGATTGCAAAAGACAGAACTTGAACCAGATAAATCATTTCCAAAATTAGTAAGTTCTTCAATGGAAGTGGGTGGAAGTTTCGATATTACGGTAAATCGAGGATCCCATCTAGCATCCTCACTTGGAAGCTGGACCAAACAATCTCTTTCATCTATATAAAGGGATCTACCCACTAAAGAAGAAGCAAACCTATCTGCTATAAAACATCCCCACCAAGTCCTTCTTTTACATTCTATAGCAATCCAATCTTCATCCGATAATCTTGCTATATTATCTTTATGGTGATAACTATCAATTGTATTTAATCCTAATTGTTGTGCTAATCTAATTGCAATTCCTATATAATTCCATGACGAAAATCCTTTCATTTTACCATAAGCATATAAACCTAAAAAGATTAAAGCTTGAATTGTATCAAGTGTAGGTTGTGAAAGTAAGGTTTGATTTAATAAAGTTAGTAAACGGTTAGCAAATAAATCTCCATTTAAATATCTTGGTTGATTGCTGCTGCATATCTCTGGATGTTTTGAGAATCTAGCACTCAATGCAAAAATTCCATTCAATAAAAGGTATGGTTTGTTTTCACTATTCAAACGAGCTAAAAGAGTAGGCTTGTGTATGAAACGAATAGTAGGGTGAGTTATTTTGAAAAATAAAGAAATCAGGTCATCAATAACACTTTGACTTGGTAAAGTATAATCAGGCTCACTATCATTTAAAAGATTTAAACCATGATTATAAATATTGATGGTGGTTTCTACACTACTTTGTTTAGTATTCAATTCTAAAAATTAAGTATTAAAATAAGATTTAAAAAAATAAACTTTACTTTCTAATGATTCCGATATATTTTGATTTCTAAACATTAATTGAGCTTCTAATTGCTTTACTTTTTCTTCTAAACTTTCAGCACTTTTAATCTTGGGTCCTCTCCTTTTAGTACTCATATCATAGGTACAATTCACCTCTTTTTTATTACATGGCCCACATCGAGGATAATGTCCATCACATTTCATTCGCTTTAGTCGACATCTATCACAGGCTTGAGTAAGCTTAAATCTTGTCTTTTTTTTATTTTCACTATCCATTTAGATAAAAGATAAGATTGTGCTTAAACAAGTGTTAATTTAGTATCCCTTAAATTTTACCCACGAGTATTGATTTATTATAAAATAATTTAATGTTAGTAGCTATAATATTAATAAATTAAAGTACTATAAAGATATAGTTTTTTAAATTTATTATTGAATAGTTTTCTAGAAACAATATTTTGAAAAGTAGGCTTTTTGAGAATATGGTACTTTATTGCTTTTACTATCATCAACTACTTTATATTAATATAAGAATATTTTTTAGCTATTCTTTCACCCTTTATCCAGTATAAAATTAGGAAAAATTATTAATGAAATATTGAGACAGAAAAGATATTCTTTTATTTATTTTTAGTTAATGAAGTTTATACTCTAATATAATAGAATCCTTTTTTATAAATAAAGCATTCGAAGTATATTTTAATTGTATTTGGTATGCTATTGCTTTTGTTACCTTGATTTAAATATTTAAAAAAAAATACATAAGAATACAATGAAAAAACCATGAACAGTATTAATTGTCTCTTCTACTAGAATTATTAATTGATACAGCTGGTATAACTAACTCTATTACGACCTATTTAACTGTTTATTTAAGAATAATAGCATCCCAGAATCTATAGATAGCAGGTAAAAAAATGATCCAAATAAAAAAGTGGCTCTAAAAACTGCCGCAAATTAAGCCCCAATAGAATTGCAGCAGTTGTAAACAGAAATTGTTCATAAACACAGCATAGTTACTTTAAATTTTCATGGAACAAAAAAGGATTATTTCAAGTCAAATTGAACAATAATTATTTTTTGTCTTGAAAAATGTTGCTTCACTATTGTATATTTTTGTTTTTTGATTTCATTCTAAGTTTGAAGGACAGTGTAAAATTATCGGATGGTGCTACAAGTCAGGATATAATTACTGGACGTCAGGTAAAATATTTTCATTATGATTTGAAAGCAAACTCCGATGTGTTATATATTACTCTAAATATGTGCGACTTATCAAATGGTAATAGCGCCCTCGATTTATACTATACTATAAAAGATGAGCCTGATAATGTCTTAGATGGTTGGAATAGAATTGGGATACATAAAACTATTTCTACTTATGACTCTACATTCATCCATTTTAGCAAAAGCGCTCTAGAGGACTATCTATTTGGAATAAGAAGGGATAATATAACAATTGAAAATCAAAACAGCAAGAAAGTGTATTTTGCAGTAAAATTGAACGATCCGGATCAAAGTAAAATTGACTTTGAAGTCACTTTATCGACTAGAGAATATATTAACAATGTAGATAATACAATCGTGGGATTATTTTCAGACTCAGATCATAATAGTGCTTCAGTAATCATCAACAATAAGCATATAAAGCATCTCAGTAGAGAGGATGATATTTACAATATGTATTACTTCAAATTTGAGCCAAGTAGAAGGTTAAACACAATGTGCTATTTAAATTATAAAAAGCGTAGTATAGTGCTTTCAGGGGATAAAGGGAAGCTGCTACAAAATATTAAAGTGGCAGAAACAACAGATCAAATAGACGATGTAGAAACAATTTACGGGGCTTATTTTTCAAAACTAGAAGAAAACACAGAATATGTTACTTATTTTGTCAATAATAGAAATAAGCACACTTATCCGCCTATATATTTTCAAACTAAGAAAAAAAGTCAACAGTGCTATCTTGCAACTAATTTTAAATTTTGCGACGAGATTTCCTATTCGGTTCCAGTGCCCGATGTAGAAGATGGCAAAAGTTCACAAGAAAGTTATATTGAAGAGCGTATTCGAATTAATAAAGCAGTACAAATTTATGATAAAAAAGCTGAAGACATATATAGCAATTTCACTGATTTAATTAATCAATATAACTGCGATAACAATAGAAAGAGATATTCTCCAGTTAGAGGTTGTGATGATTGTAAACGCGCATATAAAAATTGGATATGTGGTATAACTATTCCTAGGTGTACTGATAGTGTGTTTGACTCTAAATCTGTAATCCGAAGGAATAAACAAGATAAAATAAAGTCTTTTGTATACGATGAACTAGGCATCAATGAGTTTAATGAACTGAAACCTTGTCCTGAGCTATGTCACCATGTAATACAATCCTGTCCAGCTTCATTTAAATTCACCTGTCCTAAGGCTTCAACTACATTAGAAAGTAGTTATTTCAAAGGAACTGGTGATGAAGGTAGTGTATTTAAACAGATCGGAGACCATATTACCGATTTCTACTCATCACATTTTTCAAACGAAACTACAATTCCCAATCTTTACCAAAACCCTAAATGTAATATACTAGTAGGGGACTTAAACGAACTCTACCTTAATCCACATATTAGCAGTGGTCAGCTTTATCATTTTGATTTTATCAACCTCATTATCCTACTGCTTGTTTTGTCTTTTGTATAAAAAGCGTATTTTTTCTTTAAGTATTCTATTTGAGTCTTTAATTGTGATATAAATTTTGATTAATTAAACAAACATATGAGAAAAAGAAAATCAACACAAGTTTTTCAAGTAGCTTAATACAAAATAATCTAATGTGTTTATTAAAATCCAATGAAGAGGATCAAGCTTTTATATTTAATATATCTAATGTTAATTACTTTATGAAATCGAATATAAAAAATTAATTTTAAATACGCCAAAAGAACAAAAAGCTTCTTAAAAGCTTTAAATAAATTTTATTATATAGAAAATAATAATAAAATAACAACAAACAATAAAGCTAGTTCTATATAATTTGTAATGCTTTAACAAGTTGATGAAACTATTCAAATATCTACAAAAAAGTACTATTTTTTTACTATTTTTTATTATTTTTATTATTTGGTTTTGGAATCTGTTTTTATTTAATTTATTTAGTAAATAAAACTTGATAATTTAAAACGTGAAGTTGAACTGTTTTAAGTTAAAAATATCAATAAACATTTGAGAACTCAATATCAAAAATAAATCTATAATTAAACATAACTTTTATAACTTTTTTATTTTGAATAACAATTTATCATTGATATGCAATTCGATTCGTTGTTACATTTAATCTTCATTATTAATTTTAATAGTATCTCTTCAATCCCAGTCACGCGTAAAGAAGTCATTAAGGATGAAAATTTAATGGGGAATTTTATTGGTAATTCCATACCAGTCAATGATAGTCCGGCCACGTCGGATGGTTTTATGCCTCCTTTCTTTACTCAAAAAGATAAACTAACTAAACAACAAGAAGCTGACCCTAACCCAGATCAAGATAACACACCAAAATTTGTATTCAAACCAAAGTTTTAAAGAAATCCTTTTTTTAAACCTTGGAGTCAGAGGCTTCCAAGTGTTTCTCATTAGAAATTTAGGATGGGATTGAAATTTTTTAATGAATAAAATTTTTACTTTAGCTTTTATTCTATTCAGATAATTTTTTATATCTTTTAGAAATACTTAGCTATGGCATTGTTTATGATCAACTTGATAACTCTATCCAAAGTCAGAAAGAGACCTTTAACTAGTAGCGTATAACGAATATCATAATCAAATTACATGAGGCTAATTGATAGCTATAACGAACTTAAGATAATAATTGAATAATTCTACAAGTTATTGGACGAGACTACAGGGTTAAGAGCGTACTCCACAGGCCTATCTGAGAAACTGAGCTCTGGATCCTCAGTTAAAAGACAAAAATGTCTGAAAACTCTAACCAAAACAACTTTTTATTTGTCTTTATTTTTTATTTGTCTTTATTTTTTATTTAACGTTATAGTTAAATATGTAAAAATTTTCCTTCAGTTGGATCAATGAGTACAACTAGTCTATTTCAAATCTTGTATACTATTAAAATCTAATCACCTATAAGAATTAAAAATTTATTACTCTTTACTTACAAAAGTGATATTTATATTATGTAAAGTAGAAACTACTTACTAAATTAATTATAAATGATTTATTTAAAATGATATAATTAAATTTAATACCAAGATTTATAATGTAAGTCCGTTTCTAATATAATCATTTCCTATTTATATTAGGTTGTAAAATGTATAAATTAATATTTATTAATTTATAGCATAAATCGTATAATATATTTGTAAATCCAAAACTTTTTTAAATAAAGTTCCGATTTAATATCAACATAATTGGCACGAAAATAAAATTTTATACCAACGATCTCCACTTAGTGCTTAAAAAATGGAAAAATAATGAAACTAATATTATAATGTATATCTTTATAATGATGATAAGCTTTTTAAATAAATTTCATAATTCACCCCTACTTATAATGTCAGAAACAACAACTGTTATGCTTTGAACTATTTTAGAATTAAATTTAAAATTGATTTTTAATATCTAAAATCTCAAAAACTTATAAATCGAAAATACTTCAAAGTATAATAATACTAAGTTGAACATCCAACATACTAAATAAAATTAAAATACAAGAAAAGAACATGTACTTTTCATAAAGTTTGAAATAATAGAAAAACAAAACAAGGTAAAATAAAAGATATGTTAAATAACCGAATAAAATTTTGATTAAAATTTCAGTTTAACTTATTAATTTAAATAGAAATGATAGTATGGATTAGTAACTGAAATTGTAATTTGGAATTAGAATTGATATAAAAAGTAAAGATGATTATTGTATATTTTGCAAAACAGAGATCATGATATTCAAAAGGAATGCAAGTAAAGAATCAGTTTCATCTATTAGTAAAAGTTTAAGGAAATATTATAAGATTGAAAAGCCAAAAGATTATGCTTCTAGGAAATTCAATAATTTCAAAATTCAATTCCCAATCTACTTATCTTCTTTATTTCCTATACTATCCTGGCTTAGTAAATATAATTTTAAATGGTTCTATGGTGATTTGTTAAGTGGTATTACAATCGGAATTTTACTAATACCACAATCAATTGCATACTCAAAATTAGCTGAAATACCAATTCAATACGGATTATACTCGAGTTTTATAAGCAATATAGTCTATACTCTAGTTGGAGGAAGCCGAGAAATAAGTATGGGCCCAAATGCTGTATTGAGTTTAATCATTGCAAATATTATAAATAAACTGGAGGACTATGATAGTCGGATTGTTTCATCAAACCTGTGTTTGTTATTCTCAATAATATCTACTTTTATCGGACTATTTAAACTGGGATTTCTATTAGAACTAATTCCAAGTCCTGTATTGTTTGGGTTTACAATGGGCGCAGCATTTACTATTGTGCTTTCTCAACTCCCTAATTTATTAGGAATTCCGTTAAAAAATAGTTTTAATAATGTAGCAGTACTAGCTGATTTATTTAATAATATAACAAATATGGAATATATTAATTTAATTATTGGAATAAGTTCATTACTAAGTCTATTAACTATTGATTTTGTAATTAATAAATACAAAAAGAGATTTCGCTTTTTAAGTTTTATTTTAATGGCAAATAATACAATTACTATTGTATTATTTACATTAATATCGCTATTGATCAAATCAAACTATGAAAATTTAAAAATAATTGGGGATGTACCTAATGGATTTAATGATATTTCGTTCAAAGTAGACACCGAATTATGGGGTGAACTTATATCAAATATACCAAGTCTGTTATTAGTTGCTATTTTGGAGCATGTTGCTGTATGTAAAACGTTTTCAACTAAAATTGGATACCGAGTTTCTATTTCACAAGAATTTTTTTCAGTCGGCTTATGCAATTTCTTTACAGGTTTATTGAATGGCTATCCAATATCTGGATCGTTATCACGAGCAGCAGTTTTGTCACAATCTGGAGTGAAAACACCATTATCATGTTTATTTGTATCAATCGTAATTTTAATCGCACTTTATTTTCTTACTTCTGCTTTTTATTACATACCAATAAGCACTTTAGCTAGCATTATTATCAAATCAAGCATATCGTTATTACCAGGGTATAAATATGTCATTCAATTATTTAATGTGTCAAAAAAAGATTTTTTATTGTTTATAGCTGCTTTTTTATTCACTTTCTTTTTAGGCGTTCAATATGGGATCCTAATTTCAGTTGGATTAGCATTTATGTTCTTAGTATATAACATTGCTAAGCCTAAGTTTTATGTATTAGGCAAAGTGTGTGAGAGAAGAGATGTTTATGTAGACAAATATCATCCTGCATATCAAACCGATGATGTGCTACCAGGCGTAATAATATTTCGAATCCAAGAGTCAATCATATTTGCAAATATCAATTATTTAAAGAATAGGTTAATGGACTACGTTTTAGAAACAACAGAACCTTCAGCCAAAATTGATGGGAATTATAATAAGCTATGGAGCAACGACTTGAACGAAAGAGCAAAAGAACTAAGAAAAATTCGAGCTTTAAAGTTAAACAAAGCTGTTAAGCATGTACCTGAATTACCCTTTCTGAAAGCTGTTATCTTGGATTTAAGTGGAGTCAATACAATTGACGCTTCTGGTATTAAAGGATTGAAAGAACTAAAGGATGAGCTTAATAAATATTGTGGTACTAACAAATTTGAACTTCATTTCGTTTCAATACATTTAAAAGTATTGAGAACTTTAATGATATCGGATCTGGCATTATCATTTGATAGCAATAACATAAGTACATCACATAATGATAACGCTAATGACCGTAGTCAAAATAAGTTAAGTCTATTAAACTTCGAATCCGTTAAAAATGAATTAATTGATTTTCAAGCAGACAATTTAAATGATATTGAAATTGCGACATCACTAATTGAGTTTAATCAAGAAATTGAGCCTATTTTATTAAACTGTTCTGCCTTTATCCATCTTACTTTAAATAATGCGGTAAAAGCAATTAAAATTAATTTTTATTAATTTTTACTATATTATACCTCGTCTTCATCAGACCTATACTCTATTATTTATCCATCATATATATCCCTATATTAAAACCTTTACTTGTTATTCTTTTTTTATTTTTCTATATTTGATAAAGATGAAGTTTATAAGAAATTGAAATCAAAAGTATTTATAAACAAGTTTTTGAATGTATGTATTATAAAAGTTAATATTAATCATTATACAATAATAAAATAACTAGCAATAAAGTATATTGAAACTCTACTATTTGATAATGTCAGTCAATCAAGCATGCTATGTGGGATTTGTAAAAAACCAAAGATACTCTTTAATTTATATAAAAGAACATTAAAGGATACACGGCTGATGACCTAATTTTATTTCTCAATCGGGATTTTTTCAAAGTAAACAAACAGATTAGCCGCAAATGTTGTTACTTTTTACTTATTTAGTAAAAAATTCACAGCTATATCTTCTAATTATTAGTTAGGTATTTGTATTCGAATCCCTTTACTTTAATTGATTTTAACTTTCGTAGAATTATTGTGATTTTTAACAGATATGTATATTATTAATAGGAAATAATATATTTGATGTTTAAGTCATGGTATTTCAATATATCAATGGTAATAATTTGCAAGCATTTTATGATGTATTTTAATTCTCTAACATAAAGGCTTAAAGTAAAAAGCGAGATATATAATACTAGACTAAGAACTCTGTAAATCCTTAATACAAGTATTCAATGATACATTTACCAATATAAACAACAGCTGAAATAAGGACTATGTTAAATATAGATAAGCTTTTTTATATATCTATATTTAATTGTAAACTTAAAATATCAAACCACTAGATAAGCTTCACAATATAGCACAAATACCATTATATAATCAGCTGATAAAGTACCGAGAACAAATCTTATTTTGAACTTTAAATAACTTAAAAAAGGCAAACTGTGATTTAGTAAATCAGCTGAGAGTCATTTGATGTTACATTTGAAGGGTTCACTCCATTGGTTAACTTGCTAAAATTTACTAGCATCAGATGCTTCAGGGTGTATTTTCCGCATAAATAAAAAATATTATACAACTACTATTAATAATTTTATTTCTAATATTTTATAATAAAATAATAAAAAACATAATTAAATATTAGTCATATAAAATAGTATTAACATAAAGCTTAGAAAGAGGTTACAAATGTAAAATTAGAAGTCAGTTACAAAAATTCGAATATTCTAAGAAAGTTAATAGAAAAATCAATGTTACCTATCAACTATTATTTTATTATGGTTAATTCTAATATTATTTTATAATTTATTCTGGATTTTGATTGCCATTGCTCGATAATAACTCTAAAATAAACATCTTTACAAAAGGTAAAACAGAATAATAGAAAAAAGTAGCTTGAAAAAAAGTGGTTGATAGAATTAGAAATAAGCTGTTTATGCTTAATTAATTGTGTGAAGAATCAATCATTTACGATAAACCAATAACAAGGAAAACAAGAGTAAATGAAATAAATTTTATATGGGAAATAACTTCAGCTGATAGATGAGGTTAATTTAAAATTTAATCTCATGATAGTTTAAAGAATAATGACCAGGGTTTCTAGGTTTTAATTATATATCAAATTAAATGATGAAAAAAATATAAAAAGAGTAAAAGGTTAGTTTAATATCTTAAAAAAACAAATGGAGAAAAACGAAAACAATACTAATACTAACAATACCAAAGATTTGGTGACAATTGAAAAAGCATTGAATGCTGGGTTAGATAATGATTCAGATATCGAAGATGATAAATTTCCTAAAGCTATCTACTTCATCTTACCAAATGAATTCGGTGAACGTTTCTGTTACTATGGTATTAAAAATTTATTGAATTTATACTTACAAACCGCGTATAGTTATACTCCCTCCTTTGCTAAATCTCAAGTCCATTTATTCAACGGCTTGGTTTATTTATTCCCTTTATTTGGTGCTGCTTTATCCGACTCTTTCCTTGGTAAATATTACACCATCGTTTATCTCTCTATTGTTTATTTAATTGGTAATGCCTTATTGGCCGTATTCTCTATCAATAATTTGGTCGCTAGTTACACTAGTTATCCTTATTGGACATGTATATTACCTTTGATATTGATTGCTATTGGAACTGGAGGCATCAAACCATGTGTATCTTCTCATGGTGGTGATCAATTTAAACCACATCAAACCACATTAATGGATAAATTCTTCGCTTTATTCTATTTAAGTATTAACATTGGTTCTTTAATTGCACAATATTTAACTCCTTTCCTTAAGGAAAAGGTGAAATGTTTTGATTCCAGCTGTTACTTTCTTGCTTTTGGTATTCCAACAATTGTGTTTTTAATCTCCATGTTAGTTTTTATCTTCGGGTATAGATACTATAGAATTGCTCCTGCTTCGGGTGAATTTTTACCATTAAAAGCTGCAAGAACTGCTATCTATGCTTTCCGTGGTTATTCTAAAGCATCAGAAGAAGAACGTAAAAGCCGTGGTCATTGGTTAAATTTTGCAAATGATTTTGTAGATGCTGAATTTATTGAAGAAACTAGATTACTTGGTAAAGTAATTGTTATGTTTATCCCATGTATTTTCTTCTGGGTGTTATACGATCAAAATGGCACTGAATGGCAAAATCAATATGAACATATGAATCATTTGTTCTTAGGTTTTGTTGATATCCCAACTGAAGCTTCTTCAAACATCAATTCCATTTTAATCATTATTATTGTCCCATTATTATCTTATGTTGTATACCCATTCCTAGAAAAAAAAGGAATCAAAATGCCAGTTATTACTCGTATGGTTTGGGGTTACATTTTTGTTATCTTAGCCTTTATTGTCTCTACTATCTTAGAATATGTTGTAGAAAATAACGCTGGAAGTAGGGTAGTTAATGGAAATAAGGCTGTTTCTTGTGTAGATTGTCTTAATGGTACTTGGCAATTACCTCAATGGTTTTTATTATCAATTGGAGAAGCCATGATGTCACCTACCGGTGTACAATTTGCTTATACTCAAGTAGGTAAACAAATGAAAGCCTCTGCTACTTCCATTTGGTTATTAACCACTGCTTTTGGTAATTATATTGTCCTTGGGCTTGAATTTGGTATTGGTGAATTATATGGCCCAACTAGACAATGGATTTATACTGCACTCTCTTTCGTCTTTTTAGTTATCTTTATTATTTTATCTAAGTACTGGTTTGTTTCTAAGGAAGACGAAGACGCTGCTAAAGCATTAAGGGAACAAACTGATAAGGAAATCCGAATTTAAGAAATTTACCTTATTTGATTTAGTCCTATTTTCTAACCTTGTTCTTTATGTTTAAACAATTTAATTTAATAAAATTTTTATGTTCAATTACTAATTTTTTAAAACAACTTTTAATATGCTTTTTTAAAATTTGTTATATCATTCAAATATACCATGGAGATGTCTTTTCAACATTTTTTCCATTTTGTACAAGTGTAGATTTTATAATTTTTGGTTAAATTCTTATACAAAAGGACATCTATATGGGGGGATGTTTTTTGTTTCATCACTTTTTTCATTTTTAAGTGTTATTTGGGTGGAAAAATTGTTAGTAAAATTCTTGAATAAAAAATGCATCTCCATATGTACTTTTACTGTCTTGAAGTAATAGCCATGTCTAGAATCTTTTAGTTATCAGTTCTATAGACTATTATTCTCATTAGTTATCTGTAATGAATAACGGTGTAAGTTTATTTTTAAATCAAGTACTTATAAAGTATGAGGTTAAAAATAAAACAAACAAATTAAACAACTGTCCAATTTATTTAAATAAACTATATTCTTATGAACTTACGAATTAATCGTACATTATATTAAATGCACACAAGATATCTTCAGTTTCTCTATTATTTTGTAAAAAACAAGCTTATAATTTTGTCTGAACTTTTAATATAGCTTTACAGCAATATTTTTTGAATAAATACTAATGGAACTGAAAAGTTTACCAGTAATTTCCCCTTCATTAAATGGAAAATAGTCTAGCTAACATGACTTGAATAAAAATGAGGCCAATATCTAATAGAAATAGTTGTAACCTTATAACTTATTGGCTAATATCTCCTCTTAGTTTATTTTAAATTGGGTGATATACGATTCGAGAGTCTAGTATTCTTAAAATTTTTGAAAAAGTATTTTTATAAAGATAAAATTCAATTTCAAACTCAAAATTTATAATCAACATTAACCACTTGGATACCATAAAAGAGCTGTGCTCACCAGATTCTTATAGATCAAAATGAAATAATGACAAGTATTAGTCACATACAACTTAAATCAAATTAACCCTTTAGGTACAAAGCTCTTTGAGTTCTTTTTGCTCTGATTAGTATAAAATCAATTAGAAATCATACCCCAATTGAACAGAAATTTTTTTAAAAAATTCTATACCTAAAGAGTTAGTTTTAAAAGCTATACTATTTTATTATATTAAAAATAAATCCACAAATATATAAGAATATAAACATAATTATAAATTCGCTTTTTCTGTGTTTTCTTTTAATATTTTGATTAAACCACTTCAAATTTTAACCTTAACAGTTAAGCAATGAATAAAACCTTTTCTGTGTAAATATTTGATCTATTTTTACTCACAACTTTTATTTAACAAAAAATAATTGCGCATTTTTTAGGCAAAGATCTAGTTGAAACCTTTATTAAATAAACAAGGTAGGTAGTAATACTCATTAGTTTCCTTGCGAGATATATCTGCTTTAAATTTTCATTGTTGATTATGTTAACAAACTACTTAGAAGTCTAGTATTCCTTATAGAATTTGTAAAAATGAGTTATTAAATGAGTTATTAAACGAGGTTCCTACTAATCCATTATAATAATAGAATAATGGAAATTACTACGATGGTGATATATAGTTTATAAATTCGCTAATGTATTTTATTAAAAAAATGAATAGTAATAGGAGTGATAATAACATTCAACTAGAAATATTCAAAAAATATAGCATCGATCTTACAATATGAAGATGTATTTTTATGTTTAAGAGTTTTAGTGATAATTTTTCCACTCAAACAGCGCTTAAAAAATGGAAAAGTAATGAAATCAAAAAAACATCCCCATATAAATATATTGGATTAAAAAAACTCAAAAGAATAAAGGATCCGGATTTAAACTATTAGTAAAGAAAGGAAACTCAATAGTTGAATTCAATTGATCTGTAGGCGGATAATAACTTGTACCAAAACACAGGTTACTGTTCAAAGTATTCATTCTATTCTGGGTAAATAAATACATCTCTTTTGGTACATTACTTTTAACGGTAATAGGACTTACAGGATTATTAATTTTGGGACTTGATATTTGAAATTGCAATTTATATCTATTTTCAAATCTATGATACCAACTCATAACCCCAATTAAACTATAAACTCTAAGCTTATAGGCTAACTCAATAGCTTTATAGATAATATCACTTTTATCGATATCGGCTCGAATTTTTAATGTGTTTTCATTATGATTCATTTCTTCCTTACACCATTTTATAATTTCAATTTCAATAACAGCATATTCATGTTGTATTTCTTCCAAATTTATGGGACTAGATAGTGGATATTCTTGCCTTTTTTCAAAGCTGGGTAATGAATACTTTTCCCTATTTAGTAAGATCCTAGTTACACTACTTCGACTAATATCAAATTGAGTAGCTATTTTTTGATGGGATAAACCAAGTTTTCGTAATTCAAGGATTGATTTTTTATCTTCTGGATGGATTGTTTTACGTTGACGACGGGTCATTAGGATAGTTATATGTTAGTTATTGAATAGTCAGTTTTTTTACTTGTTTTTAGGAGCTTTACAATGACTTTTTATACTCGATTATAGGAACAATTTAGTAATTAATCAAATGTTAGGTTATAAATTTCGATTTCTATATATGTTGAAAGTTATTAATTTTGTTGAATGGAATGCGACAAAGCAGTTAAATTAATAAGAAGATACAAATAATAGTTAGAACTTTAATTACTTAGTTCGATTTGATTTGATTTGATTTAAATTCGGATTTATTTTATACCAACTTTATATATTAATCAATACAAAGTTTAAGTTTTGTGTTTGGTTTCAAAAATATTAAGATATAAGAACTTTTTAAGAAAAAATACTCCGACGGAATTGTCAACGCCAACTTCATTTTAAATCTTTTAATATTAATTCCATTGAATCAGTAACTTGCTATTCTATTTTTATAACTGTTTCTATTTATTTTTGTCAAGTTAATATATCACATCATCAACATTTATATATAAAATAAAAGAGTGATTTTCATTATTGTAATGTTCTGGATTAATAAAATTCCAAGAACTTATAAAAATATTTTTGAATCTCAAAGTTCCACTTAATAACAGAATCTTGACTCCTCATTTTTATCTAAAGTAATCTGCCCCAAGTTATATTTTAATTTGATTTATTTTTTAAACAAAAAGATACCAAATAATAGCCAACTTTTAAACACAACATAGGGATGTTTTATTTGGCTTCATCACTTTTTCCATTTTTTAAGCACTATTTCAGCAGAAGGATTATTAGTAAAATTATTGAACAAATGCATCCCTATATGTTACTTGATTAAGAATGGAACTTTATTGTTAAGTTCAGAATCTGAAATCACTTCTTATTAACACCTATTAAGTTCTTTTATCAATTTATATAGTTTGATTAAATCTTGGTAATAAATTAGTTATTAACACAAATGAAGTATTGATTTTATCTGTAATATTAATATAGAACCCACTTCAACTATTCTTTAATTTTAATTAATAAATTACAAAGTTCATGTTCTACCTAATATTCATCTTCTAAAAGTTCATTAAATTATTATTTGATTACAATTAACTGGTAATTGTACTATTACAATTTCTAGATTATGAGGCTGTTTTTTTTAGTTTCATTATTTTTCCATTTTTTAAGCACTATTTGAGTGGAAAGATCGTTGGTAAAATTCTTAAACAAAAAAATACATCCCCTTATATTGAAGGGTCATGGCTTAGATATTAATGAAAAATCGAAATAAATACTCAAATAATCAACTAGTATATCGAAACGTTTGCTTTTCGCCATATCAATCCTCTTTAAGAATATATAGTTAAAAATTACTAACTAACTACTGAAATAGAAAATGAGGTTTTTTATGTTATAAAATTTAATATCATTCACAATTTGAGTTTATTTCTAAAGTTGCTATAGTTGAAATTAATAATTTATTTAAAAGAAAGTTAGATTCCAATTATATTCCAACCTGAAAATAAAAAATCTTTTTAACTGGTCTAAAAATAGAAAGAATAGCCCATTTTGTATCAATTAATTCTTCATCATTTTAGAAACTTCTAGTAATTTACCTGTTTGAAATTAACTTAGTAGAATAATCTTTTAATTATCGAACTATTGTTAAAAATGCTATAAAAAGAAAGAAAAAAGTGAAATGAATAAAAAACAAAAATAATATTTTAACAAAAAAAACAAAATAATATGTATTTAACACTTGATGATCTTACACCCTTTTTATTTTATGATGAATCGAAGAATTCAAAACCTTTAAAGAGATGTCAAAATAAAAGGACTAAAAGACCGGAAAGAGTACAGAAGAGAAAGCTTCTTCACTCTAATTGTCCATCGATCAATATTAATAAAACTAAAAACAATTCAATTAAGCCCGACAGCTCTAATCCAGAACTTCAACCAACAAAAACTGAAAGCTGTTTATGGCCCAAAGCAGATATCATCGAATATTCATCATATTATCAAATGGAACTAGAATTACCTGGTTTTAAAAAACAAGACATTAGTATAGATTATGATAATGAAGAGAACCAATTGATAATAAAAGGTACTTATGTTTATAGACCAAAAAAGAGTGAGCATATAGTTACAGTAGAAGATGATTTGGATGAGGATAGTAGTAGTGACTTGACTTCAATCAGTGGTGCTAGTACAAGTAGTGAGGGTACGGAGCTATTAATGGAAAGAAAATCGAAAAAAGGTTTTAATAGATCATTTAAAATTGAAAAGGAAATTATCGAAAAAGAAATTAAGGCGGAGTTGATGGATGGTGTATTATCTTTGATATTACCTAAATCAACTATGAAGAAAAATAAGAAGATTCGAATTGATATTCAATAAGCTTTCCTAATTGGTATTTAATAATTTAATTATTACTTTTCTAAATGTTGTGTATTTGATAATAAAAATATATTTATAACTAATTATTATTTTTATAATATTGTTTGTAATGTTAATCGTATATATTGAATAAGTTAATATAGAACCATTCTTTCAATAGAATAATTCATATTATTTAGTATATAGATTGGAATAGGATAGTATTATATGGGGATATCTCTTTATCTTTAAGAGATTTACTAACATACTTTCCACTCAATAGTATTTGAAAAATGAAAAAAGCGATTAAATCAAAAAGAACGCCCTCATATATAGATTGAAAACACTTGAAGTTTTTAAGTTCAGTGATATTTCATTTCAATTGATAAATTAATATAAAATTAGTCAAAGTAATCTGAATAAATTGACCAGAGGTAATGTCAAGTTTTAGATCTTCATAAATAATCGTGAGATGAAAAGTATATGTGGATATATTTTTGTGTTTAAAGATTTTACTAACAATTTTCCACTTAAAATATAGAAATAGTGATAAAGCCAAGAAAATGTCCCCCATATTTTGAATTAAGTAAATTAAATCAATTGATAAGGTTTAAAAAATAGAGTTTATCTCTGAAAATAAATAATAAAATTAAACTTGATAAAAGAAAAATCTCAAAGGAAAAGATTGAATTCTATATACATATTGTAAAGTGTATAAAATAGATTAATTTATTATATCTTATATTTATATTTAGTATAGATATCATCAAAGTTAGTAATAACATTGATATTAGTCTTATTTACATCAGTTTCCAAAATATATTCAAGTTTTATTAGGTCATATTCAATTTTAATCCTTAAACAGATGATAACTATTTTATTCGAGTCCTTCTTAAATATTATTAAAATTAAGAAACTTTAATTCTATTAAAGTATTACAATACTAACTCTATTGATATTTCCTAACTTTTGAACGATTCCAAATTGATTGGTTGACTTGAATTGCAAAATATAGAACTCGATTTTTAAAAATATTCAAATATTAATTTTGAAATATTTTTAAATAGCAGTAAAATCAACATTCATAATTTGAAAATAAAAGACATAAAAGAAGGATGCGATTATCAGTATTATTCAAAAGGATCAAACCCAAATTAACAATGCAACATTATACAACCAAGAAAATGAGCGATTTTTTACCTTATTTAACCAGTTGTGAAGCTGTAGGTAAACTTAATTGAACTGAAATATAATCAAAAGAAAACATTTGGCTAATAGAATGTAACATTTTACTATTTAGATTTGTATAGTAAAAGAAGTGTATTATGTAACAAAGTGGATGAAAGCATGTTAGATAAAGAAATCATATTAAATGGTTGGGTTCAAAATAAAAGGTAAGTTATTAAATTAATATTGTTTCTACTATTATTAATTTAAAAAAAAGAAATTGAATTCTATAAACTAATACATTTTCTATTTTCAATTGGTTAGAAAATCTCATGAGAGTCTACAATTCTTAACTTTACGTGATGAAAGTGGTAGTATACCATTAATATTTCAAAATGAATCACAAGATAATGTATTAAAAGAAATTGAAAAATTAAGTATTGAAAGCGTGATTACAGTAGTTGGTAAGGTGGTCAAAAAGCCCAATAATAAACTTGGAGAAAAAGGACTTGAGATTAAAATCTTGGACTTAAAATGTTTAAGTTTAGCTAAGAATTTACCTTTCCTTCCAAGTTTTGAAAAAGAAATGGTAAATTTTTATTTTATTTCTTTTGATAAGTATTTAGTAATCTAATTCTTTTTTTTATTACTTTAAATATTAGCCAAATGAAGAAGTTCGCCTCAAATACCGCTATTTAGATTTGCGCCGCCCCAGCTTATTAAAAAATCTACAACTTCGATCCCAATGTAGCCATCTAATTCGTAGTCATTTACTTTCAAGTGGGTTTACCGAAGTTGAAACCCCACTATTATTTAAACCCACGGTTGAAGGAGCGAAAGAATTTCTCATTCCAACAAGGAGAAAAAATTATTATTATTCATTACCACAATCACCACAACAGTATAAACAATTACTCATTGCTAGCGGAGTAGATAAATATTTTCAAATAGCTAAATGTTTTAGAGATGAAGATTTAAGAGCCGACAGACAACCAGAATTTACACAAATTGATTTGGAACTCGCATATGCTACACAAAAGGAAATTATGAAATTAATTAATCAAATGATTAAAAAGTTATTTCAACAAATATTAAATGTGGAAATTAAAGAAGAAATTGAAGTTATGAGTTATTATAATGCGATGTTACATTATGGTTCGGATAAACCAGATAGAAGATATGGATTCAAGATACAAAATTTATTGAAGAAAAAGGAATTTTTTTGTAATGTATTGATATTAAAGGAAGATAAGGACAAAAAATTATTTAATAATAAAATAATAAATCAATTTAAAAATGATATTGAACAAGTAGACACAACATCTAAAACTCAAGTCTACTTTTTAAAAGTTAAAAAAGAAAATTCAATTATAAATCAAATAGAGAAATTGGAGTTACCTTATCTCATGGAAAATGGAATTGAGAAAAAACAAATTATAGAAAAAATAGAGAGTATACAAAATCAATTAAGTATTGGAGATATATTATGTATTGAATTTCGAAATGAAAAGTATCAAGGGGGATTCAGTAAATTAGGTAAATTAAGATTGGCTTATATTCAATTATTAATAGACCATAATGTCTTAAAATTCAATCCAAATCAATTTGAATTATTATGGGTTAATGAATTTCCATTATTGCAAAAAGAAGTTAATGAAAATGGTCAAATTACTCATTTTTCACCAGTCCATCATCCTTTTACTGCACCTGTTAAAGAGGATTTTCATTTATTATTTGAAAACCCAGAATTGGTGAAAGCTCAACATTATGATTTAGTCATTAATGGAATTGAAATTGGAGGTGGTTCTATTCGTATTCATGATCCAGAGGTTCAAGCTTTTTTATTGAAACAGGTTATGAAGGTATTAGAGTTTATTTTATTTTATCAAGTTTTATTTTATTTTATTTTATAATTATTAGATGGAAGATCAAAATATTTTAGAATTTGATCATTTAATTAATGCTTTAAAAAGTGGTTGTCCTCCTCATGGAGGTATTGCTTTAGGTAATACAATAATAATAATAATAATAATAATAATTAATACTTATATTAATATTAGGATTCGATCGATTATTAACAATATTAACTCAAAGTTCAAATTTAAGATCCGTGATAGCATTTCCAAAAACAAATTTAGGATCGGATTTAACTGTTAATTCACCTTCAAAAATAGTTGAAATAGAATAGAAAGAGTAAATAACAAAAACAACATTAATAAATAGTAAATTAGTTGAATTATATTACTTCAATTATATCTTTATTTTTTATTTTTATTTTTTATTTAAAGATATTTCTTTTCTTGTTTAAAAAGTCTATCTTTTAAAGAATTAAAAATAAAAACGGCAACTAAAATAATGGCTAATAAGTAAAATCCATAAGATAAGAAAGAATATAAATCTTCCAATTTACTGGCTACCGAGAAATGATTATTATTGGAAGAATGCTAAATTTGAAATTAAAATCAACTTGATTATTATATTATTAATTAATGTAATTACCGATATACGTTCTAATTTAGCATCTAAATTAATAACTAAATTATTAATTTGGATAAAACTATCTTTCTGTTTTTGTTCCATTTGATTTATAATTGTTTGTATAGTAGTTTGATAATGACTTAAATCTTCTAATTTAGTTCTAATAATAAAATAAATAAATAATAAAATAAACAAATAATAAAATATAATAATTTAAAACTTACTTAATTAATTTCAATTCATGATTTAACTTATCATTTAAGTGTTGATTATTTTGTTGATTATTATTATTATCATTATTTCGATTGAAGTTTGATGGATTATTAATTACTTTTTGATCCAATTCTTGTATTTTACTATGTAACGAATTTAAAGATTCAATGATATTAAATTGAGTTTGTTGAATACTAGTTTCTTTAATAAATGTCTAAAAACAAATTAATATATTAAACATAGTTATTTATTTACAACTCATCCATTTCTTACCTCATCATCCTCTTCTTCATTAATGGTATCTTCATTATCACCATCGCTATCACTATCGTTCTTGGCTTCTTTGATCTTTTTTCTTAATAATGCCATTTTCTAAATTAAATTAAGTATTAATTTATTATTACTCTATATTCTATATTATTTACCTCTCTTAATCTCTTATTAATACCAAATTTACCCTCTTTTTCAACAACTTGTTGTTCATATGGCCGATTCATATCCTATTAATTTAATAACAATATAATATAATTTATGAGATATGATTTCACTTACATGTTCAGGTACTTCAGGATTCACTTCATAAACGGAGAATTCAAATAAGTCATGATCATCTAATAATAAAATAGTTAATTTATTAAAATATTAAACAACATTAATTAATTAAATAATAATAATAATAATAATAATAATAATAATAATAATAATAATAATAATAATAATAATAATAATAATAATAATAATAATAATAATAAATCCTACCAGCAGGATGGGCTGAAGAAGCTGAGAAACCAAAATAATAGCCAGTAGGTAAATCCAAATCATGTTTTTCAAAACAATTAGTAAAACTTTTGCCTTTTTGAACTGAATCAACGGCCACCTAAAATAATAATAAAAATAATTAGTAATCGACCATAAATTCAATTCAATTCAAACAATAAAATAAAATAAAACTATAATATAATATAATATAATAATAAGGTGTTTTCTTTCTATTACTATTTACCTTCAATACTCTATCAACATAACTGACTCTTACATAGACTGGATGTAATGTATTTCTAAAATCTCTATAACATCCACCAAACATTTGTGTCATTATATTTTTGGTATCCCCAATTTTTTTAGTACCATCATTTAAGATACCTAAAAAGTAAGGGGAAACGGCCTAAATAAAAAAAATTAAGAATTTAATAAAACAACTAGTGATGATAAAAATTAACTACAACTTACATTCTTCACCTTATCATAAGTATCCGCTAAGACTCCTAATCCTTCCCATTCATCTTTGCTTCCCAATATCCCTCCACTTTGTAATCTATCTTTAGTATACCAAAAAGCAATCCCATCTTTACCATGTGGATTTCTTCCAGTAATTTGAAAAGAATATTGAACTAACCAATCTTTATATTGATTGGGCTCAGTACTCCAAAGAGAACCACGGGAACCAGAAACAGAAGAACTCAAACGAAGGAAATTATCAGTGAGGATGGTACCTATTGAAAAAAAGGAAAGAAAAAAAGTTAGTATTTGTGATATAAAAGTCTTGGTTAAGAAATGAAAGATAAAGAATAGCAAAAAAATATAAAAAATACGTAAATTTACCTTCTGCTTTTTCAAACCCCGGGACTTCGTTATTCAATAAATATGGTTTTTTAAAACTAGTTTTATAATCATATTTTAAGTTTAAATGGTCAATATTATCCGCTATCACTTGTTCAAATCCATAGATATTTACTGGTAAGATTACTGATAATAAAAAGCTTATTAAAATAGTCTTCATCTTTCTCCCTCTTTTTAAAATTGATATTTGGTATTTAGAAAAAAAGTTAATGAAAATAAAAAAAGTGATTAAAACATCATTTTTCAAACTGTGATGAGGTAGACGCTAGTTATTGGTTAACCCCTCAAATTCAAAGCCAAATTAGGTAGTTGCATTGATAGTAATTTTGGGCAAGGTTAAAGTTTAAAATTCTTGCCCGTTTTATACAAACCAATTGATGATGTTTTTAGTTGAAATTTGAATTAATTATTTTTAATTTTTGATCAGCTTAGAAAGTAAATCAACAGTATAGTATATGTAAGTCCCAAGGATTTTGAAGCCATTAACCCCAATGATAAATTAACTAATAAATTAACATAAATATGGGCAAGATAAGTCCAGTGATTAGCTAACGATAGTGTGAAGTTAAAATCTTACTAAACAAGTGTAAGGTAAATAGTACACTTGAACTAAGTTAAATAAACTAGCATAGCTAACAAAACTAAAAAGTATAGCTTATTATATAAAATAAATGAAAAAAAACTCTTAATAAAAAAAATCCTTAATAAGAAAACTCTAGAGAAAGAGACTGCTTATATACCTTTTATAGATATAAAATCCGTTGATTTACTACATTTTGTATTCATACTCAATATATACCTAATCAAATATTAACAGTAACTTTGATATTAGTCTTCTTTGCATGACTTTCCGAAGTCCAAAGTTTGCATTGAATCTTAGTTGATTATACCATCCAATTCCGGAAAGTAGAGTGATTTGATTAGTAGTAGCCTTGATATAGAAGATTCGAAAAAAATAAAAGTGTCTTTTATTCTCTTTTTAATATTTTATTTCTATTAATAAGATAATTTATAAATGCCAGTTTATATACTTTGTATATTTTACAACAAATTACCTTTTAGCTTTTTTATAATTCTATTAAACTTTATATAATCTATATTAATTTCAATAAATTATATAAAATTTCAAAATTCTTTAAGACCATTTATATTTTTCATCTATTCTCTAATAATTGTTTATTTAGAATGCAATTTTTACTTGAAATACTAATACAGATAAACAATATATTAAGTAAATGTTTTTGACTTCTTATGCCCTATTTGACTGCTGTTTTGTAAGACAAGCATGGTTATATTTTTGTAAATTATAATCTAAAAGTACTAGCTTTTATTTATCAAAAGTTAATACAAATCAATTTCAACGATCATTTAGGGATGTATTTTTCAAAATTTTCCTAACAATTTTTTCACTCAAATAACGCCTAAAAAACGAAAAAAATGATGAGACCAAAAAAAACACTACGAATGTCCATTAAAAGCACCATCTTTCAAGACGTGGAAATTTTATCCAGATTGAAAGCATAAACTACATCATCTTCCGCTATCTTTATATCAAAAAATAGAAAGTATTCATTGAAAAATAACAGCGGTACATTTTAAAAGGATTTGGTTAAAAGTGCTTATCAAAGATAAAATAATAAACTAATTCAAAACATTTTCTATTAATTCGTTGATAATAATAAAAGCGGGAAATAATGTTTTAAACAATTACTTTGTATTAATTTATTATCCTTAATAAACTCTATTACTATATTTTGATAAGAAGAGATCAAAAAAGGTGTAGTATAGTTGAATAAGTAGTAAATTGTATATAAAGTAATAGAAGCTTTGATTAAAAAAGCAATGGGTTGTATATAATAAATATTACAGTTTAACTTAATAATGTTTCACTCAATTTATAAAAAGAAGAATAAACAGTGTATAAAAAATGATTGAAATTGCGTTACAAGAAGATAACGAAATGGAATTAAACAACAATATTATGGTTATATAATTGAATTGAATGAACTAATTATTAACTCTCTAAAAAGATAGCATCTATTTCTATTTTTAAATAAAATAATAGAATGCCATAATAAAGCATAATTACAAATTTAGAAAATACTCTGAACACTATTTTATTAAAGAATTTTTAATTTATTAATTGAGTAGAACCTTAGTCAACAACTATTAGACTTAAAGGTTTAATTTTTCAAACATTTTGTTTATAATTTATTATAATTTATTAAGATTTTAAAAATGAGTTAATATCCAATTAAGGAATACATTTATTTGTCTTTATTGAAAGTTTATTAGCATAATAATTTGCTTATACATTCAAAATAGGCTATATTAAATTTTAATTTTAGTTCTATTATTACATATTTACAATTAAAAATAAAAAGTATTATATATGGGTTATAATTAGATTATAAAATAGTTTTAATAATAAAATAAAGAATAATAAAGATAAGTAAAGTTTAATTTAATAAAAAGGGTGGGAACAAATAAATTTCGATAATAACAGATATGTCCAAACACAATGATTTATGCTTTATATCATTCCTCCTTTGGTATTGAAGTTACTCAATAAATCTTTTACATTTGTTTCTAAATTAATTATTAACTATTTTTTGTATGGAAATAATAAAATATTACACAGTTTATTCTTTAATTATAAAATAACTAAAGTAAGCTACGAATTATACAAATAAATAAAATAGTTTTATCTAAATTATATAAAGTATAACAAAATAATAGAGTCGCATTCTGTAAATATGATTAATCACTATATTGATTTTAAGGAAGATAATACCATAATAAAGATTTAGCTTTGATAATAAACAAAGGATATATTAAAATGGGTGAATGACATCATCCATTTAATGAAGCATGATTAAGCTAAAACTAATTATTCCTTTTTTATTATCAAATTTTATAATTTATTTAATTTCAGAATAAATTTCTATTT
>JASVEC010000079.1:0-83345 GCA_030770535.1 Batkoa obscura
TTTGGTGTAATTCTCCTTTCCACCAATTTTGATATTGATCATCTACTACTTTGATAATATCACCTTTATGAAAACCTAATTCTCCTTTTTCGCTGGGTATAAAATCAAACAATGCTCTTACTTGAAACTTAACATTATTTTTCTATTTATAAATAATAAATTAAAGTTATAATTTTTACAATTTAATTTAGCTTACTTTGGTTGAAGCTTCATTAATGCTACTTGTTTCACTATTTAGCATATTTGTTTATTACCACTTGTAGTAGCATTGATACTAACATTATTATTAGTAGTGGTATAACTTGGTTGATGGGTCTAAATAAATACTAATAAATAATTTGATAAAATTTATAATAATAGATTACTTTGCTTCTCTTTCAGAAAGAGACAATGCTAACGCTAATTGAAATTCTTCTTCTTCTTTTTGTTGATCATAATTATCCTAAAAGTAAATAAATAAACTATATCCATTGATGATGTAATTAATTTTATAATTTACTTTAGCTTTAGGTAAAGAACTATCTTTGGTAGGGAATACAAATCCTAATTAATGAACATCAAACTTTATACTTAATATCAATAAAAAGATTATGGTTACCTTGAGTAATTAATTGATTATAAGTTTCTTCCATCAAACCTAAAGTTGGATCTGATTTAAAATTCTTGACTCCAATCTCTAATTAATTGTAAAATACGGTCCTTAACTTTACTATGTACAGACTGATTATAGATTTAAATTAAAAATTACTATCGTCAAAGCATAAACAATAAATAAACCTACTTGATCTTTCAACACTCTTATTAAAGTAGTAGTAAATGATCTTGAAGCAATTTCTCTTTTTGCTGACAACCCACTATTTTTTACTAAAGCTTCAGCTAACTATTAAAGTTTAATAAATTACTATTAATTATTTTTTATAAAATTAACTAAACTTACTGTTAAAGAATAAAGTACTACATTAGCATTCCTATGAACCATACGCTTAATTAAAGCAGCAATACACTCTCTTGCACTATTGATTATAGTTTTAATTTGGTTGTTTACTATAGGAAATTCAATATTTTAAACTTACCTTGTTTCATTATTGACTTTATCACAAATTTCTAAATTGATAGCCCAATCTTCACTAGTCAAAGATTCACTAGTAGCTTTTGCTAAAAGAATAAAACATCAACAAAAGTTCTTTTTAATAATAAATCCATGTTACTTACCAACTTTATCTTCAAAAGGATTAGTCGAACGAAACATAATGGAGTTAAATAATAGAGGCTATTTATATATACAATAGAAACTATGGAAATTTAAATAAAAGTAATCAAATAACAATGAAAAATTAATTTTTTTTCACTTCAAGTGTTTTTGTTATTTTTATATCATCATTCAATTTTCTAAACCTAATTTTGTTAATATAGTCAATTACCTCACTTTTTAATTAATAATTCATCTTTCATTGGTGCGATTTATAGCCAATAATTTAAATTAATCTAGCATTGCAACTTTCTATGATTTATTTAACTGTTTATTTGAGAATTAGTTTTTTTAAATTGTAAAGATATTAATAAATAGACTATACAAAAAAAAAAAAGTAGAAATTTGATCTAAAAATCTATGCAAATTAAGTCATAACAGTTTCTATAGCTGTGTTCAAGAACTCCAATTAAATTTATAGCTTGGCATTCAACTTGCTTAGATTTAATAGCTATTTATTTTTAATTGTCCGCTTGGCATTGAATAATTTTTTTACTAATTTATTAAAGTATCCGATGAATACTTTAGTTTTAATTCTATAATATTTTTCAATTTAGCTATATTTATTATATAATTTTGTTATTGTCTATATGAAATGGGTTATTCATTAAGGATTACTAATAGACTACTTGTTCATTTAAATTAACAATCCGTTTTAATTTTTATGATAATAATAAAAATAACTTAACAAAATAATAGAAACTTTCTAGTGCTTTGGTATTTTTTTATGTATAAAATATATATGCGAGTATTTTTAAATAAGCAAGCATAGTAATCAAAATTTACAAATAATTTACTTTTATTTTAATTATATTATTAAAAAGTTTTGAGCTTTTTTATAGCTAGTTTAATTTAGTTTTTAATTTTTATAGCTAATTATTTTAAAAATTGTTATTTAATACTTATTACAATATTTATTTTTATCTTATAAAAATCATTTAACTTTAATTCGACTTAGAAATAAAATGTCTTGACATGGAAATGCTTTTTTTTTGAAAACCTTCAAAGAACTTTTGGCTTCCAAGTGTTTTATCATTAGAGAGAATTTAAATTGAACTATATGACAATAAACCAAGAAGGTAGCCAGGTAAGGTAAAGGAGAGAAAATAGACAGTTCCAACCGGCCCACTTTCGAGTTTTGAAGGTTGAACGATATGGAAGTGAACTCCAGTTTGTAAATTGCAACCCAACAATGAAAAATGGTAAAAGCTGAGGCAGAAGAGTCTGTAACATTGGTGTTGGAGAATGAATCATAGTGAAAATAGATCGCTCATAAACTTATAGCAATAGGGAAAGCTTGGAGTAGGACTTTAAGAGAGGCGGAGATAAGAGGTTGATTGTGTTTAGGAGACGTATTAAGGAAATTGGAGGTAGGGAAATTTAAAAATTTAGTTATTTTGTGATAGAAAGGCTGAATAGTTAGACAAGAATAAATATATGGGGATGTTTTTTTTGATCTCATTTTTTTCGATCTCATTTTTTTCATTTTTTAAGCGCTACTTGAGCGGAAAGATTGTTACTAAAATTCTTAAACACAAAAATATATCCCCATGTAATTAATTTGAGATTTAAGAACATCACAGAAAATACATTCTTTACGGGAATTAGGGATAGAATGAGAAAGGTCAAGGGAAGCTTCAAGGCTCTGGTATTTTTGTGTTTGGGAATTTTACTAATAAATTTTTCGCCTAAATAGCGCTTAAAAAATAGAAAAAGTAATAAAACCAAAAAAAACATCTTCATAGAATGAAATAGATTTTTAGGCTAAGAAATTTACACAAAATAGTGTAGATAAAACATGTTCAGATGATTTTTTTTAACAATATATGATATAGGTAGGTATTCTCATTAGACATAGTTGATAATCCATCCTTTAATCATAGGGCGCCAGCACTTAGCAAAGGCATTTTAGGTTGGGACTAATTGGTTTATTTTAAAAATAGGGTGACCTTTTTTTTAAATCATTAATGGAAGATTAGTCATAAACTCGGTAGAGTATTAGCTTGGAGATAGGTGGAAAATATTTCTATTCATTTGTTTTTATATTTCTCGAGTGATATTGAGTAAAGAAATTTTAATAAAATTTATATAAACAAAAAGACATCTCCACATACTTTTTTAATCAGCTATTTTTAATCGGCTATTTTTTTACTATTAAATTAAACATTAAAATTAAAACAATGAAAAATTATAATTTTCATTTTACCAGTCAATAAATATTAAGAGAGAGTAAGTTGCCTTGTGATATTTAACAAATCTAAATGAAAAGTTGCACTATACAAATTATAATATGGGGATGTTTTTTTTTGTTTAAGAATTTTACCAACAAATTTTCCACTCAAATAGTGCTTAAAAAATGGAAAAAGTAATGAAGCCAAAAAAAAACAGCCTCATATGGTAAAGTTAAAGCGAAAAGTTTTGATTTTGTCAGTACTATAGTCAAATCAATGGGCTTAGCATACTCTAAGTTTCTATTTTTCAAAAGAAATAATAAACAATGGTACAAGATAGGAATCATAATGTGGGATATATAAGCTAAGAGCATTTTTAATACGTATTTTACTAGGTTCAAGGTGCTAGTAATCAATAAATTAATATGTTTCGGTATTATCTCAACACCAGAATAAAATAGTTTTAAAGAAAGCGTAAGAAATTTAAAATAATAACATAAACGAAGACTTTGACAAATATAAATATATAATAAGTTTGGATACAGACCATTTATACTTGTTAACACTAAACTTCCAATTGGTCTTTGGTATTATTAAAACTCCTTGTAAATTCACTAATGATCAACTGAGCATTAATATTTTTCAAAATCAATTTCCCCAACTATTTTCATTAATTAATGTAATTCGTTGACAGTTTTTTTCGAGGAATTTTATATCATTTTTTTATGTTAATCAATAGAGACAAATAACAAATTGAATGGATTTTAAATTATATTTTTTAAAATTAAACTTCAAACTACTTATCTTATTGAGATAATGCTGAGCAGTTAGATGTACAAAATAAGACGAGGTTGGAAACATTATTGGTGTATAACCAATTGAGCCATATATCATCCTTCTTTCGATGTTAGCTTGTAGACTCAATCTACATATAAATTGTAAGCTCAAAAGCTCTCTAGCTTGAACCAAATAATCAATTAATTTTGTACAAATGTTATCTATCCATTTGAATTGTTTTAGTCTCGTCAACAATATAATAATACATTATAAAGCTTGTAAAGTTGACTTACAAGCAAATGGTGCTTTGAATATAAATGCAAGTAGACTTCACAATATGGGGGTGTTTTTTAGCTTCATTACTTTTTCTACCTTTTAAGCACTATTTGAGTGGAAAAATTGTTAGTAAAATTCTTAAACGCAAAAATACATCCCCATTTAGTGTTTTCTAACTCAGTTCTTATTAGTATTTAGGCTTATATTTTTTTAATAACAAGGGATGCTTAAATGTTTTAGTTTCACCACTTTTCTATTCTTTTAAGCATTATTTGGGTAGAAAAGTACTAAAATTGTCAAAATACTTGTTCACATATATTCTTTGCTAAAAAAGTAATAGTATTTGACCAAAGTTGAATTTCTTTTCAGCTGATTTATGAGCCACATAAAGAACAATACGACAAAAGTGCAGAATATAAAAGAGAGATTGGGTTGCTTGAACTCAAAAAAAGTCAAGAAATGGAAAAGCCACACTCATCTAAAAGAACTGTTTTAACAATGAAAATAAAGCTTGATATAATTCATTTAGCTCAAAATAAAATATCCCATCAAAGTATAGCAAAAAAATATGGGGTTGGAAGAAGTACCGTAACCAAGATTCTATCTCGTAAGGACAAGATTGTTCAATTAAGTAATGGTATATTGGAGGATGAAAGAAAAAGGATTAGATTAAATGAGTTTGAAGATATTGAGCGTAAAGTTCTTGGATGGTTTGGTGCCAATCATAAAAGGAACAAAAGCAGAATTCTAATGCTTCCATTACAATATAACAGACAAATTATAATTGATAAGGCCAATAAAATCGCTGTTGAGTTAGGCAAAGGTGATATTGTAGCTGATGAGAAGTGGTTAAAGAAATTTTGTAGAAGGCATAAAGTCAAGTTTATAAATGACATCAAGAATAATTCTACTTGTTTAAATGATACTTCAAACCATACCACTACTGACGCTAATTCATTAGATAATGACACTGTATATATATCCTCTGATTCTAATAATGGTTTTGATTCTTCAATAAATAATAGTTATAATAAAACTAAAGACCAAATCGTTCAACATATCAATTATCAAATACAAAATGAAAATGAAAGTGTGATTATTGAACCAAACAATCTAAATCTAACTGATTGTGAATATAATATTATTAATGATTTAAATCAAAAAATTAATAATTTAAGGAGAACGATTGACGATCTAAAACAAAATGTTGGTAATCGAGATTTGATGGTTGATTTTCTATCTGATCACGTTTATAGTTTGTCTGAATATGTACTTTCAATAGGTCAATGTGTTACACAGGATAATCTACAATTCAGTAACTTAACTAACCACATGAATACATCAAATCAATTTTCAAATCCTTGTCTTTTGACTAATCTACACTTTCGTCAAATTGGTAATCAACTGAACATGGCTAATTTAAATATATCGTCAATTAATGCGTCTAACTCAATGTCAAACTTTCAGGGGCCTTCCAGGATTTGGCACTAACAATAATACCTCAAGCAACTTAGATAATGAATATTTACATTTCCCAAATTATTTTTTTGAGAATATTTAGGCTTGCTAAACGTGCTTTATCCTCTTCTTTAAATTCTGTACTTCTAAACTCTATACTTAATATTAAGCATTTCCAATATTTTCTAATTATAGTATATGTATAATAAAAACAATATCCTTATATTATTGTTACTATTATCATAGTGCTATGTTGCTATAATTAATATACTCTACATCATAATAGCCATTTATTACTAGTCTATTTTATTAATCATCAATCATAGTAAGCTAATCATGATCTTTAAATTTTAAATAACAATAATAATTTATGTTTAATTTTTGACCAAGCTTTTAACGATCATTATAGTTAACATACATATGTATAGTGTGACAATAACTTTGTTTAAATTTATGTATATTTGTTAAAACATTTTACAACAATAATAAAATTGAGTTAATTTGAATACATGAAAGTATTTTATTCTTATCAATAATTACATAGACTAGATAGTAAAATGCTATTACCTTTAAAAGAAATATCAAAAAATAATACAGGAAACCTGTATCCAAATGCAAAACTATAAAAGCATAAAGATTGAACTCTATTTCTATAATTTCTTATTTGAAATGAATTCAACCTTTGATTTAAACAACCCAGACTCTTACCACCATAAAACCATTCAACTAAAAGATAAAATTTATCGTAAGTAATTAAATCACTCATATAAAGTCAAACCAACAATTTTTCAGATTATGTTGAGGAAGGTTTAGAAAATGCACCATATGTTTTATTACTACATGGGTTCCCAGAAGTAAATCAAAAGATCAACAAACTATAAACCTCTAATTAGTTTTTAGTCCTGGTACATGTGGAAGTACCAGATTTCATACTTAGTTGAAAAAGGGTATCACGTGGTAGCCTTTGATATGCCAGGTTATGGAGAAACAAAAGTAGAAAACAAACTTGAAAATTATACCTTAAAAGTGATAGCTGAGGATATTTATACTATTTTCACAGAGAATTTTCAACAGAATAAAGTATATATCATTGCTCATGATTGGGGTAGTTTTATTGGTTGGGAATTAGCTTACAGATATCCAGAAAATATTCAAGGCTATATTAGTTTAAGTATACCATATTTTCCAACACTTGGAGAGCCAAAGAGTGAAAGACAAAAAGCTGAAGCATTTCCAGTTCTTGGTTATCAGGTAATTTGAAATACACAGCCAAGTTAGTGAATCAAGGTAATTAGCTATTTTATTATTATATAGGTGGCTTTGAATGAAGGAAACATTGGAGAGTTTGATCAAAATGTAGAAAAATTCGTCAAAGCTTTTTATATCACGGTACCAAACTTTGACAAAACTAATTATCTTAAAGTACCCTTGGATAAGTCATTGTTTGATCACTTTGATACTTTTGATAACTCAAAATCGGAATATATTGATGAAAATGTAACAGTTGTTATTTTTATTAAATATAATTAATGTTTATTAATATTCCTATATAGTACTTGAATTATTTAATCAAACAATTTAAAATTCAAGGTACCCAGGGCCCAACTAATTGGTATCGTACAAGCTTATTGAATGGTAAAAACGATCAAGAGAAACCCAATTTAAATATTAGTGTTAAATGTTTACAGGTAAGGATATGCTTAATGCTTTCATTATATTGGTTTTTAACGAAGAAATAGATATTAGGTGATAGAGATTTCTGTACAGGATTTAAAGATTTTGCTCAACATTACTTAAAAGAGGCTTCAACGGAGGCAAGTGGCTTATACTTTCTTATTATTAGTCTTTAATAACTGTTTTTATAGATTATCAATGGTGGTCATTGGATTCAATATCTTAACTATGAGAAAGTGAATTCACTGATTGGAGATTTTTTAAAGCAGGTTTAGAATTCAAATCGACAACTGTTATTCAAAATAAAATTAAGCTATCATTATGTGAAGTGTTTTTTTGGTTTCATTATTTTTTCCATCTTTTAAGCGTTATTTGAGCGAAAAATCATTAGCAAAATCCTTTAATATATGTGAATGTATTTTTTTAATATTATGTCTCACTTTCAAGAATTTAAAAAACAGCTATGATAAACCTCAACATTGTATGCGTACACTGGGAATCGAACCCAGGCCACTTCTTTGGAAGAGAAGTATTCTACCTCTATACTATGTACGCTAAACTTATTTTCATAGAAAGATTTAAAAATATATATTAAAAAAAGTTAGTCATTATAATAGTTCACCCATATGGGTGTATTTTTTTTGACTTCACTATTTTTCCACTTTTTAAGTGTTATTTAAGTGGAAAATTTGTTAGTGAAATTCTTAAGCACAAAAATACATCACCATATAATTTAATTACACTTTTAGTAAAAGTATGGATATTTTCAGTAAAAAAACAGCAGAAATAAAAATTTTAACTTTATCACTTCCAGAAATGATCTTAATATGAGGTGTGAAATCTGGTACTCAGTGATTGGAGTCAAAAAACAGCTATTGCTCAGTTGACTACACTATAAGTCGAAAGGTCTTAGTTTATGTGACTAAGATAAGCTTGGATTATGAAGGATAGCACGTAATAGGCTACAAACTATGTAAAACAAATAGAATAGATAATACTAATGTAAAATCTACGTAAAATACTATTAAGAAAACTCAGTGGCTTTATTAGGTGTTCGAGATATCAGTGAGTAATTCAGTTAAAAAGCCTCGAACTACTATACTGAGAACTCTTTTATACTCTGAAAAGTATAAATATCAAAATGAGAGGATAATATTCTTTGGGATGGAGCTAGAAATTCTCATAGCAAATCAAACTAAGAACGTAGGATTGATTTTCTCTGAACTCGAGAACACAATAGCTTAGGCAATTATTATGCTATAATTAACCATGGGACTCACAAAGCGATATTTCACAGAGGGACTTTGACATCATTAACGATTATGCTATCCTGATAAGCATTGGCAACATAAACGGTATTGATAAAGCAGATTAATACTGGAGTGTTTTTAATAAATGGAATGGGGTATAGGATCTTGCTTTTATAGTAATTATTAGGTAAATCAGAATTTTTTTGTTTTTAATTGATACATTGTTAAAATAAAAAAAATTGAATGAGAATGATTTGATATAAAGGGTCTTTTTCTGTTTCACGAAATCTAGTTGATGACCTGAGTAAAAAACTCTCTTTAAGCACTTCTGAATAAAGGTATTTAGTGATATCTGGGTATGAAGTTAGGATTAGGGGATGTATGCGTTTCTTTAATTTCTCAAATTTTTAACTGCAGGATAAATAAAATTATCTACATGAGAGAAAAAATGCATATGGGAATGTATTTGTTTTTAAGAATTTCACTAACAAATTTTCGGCTCAAATAGTGCTTAAAAAATGGAAAAATAATGAAGTCAAAAAAAAAACACTCCTATATAGACAAATGGCCCAATTTACACCATTTTAACCAACAGTTTATATACTCACCTTTTTCACATAAAGGAACTAGATTCTATTTTAAAACGTAACTTTTTATTGCTTCAAATCCTTACAGTAGAACAAAAATACACTTATTTGGGAAAATGACTTAATGTTTGTAAATCTTTATGAATTCTATTTAATCCAAAAATAATTTAAAAATAATTTAAAAACTATTTTAGAGACAAGAAATGTAAGTTGTTTTAAAATAAAAACATATGATTCACTTTGTTGTATTTTATTTCACTCGTATTGTTTATTTCCAAGCTATAATAAAGTCCAAAAAATTTAGTATTAGAATCATTTTACTAGCTACTGTATTAAGTGAGGATATATATGGGGATGTATTTTTGTGTTTAAGAATCCTACTAACAATTTTTCTGCTTAAATAGCGCTTAAAAATGGAAAAAATAATGAAGTCAAAAAAAACACTCCCATATGGTGATTTTTTTTTGATTTCATTACTTTTTCTATTTTTTAAACTCTATTTGACCAAAGGTTGTTAGTGAAATTCTTAAACAAAAAAACATATCCCCATATGATGATGTTTTTTTTGATTTCACCTTTTCCATTTTTAAGTGCCATTTGAGCGGAAAGATTTCTAATAAAGTTCTTAAATGAAAAAATACATCCTCATATGTTGCTAAGTATTGTAAAAAATAGATAATAAAAATACAACTTAAACAACAAATAGTTTTTATGTCTAAAAAAAGCCTATTTTAAATAATTTTTTCAATTGTTGCAGTTATATGTTTACTGTTTATTTTTTTGTATAACTCTTAACATTAGGTAATCCCCTATATGATTATAGAAAACTAAATTTTACAGCGGTATTTAACAGCTTAAAGTTAGCAGTTTATTGCCATCTAAAACTAATGAAATAATCACATTAGTCACTATTTGTTATTTAATGTGACTTATAATTAGTATATTATAATATTTGTACAATGTATATGGGGATGTATTTTTATGTTTAAGAATTTTACTAACAAATTTTCCATTTAAATAGCGCTTAAAAAATGGAAAAAATAATGAAGTCAAAAAAAACACCCCCATATGGTATAGGAGTAAAAAATACCGATATTTAATATAATAGCTATAAACAGAATTCAGGAGAAACGCAGGTTTCGAAGAAGATAAAGTATATTTTAAAGGCCAAAGATTTATGAATGAGTTAGGGAATTGAAAAACCGATCATCAAAGCAGTCTAAAATACTACCTTTGATAATGTGCTTTGAAAAACCCAGGTTAATCGACATTACATCAAATCATTAATCAGCTCACTTTCCCAAGTTGTGTTGAATTGGATATTGTTTTGACCAAAAAAGGAATTGATTAGTTGTGTTGTACTATATGGGTTACTTTGATGAACCGTATGGAATTGGGTATTATTTTGATTAAAGGATTGGTTAATTGAGGAAATATAAGAATTTACAAATTGATTTGGTGTATTTATGTGAATGTCCAAATTACTAAATAATACATTGTTATTTACAACATTTTATGTTATTGAAGCTACGCGTTGACTTAACTTATTTAATTGTTCAGACAAAACTTTGGTATTTGAATTTATATTATTAATAATTTCTTTTAAATCATTAATAGCACTAGCTTTACTTTTACTTGAGTTTGCTTTTCTCAAATCAATAATGTCGTTTGGATCTCGAAACTGTGTCTCAGAATCAATATGAGCTGATTGGTCTTGGTTTTTACTATATTGGATTTGAATATTATCAGGATTTACAGATGAGCCCACCTGATCACACTCATTGGCTTTTGTTAGATCAATAATATTACCAAAAACTGAGCACACATTATCAATGTCCTTGATCAAGTAATTACTATGAGTGGTAGAGCCATGGAGCGACGATATTGTATTACTACTGCTTAGAGAATCGCTTGAACGAATGGGGCTGTCATTGGTGTTGCTTTCAAATTTGAGTTTAAATCTTCTACAAAATCTCTTCAACCATTTCTTATCAGCTATAAAGTCGGCTTTGCTTAATTCAACAGCGATTTCATTGGCTTTATTAATTATAGCTTGCTTGTTGTATTGTAAAGGAAGTAGTAGATTCCCATCGTTATTTCTTTTGAGACTAGTACCAAACCACTCAAAGACTTTACGCTCAATATCGACAGAATGATTCACTCTAATACGTTTTCTTTCATCTTCAGTTACACCTTTACTTTCTTTGATAATATCATCTTTTCTTAACAAAATCTTAGTGACTGTGCTTCTTCCAATTCCATATATTTTTGCTATACTTTGGTGAGACATTTTATTTTCAGCTAAATTGATTATATCGAGCTTTATTTTCATCATTAAAACAACTCTTTTGGACGAAGAATTTTCTTTCATAATTTAAAGTTGATTTGATTATTATTTTTAAAATAAGTTTTTCAGAAAACGTTGCATTTATTGAATTTATACTATTTAGCTAAGTTCTTATAACGCTAACTATGAAATTATGTTAATTCTTTAGATGCTAAATAACTCAAACAGGTCTGATTGGATATTGATTTTTTGATTGATTTTTTGATTATTGAAAAATGCTTATTTCTTAATCAGGGTTATTGGTGAGCAGTGTTCATTCACTGTAATTTATTTTGAGTTATATAGAAATTTGATGAGCATATATTATTCATGGTACTCAAATGATTGAAATAGGTATAAACTATTTGGGTTTATATCATCCCTGTATCGACAAGTTTTTTAAAGGCTAATAATGTTAAAACAAAAACTATATTAAAGTTTAATATATAAAAAACATTGCTACATTATTCATTAAATGAATATTTCCAATTCAACTTAAGTGTTATATTATCGGTTTATCCCCTACATTGTCTTAACTAAATGCTTTAAATAGCGCTTTTATTCGTTTCTGTTTGACTTTAGTTAATACAAAAGTATTCAAAGTTATATAAAAATAGACTATACACCCTTGCCACTTTATATTAAAATTTTATTGTATGATTTTACTTAGATCTTTCTTATTTGTATTAATAGTATTTACCATAACATTAAAACGCTTAGGATTCAATATTTTCCTAAACAAAAATTACTAGAATAAAACAAAAAATCCTAAAAATTACCAGAATCCATCTGAATTGAAAGCTGTTTATGTTGAAATATAGGTATGTTATGAGTTATCTTTTGACTTTGTATCGCCTATCTTTTTTATATCTATTTTTGATAGTGCTAAGTTATACAATGCCATATTTGAACATTTCCCCTTCTAGACTATTCAAGTTTCTTAATAACTTGTTCTACATAATCAATATTTCTATTTATAAAAAATATTAATATCCGAAAGTTGAAAATTAAATTTAATATTTTACTCCTTTTAAATGCGATTTTGGGCACTTTTGATTTTTATTTAATCATTTTAAAGGTTGGCATTTTATGTTTTATATTGACCAAAGACGAAGTAAAAGTGCCCAATTCACATTTAAAACGACTTGATAATAGCAGTCAACCTATATGATTTTTAAGATCAATATTATTCTTAAATAATCAATGTAGTTAAAAATAAACCTTAATAGGCTTGCTTAACTTTATTTTTTAATTAAGATTTCACTTATTAGTAATTCTACCTTCTTCAAATTTTAATAAAAAGTATATTTCCATATTAAAACAATTTAAATTAAATATGACTAAAGTGTACTTAATCTTCCAAAAGATTACATTAATGTTCAATTATTTGATTAAACTTTAAATAATTCATGTCAAGTATTTTATATCTTAACTCTCCTTTTATAAAAGTTATTGAGCATTATTAAGTCAAACTAACGAGATCATTTTAATAACTTAAAGTTGCCATAATCAAGATTTAATGTACAAATAGATTATTTGTATTTATAGGTTATTTTTGGATTATGATATCTTCAAGTTATAAAGAGAACCACATTTAGCTTAAATTGGTAACAGTTCGTTCGTCACTTCATCAAAGGAATAGTCAACTTATTTGAAGCATAATCAAATCATTGATTAATGTGATACTGTGAATTTCAATATATGAGACTTTATGATGTTATAGATATTATTATATGGGGATGTATTTTTGTGTTTAAGAATTTTACCAACAAAATTTCCGCTTAAATGGCGCTTAGAAAATGGAAAAAATAATGAAGTCAAAAAAAACACTCTCATATGATGTTGGCTTTTTTTATTTAATTTTACATTTTTCAAGCGCTATTAAGTGAGAAATTATCGGTAGGAACCAAACAAAAAAGACATGGGGATATATCTTTTGTTTAATAACTTTACTAATAATCTTTCCGCTCAAATAGCGCTTAAAAATGTGAAAGTAATGAAACCAAAAAAATATCCCCACATGTTCTAATGACATCTTATATTTGGTTAAGTCGATATACTCTAACAACCCAATAACCAAATGAATAATGGAATCCTTTTTTAGGATAAAAAGCAGTAATATAAAAAGACTTCCCATCTAAAAAGTGTTTCGTCTTTGAAATAAAAAACGAACATGGACAGTCTGCTTAAAAATAAAGCATCAAGACAATATAACAAGCAAATCTGGTATAAGAAGAAATAAAGTGACTATGATGTCTTTGAAAAAAGACGTAACTATTCAAGAAGGTAACAATATGTCTGAAGATGAAAGTAAAATAATCAGGATAAACGAAGTTCATAGTAGAGGAAATTTACCATTCCCATTGCAATCTAATGAGGAAAATTTAATTTAAAGCCCAAAAGAAAGTTTATTAAGTTATTCATAACACCTTTTATAGCTAGCGGAAAATTTATAAAGAGCATATGTAGAAATTATAAGTTTAAACTGGTCAACAGCATCAAATGTACTCCCATTTATGTAAAGAACAATTCAAACGGCCATAATGCAATGTAATTATGCTATGGTTATTCTATTGGTCCCAATCCTTTGGATGACTCCACTGTGAATGTCTTCTTTGATTTTGATGATCCTGTCGATTCGCCAAATGATGCTAATTCAGAGGCTTCATTGACAAGCTCTATAGTTGATACTGATACTTTTGATAGAGACATTTCAGATATACATTCTAATTCCGATAACGTCTTTTCCTCGCTAATAGGCAATTCCTTTTATGAAACGCCCTTAAACGGCTTTCCTTATGATATTATGGCCCTTTTCAACAAATATATTGGGGATATACTCTTATTCTGTTAATGATATAAATTCTTTAATAGGTAATGGTTTTGGTGAAATAACCGCTTCCTATGGTTTTGATATAGATACTGACTCTTTAAATAGTAATGTTATAGATATACTCTATGGTTCTGGAAACATTATCAATTATTCAATGACTGAGAAATTTGAAACGAAGCCTTTCAGCAGTATTGTTGACCATCATTTCACTCTTATTATAGCCATAGTATCCCTTTGGATAATACTTATAGTGAATTGGATTAATCCGTAGATATTATCAGCATTTTCAACCAATCTAATGAAGTTAGAGATCAAATTATGAGGGAGAATATTAATTCAAACAATTTAGACTTAAATGAGGATGACAATCTCTCGGATAACCTTCTTTGTTATAAATTTTATAAGAGTTCCAGGAGAATGAAAAGGTCTGGTTGTACATTTTTTAATCATAAATATTCTGACATCTTAACTAGTTATAAATATAAACGCAATGCTAACGATGACTTAAAGGAAACAGAAAATGGTTTAATAAAGTAGATTCATCCACGAATCCCATTTACAAGGAAACCAAGAATAATGAATGGGGATGTATTTTTGTGTTTAAGAATTTTACTAATAAATTTTCCGCTCAAATAGCGCTTAAAAGGTGGAAAAAGTAATGAAATCAAAAAAATCATCCCCGAATATTTACATAAATATTATAATAGTATTGATATGAACACTTTAAATTTGCAAAGTAATATATCTAATATTGTTAAAAGTTTGGGATAAACAAGTACTAATCATGAAGATATATATAAAAACATGGCTGAATTTTACGATGAGCTTAAATATGATAATCCTATTAGGCTTTTTTACAGTGGTATTGATGAAGACAATCTATACTTGAATAATTATGAGTCTAATATTATCAATACTGTTAATTTACCAACGAATAATAATTGTAATAAAACAGATCCATCCATAAATCCTGTTTGTGATGAAAGTAAAAATAATGAAAATAAAAACATATTTAATAATGCTATCGATTTAAACACCTTATCCTCGTATAGCAATGAAACAAACATCACTAATATTTCAATGAATAATAATTTTGATGAGATAAGTATATCCATAAATCATGCCTATACCGAAATTAAAAATAATGAAAATAAAGGTTCAATATATGTGGGTGTTTTTTTTGGCTTCATCATTTTTTCTATCTTTTAAGCGCCATTTGAGCGGAAGAATTATTAGCAAAATTCTTAAACACAGAAATACATCCCCATATAATAACATCAATTCCGACATGTTAAATTCAAATGGTAGTGAAGCCGGTATAATAAATAACTTAATGCAGTTAATAATTGAATTTAAACTCAATTATCAAAAACATATCTAATCAAGTATTTCTGTTAAATAAAATTTAATTTGATAAATGAAAGTATTGAACAGTATAATAAACTACTCGGTAAATCACATAGCCTAATAAATATGGCAAATCAATTCTAAGTCCCCATATTTGACCAACCAACCAATATTTTGATCCAAATAATACTCATTTTGTTATATCAAATCAGCTTGCGTGCCCTCATATTTTTCCAATTAATTCATATCTTGGTATAAATAATAATGAATTTAGTAGCAATTCATACTTTGATTCATATAATAATCAGTTTATTAACAACTCATCTTTTAACCTAAATATTAATCCATATTCTAATTTAAACTATAAACAGATTAATACGAGGGATCAAAATGATTTATTCAATAAATTCGATGTAATGTTAACTAACTCAAGTTTTTCAGGGCTCAAATTCGATAATAACATTTCGGATAATAGTAACACAAATCAATTATAACGATAAACAGCTTTTATCAACGTATTTTATCCTTTTCTTTTTATGCCATTGATTTTTATGAACTCTCTGTAATGCTTATAACTTCGAATTTCAATAATTTTTATATCCGTAACACCTGTGCAACATAAACATTAGCCTTATTATGTTTGCTAACTGTATACTGCGTTATAATAATGCAAAGCAGTTTAGTATTGATGCTTTATTTATTATAAGTAATAATCAATAAATAAGTATCCTATTTAAATTTTTAAGTAACATTAATTATTATTTTTTAATTAGATACCAAAAACACTATGCCTTTATTATATGGGAGTGTTTTTTTTGACTTCATTGTTTTTTCCACTTTTCAAGCGCCATTTGAGTGGAAAATGTTGGTAAAATTCTTAAGCACAAAGATGCATCCCCATATAATGGAAACTAGAAGAGTTAGTTTAGAGAAAAGTCACATAGAGAAAGAACCTCTGAGCCTTAAGACTAAGAGCCATTGCAGAATAACAATTTTATTTTGTTTGATTTTTATATTAAGTTTCTTATCATTATATTAAATTTAGAGCAGTTTTTATATTTGTATATTATTAAATAGCTTTTATTTATTCATACATATTTCTTTGGATTGTCTGATACTATTAATATAGATTGTATGTATTATTTGTAAAGTATGATTTTATCATTTCAATTTTATAAAAAAAAATTAAAGATGCTAAAACTTTATTACCCCTTTAATTTCGATAAGCTCGATTACTGGGTTCATCTTAAATTTCACTATTACAAATAAAACATTCAATAGTTCCTGACTCTTTTGGGACTTCAAAGAATCACTTAAATATATATATATATATGTATTTAAGAACTCCACTAATAAATTTCCCACTCAAGTAGCGTTTAAAAGATAAAAAAAGTAATGAAACCAAAAGCATCCCTCATATACTGGAACTATTTGATAATAATACTATTTATTAATTTTTATTTTTGTTTATATAAAGCATTAGTTTTATATACTATTTAATCAAATTTATTTTTATTAGTAGTAAATCCTAATAATTTTTCTTTCTGCTATTTAATTTAAGTGTTTTGCGATTTTTGTAAATTTGGATTAACAATAACTTCAGCAATCTTCTTTTTAATCATTTAACTCTTTAAATAATAAAAAACTTAATGATTGTATACAAGTATAAAAAATTATGAAAAGTGATATAAAATATTTGAAAAACTATTGGACAGAATTTCTTTAATACAAAAAAGCCATTAGCTATTAACATCAATTAAATAAAAACTAGTATTAGTAAAATTTAGTTTAATTTAATTTAATTTAATTTTATAAAGGGAATTATTTTAAATTCTAGGCAAAATAAACTTCATAATTTAAAAAAATTCAATGCATATAAAACTCAAAAATACATTGTTTCTTTAAATCATACCAAAAACTATAAATGTTAACAGGTGACCTCATTTTTTGTTTTTATAGGTTAATCTTTATAGCAAAAAAATCAACCCAATCACAATCGCTTTTATGTAAATATGACGATTGACGATTTACAATGACTTAAATTGGTGCACGCTTTAAGAACCAAGTAACAATATTTAAATGGTGGAGTCTTTTTTTGAGTATTAGTAAATAGTAATAAAAATTCTTTATCTAAGAAAAGCGTGTTGTCCTTAAAATAACCAATGTACATTATGAACATTATGGATTCACTTGGAAACAAAGTATTACAACAAAGTGCAACAGATGAATCTGATATTGGAGGAATTAAAGTCACCGAGGTAAATGAATTCAATGACGGTGGCAACTTGGAATTCCCGTTGCAATGTAAAGGGGAAGATCTAATTGATAAAACCAGAAAAAAGTTTGTTAAGTTAGTCAAAACGCATTTTATAACTAATAAGAAATGGGTAAAAAAAATGTGTAAAATATTCAAGTTTGAACCAACAAATAATGTCAAAAGTGGTTCCACCCACTCAAATGATATGTCAAACAATAATTTTGGGTTGGCTTTATTCTTGATGTCTACTGGCGAATACGGTACTTTAGATACTGATGATGCGGATCTATCACATGGAGATGATAACAGTTTTAATTATCAATTGTGTAATAGTTTTAAAGGGGTATGTATATGTACAAATTCTATTTGTGGTAAAAGTATAAACAATGAAGATCTAGACCAATTCATCATTGATATTAATTCAAATACTATTTACTCAAGTGCCAGTGAGACCAGCATTATTAATAATTTAAGACAGATAATTAATAGTCAGGATTTATTAATCAAGACCTTATCCGAACAAGTTTCTAAATTAAGTCAAGACATAACTTTGGTAAATCAAAATGTTGAATATCAAAGCCGATTGCTGTGTAACTTTCAAAGTCAAACAAATATGGTAGATTGCACTGGATATCATCAGATTTCGCCAATTAATCCGTTTTTTGATATAAGTAACAACCAATTCGATCAGATTTGGCAAAACAATCCATATAATACATTCAATACAACCTTAAATAATCCATCTTCTGGTCTGAGCAATACTCAGGTTGATACGCTTTGCCAAAATACCTTACCTAATACATTGGATTCGATGGCAACTAACTTATCTTCTCATATAAATAATAATCAGTTTGGGATGTACCATCAAAATAATTCCTATAGCACTATTTTTCCAACTAATCCATTTTTTGGCCCAAATAGCACACAACTTAATGTAACTTACCAAAAAAATTCATTTGATGTATTCGATACAATGCCACTTAAACCAACTTCCCCAGGGCTCTATCTCGATAATAGCGCCCTGAGAAACATTGATAAAGGTTTCATACAATAGGAAGCAATTTTTTTAAACATATTCTATCCTTTTCCTTTTTGAGGTTATTTTTTCTCCTAAACTCTGTGCAATATTTTTTTTACCTATAACGCCTACGCAATGTAAATATTAGTCTTTTTGTATTCTCTAAGTATAGTCTACGTTGTAATAATACAAGGCTATTTGATATTGATATTTTATTAATTATGAGTAACAATAAATGAGTGTCATATTTAGATGTTCAAGTAGTATTAGCTACTATCTTGTTTTAATTAGCTTGGCTATTTTATCAATTTAAATTTAGGCTCATTCTTGTTTATATATTTTTTATATTTATGAAAGGTAAGAAACTCAAAATATTTTGTTTGTAAGTATAAAATATAAGATAAAAATGAGAACAAGATAAAATAGTAAGTGGTTATGTTAGAAATGTGGAAATATTATTCAACCATATTAAGATTGGCAAGAATTCAAATTTCAGAGTAACGTCTCTTGACTTCAACAGTATATGGGGATGTATTTTTGTGTTTAAGAATTTTACTAACAAATTTTCTGCTTAAATAGTGCTTAAAAAATGGAAAAAACAATGAAGTTAAAAAAAACACTCCCGTATGTTTAGAAGGTAAGTATCCTAATTTGTAATGCTAAATCTAGACGTGAAGTATTCAAGCTAAAATAGAGGATAATAATGAATTATTAGCAGTCAATTTTTATAATAAGATACTTATATATGATTAAATAACTCTTACTTGTTTCCTTGTTTCTCTCCAGCTTATCTGGAACTTTCAAGTATAAATCTTAACTTTTATACATGAAAGATCGTTTTTATTAGTTCATCTTTATGGATGAATTGTCTCGGATATGCCGCCAGATCTTTATTGACTAAATCATTTGCTCTCTTTATCCCCTCTTATATTTAAAATGAATGATAGTGTTACGAAAAGAATTATTTACAATTGGTGCCGTTTTAAATTTTAGAAACTAATTAACCAACACGACTACTAAATTTCAAATGTGCGCTAGCAAACTATGAATTATATAACCAACTATTTGTAATATCATACTTACTTGAAACTTATTGATTTTGTTTTTATTTTAGAATGAACAGTTAGCTACCATATATCCAGACTTGAATAATGTACTAGTTAACTAATTTTTAAATTTAAAAAAATAGCAAAAAAGGACAATTGATAAAAAAATATCTGTTTATATTGTATATGTACTATTCTCTATTAAAGTGAGTAGATGAATGGTATTTTTCTAGGTTTATAAAAAATTCTACCTTTATTAAACAATTTTTCCTGATATTATGATTTTAAAGCAATGGAGAGTAATATTGTATATGTTAAAATGTAATTCTTAATAAATATGGTTTATTACTCATACATCATCATGCTAATGGTTATTCCAAAGCTTATAGTACTCCCCTTTAAGCTTTAAAAGATCGTCATGTGTGCCTCGTTCATGGATTTTACCATCCTTCAAACTAGATCCTATTTTAGTCATGCTTATCAAATTAAAGTAATTTAGTTACCATATAATACAATCAGCATGTTTTATGGTTGTCAGTCTATGTGCAATAATGACCATAGTTTTCTTTTCTCTTGAGAGATTCTTTAAAGCTTTTTGCAAAAGGTTCTCTGTGATACTAAAATAATAAGGTTAACTAAGAAATTAAAGATCTTATGTTAGTTACTTATCCAATGATGAAGTAGCTTCATCAAGTATAATAACTGGTGAATTTTTTAAAAATACTCGGGCTAATAAAAGTCAATTACTATAATTTAAGGTAACAAAAATATAATACCTAATGCTATTCTTTGCATTTCACCTCCAGAAAGGGTTAAACCTGATCCTCCAACTTTTGTGTCATAACCATCAGGTTGATTTATGATCATTTCATGAATTTGTGCCTTTTTAGCTGCCTCGATCATCTCCTCATCACTAGCATTTGGATTCCCATATTTTATATTATATTTAAATGAGTTGTTAAATAATGAGAGCGACTTTTGGTATAGATTAGCAAACTTTGAATTGAAATGGTAAATTTTAAACTACCTGAGGAACAATACTAAAAAAAGATCTTACTACCCTTTCATCAAGAGTTTTAATGCTTTCACCATTAACCAAGATATCTCCTGATGTTGGATGATAAAATTTACTCAATAATTTAACTAAAGTTGATTTTCCGTTTCCAGAGTTACCAACAATTGCTAAAGTTTTCCCTTTACTTACTTTTAAACTAATATCCTTTATAAGCAATGGTTTATCTTCATAACTGAAAGAAACATTCCCTATTAATCTAATTAATTTACTAAAAATAGTATGCAGGTATACTTACTAAATTCAATGGGATGGTTACTAATAACATCAATGTATTTAGGATCATCTTCAAGTTTAAAGGTAACTGGTAAGTCGGTGATGTCCAGTAGTTCCTTAGAGCTAGAGATTGCGTCTGATAAGTTGGAAAAAAGATGACGGAAATTGTATATCTAATTAAAGGATGATTTAATATTGATCATTTATTTTAATGTTATCGTTACCCCATAAAAAATATCATCAAAAAAAGATGCAAAATAAACAAAATCACTTGGCTTTCCGTTCCCATTATAAATTTTAAAAGCACAAATAGATCCACAAATTGCAAAGCATATATTCTTTAAAATATCTAATACTAATTCTTTCGTTGAATATGAATAAAAATTAGATCTCTCATTGCATCTTTTTCTCAATGATTCTTGATAACGTTTAGACTCTCTCTTTTCACCTACGAAAAATTTAACAATATCAAATCCTCTTATATTATCATTAATTATATCCTCCAAATTATCTTCTTCAGTTTTGAAATCATCTGTATCTTCCCTAATCAATTTTAGTAACTCTAATTACATTTTGTATGACACTACCTATTGTTTGAATAAAACGTATCGATTCCCATATATATAATAGTGGAAAAAATAAATATTAAAGTAGAAACTAAGCCAAATGCATCATGGTAAACACGAATAGAAATAAAATAGTCAATAATATCTAAATTGCAAATAATAACTGTATTATAAAATACGTCTTTTAATTCCCTAGCAATTGAGTCCTACTTAAGTTTTAAATAAATAAAACAAAATAAAGATATTATATTACTATTGAATGAAGCAATTTGGAGTGATTATTTTTAACACGATGATTATATGGAAGACAAATGACTTTGTCAAATATCATAGTTGATATTGAGATTTCAATCTCTCTGTTGACTTTTTCAAAATATTTATTTTGGATGGTATAAAATATGTTCATCTAAAACTTAATTATTGTTTATATATCAGCTATATAATATTTACTTCATCAGCATATTTAAATAAAAAATAAGGTATAAAGGTATAAAGATAATCATTCCAGAAAGTAGTTTTTGCATCTGAAAATATGAGTTAAAAATTCTATTATAAAATAAATTCTCTTACTTTCATCAGAGAGCTTTAATTCTACCAAATCAATCGCTCTTTTCAAATAGACTGGGGTATAGAAATTAGCTATTCTTCCAAGAACAATAGCTGTTGTAGCTATACCAACCTCAAATATATATTTTTTATTGATGAGGGATATATAAAAGGGTAGAATTAACTTGAAAGCTTTACAAAGGCTCCTAATAGTACCTTTAAGCTTATTGATATAATTACAAATAATATCTTTGTATAAATTAGAAATTATACATATATAACTTGAGCATTTAAGTAATAAAATTACTACTATATAATAGCTAGTCATATTATTAGCTAAAGTAGTAGTTAGTATTTATAACAATTTACAAATTAGTCGAAATTACCATAGTATCCACTTATACAATCTACTGCTGTGTTAACTATATCAACACTATACAATGGTATTAAAACATAATTGAAAGATAATTTGAAATTAAAATAATTCAAAGCATTTACTATCAAAAATATGGAGCAAAGGATATATCTCAAATTACTATTATAACTATTGGAAAGTTTAAAATAATGCAAAATAATTTCTTCAATGATATGAAATATGAGAAGGCATTTACTTAAGATATTTGATAATATCTCATTAATATTGTAATAGTTTGAATATTTTAGGTCGTGATTGATACGTTTTCTTATATTAATATAACTAGAACTAATAATGTAAAATATTGGTGTTAAAACTATACTAATTATAAACATATACAGTTTATAATGAATTTATCTTTCTACACCTTGCCTATTTATATTTTTAATTTTTTGTTTACTTTACGCAGTCTATTATTTTTGGAACAAGTTCTCAGTTTTTTACTTGGCATATTTATTATAATATACCCCACCTTTTGAATTTACAATTTTATTTAAAAAATATGGTTATCTGGTTCTTATAATAACATATAAAACTACGCATGATATAATATATATATTAAAATCACATAACACAATACATATTTTGACATAATAGCTATTTACGTCAATGCCATATACTACTTATAAATCACATCATGATTTGGCCAATGTATTAGGTTTTTGGTAATTCAAAATTTAAAATTTCTAAGAAAAGATTTGTGTTTTTCTATAAATGTTGGTAGATTAAAAAATAATTTATCTAAATATAAATTAATCAAATATTAGTTAATGACAGCTATAATAATATACAAATTTATATTCTAAATCAGTACAGAATATTAACAAAACAGTTTTTAAACATCCACTTTTTAAATTTGAATCGAATAAAATTAGACCAAAGGGATAATACCTATAAATCAATTTATAAAAATCTAAAAATTATTAAAAATAAGACCAATTTTTTTCATTATCGCAATTATATATCCACCCATTTATAAACCTCTGTTTCCTAAATAATTTAAAATTAAATTAAAATCAACTTAAAGATCAAATATAAAATATTTTAATTGTTAGTTTTACTGATACTTAGGATATTGGAGCGAAAGATTTAGAGCCAATTACTATCTAACAAATAATGTAAGTTTATATTATTATTTATGTTTGCTCAAGCTTCAGGAAATCGAGAATAGTATATCTTCTCTGTGAGATACTTAGCAACCACTTGGCGTCCACCAAACCAACGACCATGTAAACCTTGAATGGCTCTTTGTGCTCCAGAAGTTGAATCGAATTTTATATAGATGTTGCCCTATAGATTGGTATTAAAGCAGTTTTAAATACTATTTTCAAACTTTGTTACCTTTGATTTTCCATCTAAAGAAATATGACGGATTCTGCCAAATTTGTTACATTCATCTTCAACTTCCTCTTCAAGTTCGGTTTCCCAATTCGGTTCAGTTTCACTAAAAGACGACATAAAATTACATAAGTATGTAAAGTAAATATAACTTACGTTTCTGGATCAAACATATTCTCTAACAAGATATAGCGAGAGATAGAAGGCGAGCTTGAGGATCTATTAAAGTGAATTAGTCAACGACAAAAATGAACTATGTTAGTTACTTTTCACCCTCAACCACAATATCATCTTGTCTAGCTAATTTTTTCATAAGTTCAGTACGTGAATGAGAATTTAATGCTAATCCAGAATCTATATAAAATTAAAAATGTTATCAGCTTATCAAAGTAAAATATTACCAGCTTCATCAAGGCTAAATCCAGCATTATTCCCTTTATCTGAAACTAGCCCAACTTTAATCTATAAATGTTTATTTAAAGCTATAATTAATTTAGAAATTAAACTTACTGGTCTTCCACCAAGCTCAAATCCATTCATCTGAGCTAAAGCTGTCCTAGCATCTTCCATCCTTCTATATCTATAAATAAATTAGATATGATACCTCAATTTAATAACTATTTACTGAATAAAGGCATAGCCCCTTCCGCGCCCAGTAGCTATATCAGTAGGAAGCTCTATAAAATCAATAGGACCAAATGGATCAAAGAGCTGCTTTAAATCTTCTCTAGTAAGGTTAGGCTGAAGGTTTCCTACATATAATCTATGGTATGGCACTGATGAGGAGCTATTTGCATTATATACAGTATTAGCCTCAGCATATCGATTTTTTTCAGCTTCTGAAGCCTGAACAATAATAGGAATACCTAACAATTTTTGTCCAGAAAGTGCAATTGCTGGATCCACCGATGATACCGTGTAAAACTCAACATATCCCACTCTAATTAAATGTTCAGTATTCTGTATTATGTACAATTGTAAAAAAAATTACCCTTTAGATCTTCTAGAATTTCTATCTGAAACAATGCGTGCATCTCTTACCTTTCCAACTTGTGAAAAAAATTCTTTTAGTTCTCTGCTGGTAAGTCTGGCTGCTAACTGAGTACAAAATACAGTACGCTGGTCGCGATCATGTTCATCAACGATTGGTGATGGTGATCTAGTTGTTTTTTTAAAAATTCTACCTTTGTATATAAAAATATATTCATACCTTGGCTTTACTGGAGATCTTGGACGACGTGACTCTCTATATCTATCATCTCGATCATCTCTCCTTCTTTCTCGTGATCTTTCTCTTCTATGTCTTCTTTCTCTAGAAGGAGAACGGCGAGACCTATGGCTTCTTCTTTCTCTTGATCTAGAACGATGTCTAGAAGAACGATGAGTATGTGAACGAGAGTCACTACGATGTCTAATAATTTTATTAGAATTTAATAAAATTACTATTAAGAAATTGTACCTGCTACTAGATTCTCTATCTTTATCTTTGCTTCTTTCTTTGTCTTTACTCCTGTGCCTTTCTTTATCTTCTCCCTTAGGCTCTTCTTTTTCACTTTCTTTAGCTACTTCCGGTTTTTTATCCTTTGTAGCGTCGTCAGTATTTTCTACAACCATATTCGAGTTGGAAGCTTTATCATTCTAATAAAGATAGATTAACAGCTAGCTTTTGAATCCAAAAAACAACCCTACCTTATATGGTGCTTCTAACCAACTTTCAAGATCTAAATCGTCAGCCATTGTAAAAAATTTATTAATGTAAACTACTAATAAGTTTAACCTGTTTGAAAATAAATCAAAAAATAAAATTACAAAATCTTGCTTTCTTTATCCTTTTTTTTCTAATATACTTGATTTGATTGGTTGCTTTTTTCCTTCTGCTTTTTCACCCTATTTTTTCAATAGCAAGTAAATAATGGTTTTTAATAATTAGGCTACTGCTACTGTATTCCCTAGCTAAACCAGTAGCTTAATAATTGAAAGAGTGAGAATAAAAGTTATTCATTATTCTATCAATACCTTCTATACAAGTAAAGTTATTGATGAAAGCTTATTTTTAAAAGTTATTTTTGCAAACAAAGTTTGATTAGGACTTAAATTTTTGCAATCAAATTAACAAAATTGTAGCAAAAAAAGCAATTCTTGAATTGGGTTTGATTAATAAATTTTTTTAAATCAAATCAATTATAAAAATGTCTTTATCAAAAAGAATAAGCAAAGTAAAATTTAGTCATTATCATAATCAAGAAATAATCACTTCACTAAAATTATAATATAAAAATTCTAAAAATAGATAACTAAAAATAGTCTATTCATAGAACTACCTTTTTATATATTGCATATTATACCTATATCAAGTAAAACAATTACCTATGTTAAAGAAACCTAAAGTAATTACACTGGTTCTAAGATCAACTTAAGAAGACTAAAACTCTATTGGCACAAGCCTAATAAAATATGAAAAAACATGAGAAAAACATAGTAAAGTCCTTGATTGTATAGCGATAAAAATAATTGTAGATATACAAAAAATTCTTTATTATCTAGAAAAATCTTAAAAATTTAATGCCTGTCTTTCCCACATTTGAGATTCTCTACGTTTAGCTTTAAACCTAAGATACAGTCTCACGGACGAAGTGAGTAAAATAATTGCTAGTAACCCTTGTAACGCCCCGGAAATAAAACCACAAATAACACTCCAATCACCAGCACTACACATTGGATAAATAATATCATAAATAAACTTTGGCATTGGTTGAAGTTGAGCTGGTGGATTTCTTAATGGCATACAAGTAGCTGCCCATAAATCATGTCTAGCCAATTGTCGTGATTTAGGAATTTGGAATACAGAGGATCCATAAAAACATAAAGCAGAGAATACAATGGCTCCAATGATTTCTACAATTAATGAAGTGGTGCTTATTTTACCGGCCAATTTGTTAGAACGTAGATAAGATAACATGACTAAGCATGAAAAGAGACAACTTACACAAGCAACGCCTAATAATACATAACTGGGTGTTAAGTTAAGAGTGGAAGGAAACAAATTCTGGACTTGAGTGTTGTCATTCGCATCGATAAAAGTGAAAGTAGCATCTTTATACATGTTATAGAATACCAACATAATGGATACAGTTGTGACAATAAACATATTACATAATAGATCTAAGGATCGGGACAGTAAACGTCCCCTTCTGATAAATGTTTTTAATCTTAAATCACTAGAGTTAGCCATATTTTATATTGTTTAATATATTAATTTTAAATAAAATTATGGGCTTGGAAATAGAAAGTGATGTTTATATAATTATTCATTCTAGGTTTTTTCTCCTCAAATCCATAAATGCTCACCATTTAATTTAGTTTTTAGTTTAAGGATTGAATAATATTTGATTTATTCTGAATTATGCCGTCTTTTGAATCTTTAAAATATCTTAATATATTAAGTATATAGTTAAGCTGTTGATATTTAGTAAATTTTTAACTATCATTTAATCTAAAGATTATATACATACTATATGAGCCTACTTATTACTTTATTTTTAGCTATATTAATATATCGAATATCTTTCATTTTTACAAAAAAACTTTATACAAATCGACTAACTTTATTTTTCCGAAACTATAGACTAGAACAGGTGTAATAAATAAAATCTATTTTTAGTTTGCTTAATAAACTCAAAAGTTTAAAAAGTTTATTAATCTATGATTTAGCACATTGACACTCTAATTTTGAATCTAAGTGTAACATCAACTAAATACTTGAATAAGATTGATAGTTTAGTTATATTGTTTAAATTGATTTACTCTTAGCTGTTTATATAGTTGATACAAGTTAGATAATAGTCCACGGAGCTTGCTTTGATTTTTATTTAACTTTGAGGTTTCTAAGCTCAAGGGGAAATTAAATACCATAAAAAATAAATGTTAAAAAATTGATATCCTTAAATCATTCATTAAAAATTATATGGTAACATTCATTAATAACGTCTTTACTTATTAAAAGAATCAAAAGGTTGCTATTATTGAATTAATCACCAACTATTGCTGTCAATATTTTAAAAAATTATTTTGTTAAAAATGATAAGGTTATTGACTACAACAGTAAGTATCTAAAATAATTTCATTTCCATAAAGCCCAATATTAATGTTAAAGAAATTATAATTCACATAATCTGGGATGTTTCATTTTAATTAACAGATGAATAAAAGAAAAAACAACTTAATAAAAAGAAATAACCCTTGAGTTATTCAAAAGCTAGTCATTTTTACAGCTTGAATACTCTTATTATTTACTTATGCAGTTCTACCTTTCATTTAAGGGTAAATTTTTAGATATAGATCTTGTTGAAAGTTAAGAGGATTAGGCTTTGAAAGAAACAACTAGAAATAAGAGCCGAAGAGTCTTCAAAAAACTGTACATTTGAATGTAAATAAAAGTAAGTAGTGGCATTTTAACATAAAGCTTATTTTAAAATTCTGCATGAATTATTTTTTTATAAAAGGCTAAAAAAATATTAACGAACATTTCAAATTTAATTAAAAAATGTCAACTTAAAATTGGATATTTTAAATTTGGCAACATAATTGTCTTTTAAAGTAATAATAGTAATAGCGAGTTAATGAGTTTATAAGGTTATTTGTTATTATTTTAAAACATTTAGCAATAAAGTTAATTACATAATATTAATATAATCGAAGTGAGCTTTTCGAAAAGATATAATTGGTTCGAGTGTTTAATATTTATTGTATATAATTTTATCTTAATTCCTTTTTATCCCAACATCTTAACATCTTGAAACAAATAAACTATGAAAAAATTAGCCTTCAGAATCCCTCCATAAATAGCATAAACTAATCTCAAACAATAACTAACCATCATTAAAATAGAATCTAATCAACCTATTCTTCAATTCTGTTAAACTTGTTATTTCTCTTATATTATTAATTCAATCCACGTTATCCTCTGGTGACACCTAATCCATCAAGATATCAAATATAGTTGTACTATTCTTGAACCTTAACCCTTTCCCGCATTTAGAAATTTTCGAGAAACTGGTGATATATTTTTTTAATAATGAGGTTTATTCAACCTTTTGATTATCTTTTACTCTATCATATTTTTTATACTTTAACTCAATCTTACTTTATTGGGCTCAAATTAAATTATGAAATCCAAAATTAAGGTTGATACAAGCGTTCCAGCTTATTGAAGCCCCGAGTTGCGGTAATTTTTAGAGTCAACCGTTTGTTCTATTAATTTTTTTGAAGCCTAATTCATGTTTCGACTTGATTTTGACTTTAATTTTATTCTTAAATAAGTAGTTAATTAGGTCTCAATAAAGCAGCAGTAGCTGTAATCATTTGTTTTGGACTAAGGAATAAATTGGGATGGTTTTTTTTCATAAGTATCAGCTAAAAAGAAAAGTTGGGATTACTAATAGTTTGATGTTATTATCTGGTAGTATTAGATTAACTTTATTTGTGAAGTTATAATGTGAGTTAGGGGAAGGTAGTTTCTTGTGTTGTTATCATTTAAAGAATAGAAGTAAGGGGTTTCCTATGGTATATTTCATCTCACAACAAAGTGAGCCTTAAGAATCTCTTCTGGTTTCTCGGATACTTTTAATGATTACAGTTATGATTTTTATTGAATAAACTTGTTAAAACGCTGGATTTGGAAATTTTAAAAACAGCGAAATTTAAAGATTTGTAAGAAAAGTGAAGTTAAACACCAAATCAAATATCAAATAGCTATTTGTGGTAAGTTTGAGTTTTAATAAGTGATATGAAAAGTGTCAAGATGATGAGAATATATAAATAAAGCATTAAAAGTATTCAAGTAAGAAGATTTAAAAAAATTATCATTTTTGTTATAATAACTTTTGAAACCATGTTGACACTCCTCTGTTTATTATTAACTAGCTATTATTTTTATAAAGTAAAATCATATTTATTAAAGTGTAATCCAACATCAAACTTACTGTGCAATTAGTTATACAATGTCATTTACAACCATCCATTGAGCAAGATACCTGGTCCAATCTCTCACTTGATCTTCCCGTATATGATGAATATTTATATAATCTTAGGAAGCAGTCATAAGAAAATATTAAGTTTACATGAAGAGTATGGAAAAGTAGTCCGATTAGGATGGAATAGAGTGTCATTTTCAGATGAAGAGGCAATGAAACAAATTTATTCTACCTATAATTATAAAAAAGATAGAATGTATTCAGATTTCGATATTAATGGAGAAAATATATTTACTACTAGGTAACAATATAAGATATAAGGTGTTTTTATGTATAATTACTAATGCTTTTTTAAGGGATAAATCCATTCATCGAATAAGAGTAATTTTAGAAATTATATTTTTTTGTACTATTAATTAGTTGTTTATTTGTTTATATTAGAAATCCATCATTGGTCCAAGTTTTTCCAATCAAAATATATTAGGCTATGAGAATACAATTAAACAATTGATTACTACAATAATAGAGAAAGTGGAAATTAATATTAATCAAAATCAATCGGTTGATTTAACTAAATATTTTAATTCTTTAACTATGGTGAATATTATATATACTAATGTTAATAGTATTCTTTTATTAATATATTTACTTTATCATAATAGGACATGATAGGGGAATTATGTTTTGGTAAAAATTTTGATATATTAAAAACTGGACATCATCCCATTTTAAGCTATATTAAAAGTTTATTGATTTATTCAGCTTTAGTAAGAACACACTTTACATAATAACAATCGCAATACTAAATAGATTAAATTAATGTAGACCATTGTGTTCCCTTTTTTTAAAAATTATCAATTAGATGGGGTAAAGAAGTTATATGAAGTAAATACAATTATCAATTTATTATATTATTAATTAAATTAATTATTTTTGTTATATTTTAGTTTACCCATCAAGCAATCGAAAACTCAAACCCAAAAAAGAATACAATATTACAAGCTATTATCAATGGAAAAAGTTCAGAAACTAATGAAAAATTAACGAATGATGAAATTGTAGAAGAAGCTTTAGCTCAAATGTAATACTATATTACTAATAATATTTAAATTATTTTATATTAACTTAATCCTTTTGCAGTCTTGTAGGTACTGATACCACTGCTAATACTTTAAGTTGGTAAGTTTATCTTATATTTTAATGTCATACAATAGCTTAATCCAAACTCTTTCAAAAGGGTATTTTATTTATTATTGAAAAACCCGGAATGTATGAAAAAATTAAGGGATGAAATAAAACAACAATTTAATACTATTGAGGATATAAATTACTCTCAATGTAAAGAATCATGTGTTTATTTGAATGCTGTAATCAATGAAACTTTAAGATTATATCCAGCAGCTGCAGGTGATTTGCCTAGAATGGTACCCAAGGGTGGAAGTACTATCTTAGATTATTATTTACCAGAAGAGGTAAATTTATTTTGTTTAATACATAAAAATCAAATAAGATCAATATTAATAATGATTGTTTTTAAAATAGACTTCAGTAGCAGTCAATTTATATGCTTTACATCGATTATCTTCATTTTGGGAGCAATCTGATAAATTTTTACCTGAAAGATGGATTAAAGATGGTAAGCTCCAATCTTTAAAAAATTATTCGCCTTTTTTAATTGGGCCAAGAGCTTGTATTGGGAGAAAGTAAATTGATTTTTATACATTGTTTATACATCTGAATTAATATTTTTATTATAATAATATTAGTTTGGCTTGGTTAGAATTATATCTTACAGTAGCATCCTTACTTTTTAACTTTAATTTCAAATTGGAACAAGAATTGGAAATTAATGATAAATTTCATGTTGTTTTGGCCTTGGATACTCCTTTAATTGTTAATGCATCTTTAATAAATTAAAATGAAATTATATTAAAATATTGATAGTTTATATACTTTTGTTTATTCGTAAACTTTGATAAAATGATATGATGTGATGACTGAGATTATATTAATATAGCATAATAAAATATATTAATTTGAATTAAACATTACTCTTAAACTTCAGTTATATCTTTAACTCCTCCTTACTACTTTTAACTAAGAATGGTAAACCATAATAAAATACAATTTCACTAGGAATAAATTTAAATCTATTTTGATGTAAATAATTAGAATAAATAATCAAATGATAAATTCCTAAAGAAACAAACACATGCCATAAAGCATGAAAAGCTGGATAACCTAAGTTTTGAATATACCAATTACAAGCTTTAGTATCAATAATCCAAACACAAGAAGCAATAAAATAAAACAAAAACCCTCTTTTAAATAATTTACCAGCATTTGATTGTCTTTCGTTTTTTAAATAGTGTTGAAACCCCATAAAGATTGATATATAAGTAGTAATAACAAAACACAATCTAAAAAGATTAGCTTGTAATTCCCCTTGAAACACAGCTGTAATTACCGTTGCTGACAAAGAATAAAAAAATATCAATAAAGATACCCAACTAGGACAATTTTGTAATCGAGTATCTAAAGTTAAATTAAACATTAAAGCGGAAGTCCATAACATAGGTAATTCATCTAACATTTGAGTATAATATTTTAGACTCATATGAAATAAGATACTTCCGATTCCTATTATTGTTATCATATGAAAACTGAATTTTTGTTTCCAATGTGTACTATGGTTAATACGTGCTCCCATTTCGCCTATAATCACCATGGCTAAAGAAGAAAGAGTATTGAGGGTTTCAGCTACATATGGAGAATGAACATAATTTGGTTCACACCAATCAACAGAGGAAGTGATTTCACCCCAATAGCCTGGAGCAGAAGAGGTTGTGTTTAAAAACATGTCTAACTTTTGAAAGTGAAGATTAAATAAGTGAAGGTGTGTTTTTTCCTTTTTATACTTTTCAATAGTTGATTTCTAATCATTTAATGATTAATTGATTTAATAAAATTCTAAACTTGAACTTCTTGTTTGAGTTTTTTAGTTACGTTTAACTTCCAAATTTAGAATTATATGGTTATTTAATATGAGCCTTATTAAAAATCTCGTTTACTTATTAAATAAACTTAATAAATTAATACAAATCATTTTATTACTATAATTTATTATATTTTCGTTAACCTTATATTAAGTTGTGTAACAAAAACATACATCCAACTACTGCTTACTTTTATATAACATTATTTATATTTATCAATTGCTAAAGATGTTTTAACTTTCATCCATGGCAAAACATATTTTAAGTTTTAGTTTATCCTAAGCTTAAAAGTAGTAGTAATAATTGGCTAGAGATGACATCATAAATCAGTGAATTTAGTTAAAAAGAATATTAGGTTTATAGTTTATTAAGCTATTAATTTATTTGAAAGATGATGATGATGGTAGAAGTATCAGTTAATAATTATAAAGTATAATTAGTTCTTCTTTGCTTTAATTCAAGACTATTCAGAGTTGACTAAAATTACAATTTGAAATTCGTTTTCAAATCTATGTTGAATTTTTTTACACTTCCCAATAATTAAATTTGCTATTTTTTGATTTTACCATTTTACCATAGAAAACTTTACACCACCAAAAACAAATCTATTTTCTCTTGGTGTCTCTATTAATTAATCATTATTTAAGGTATCTTTAGGAATAAATAAGTAAGGCCTTTGGATCCTTTGAAGTGTTCTAAAAAATTAAAAATTAGGAATTAAAATCAAATATGCTTTCAAGTCATATCTGTATTCAAAATAATAGTTATATTCTACCAAGAATTTGACCAAATTTCCAAGTTATTTTGGGCAAATCTATTGTTGTTGGAAGCTTATTGAATACTTAGAAGGATTCTTCAATGATCCTATTCTTTTCGAATAAGATATTTTTTATTGAAGCTACATGCTTTCGATATTGGCAACTTAATGATTGTTGATAAATTGATAATTAATTTCTTTTAAAAAATTTATAGATTATAGTTATAATTAGATTACTTGGCGCAATATGGATTAAAGGAGTCCAAACATTTGATATTTTTGATAGTTGATAATTTATTAATATGGAAATGTATTTTTGTGCCTAAGAATTTTATTAACAACTTTTCCACTTAAATGGAAATTTGTAAAAAGGTCAAAGTGTGTCAATATTTGGGAGTGTTTTTTGACTTCACTACTTTTTCCATTTTTAAGCGCTAAGTATTTGTTTAAAATAAAACTAACTTTTAATAAAATTAAATTTACTTTTTTAACAGCATATATGTGATTTCATTACTTTGTATTTGAGTAAAAGGTTGTTAGTAAAATTCTTATATAGTGTTATACTTTGTTGAAAAATTCGTTTCAATTGTTCATATAATGCAATAAATCATTATACAAAACGTTTGTGAAAGTGTGCTATAAAGTTCATTTTTGAAACTAAAGATACTTTTATAAAAAATATTTTTGAAAGTCATTGTTATCACAATAGAAAAGTAATAATTACATTTTAACTCAACGCTTTAATATTATGACATTAGAATTACTTGTTATATAGTTTACTTTAAAATTGGGCTAAAAAAGTTTTTTATAAGATTTGATACAGTTGGGGTGACTTGTTACTTATAATAATTGAAATAAATTAGAATCTAAACAAAGGTAAAGTAAAATGAAGATAATGCCTGTTTTTTGTCTGCAATCATTATAAACATTAAATAAATACCTAGATAAAAGTATGTCATTATTTAAAAGTTGGTATACTCACACACAATGAAATGAATGCTTTTGAAACTTTAATGTTAATTATGAGTTTAAAAAAGAACTAAAATTATTTTAGCCAATAGCACATTTGGATTGAAATTGTCTCAATGCAAATAAAAACCTCATTATTTGATTAAATTATGTATAATTATTATTGTAATAAACGAAATTTAAATACAATAATGTAAATAAAGCAAGTAATTAAAATACTATATAAACTCATAAATTTCTACCTTAAATAATTATAATTTTATAATAATGCTATCCAATATATTAGCTATTTTGCATCTATCCCTAGATAAATTATTTATCTGTTCCCTTCTATTCTATCTCATCTATATTATTTACGTACATTATTATCCAACGGATGAACCACCAATGGTGCCATACATACCAATTCTTGGTCACACTTTGCAGCTAAAATCTCAGCCACGTGAATTTTTATCTCAATGCCGACAACGGTATGGAGATATTTTTAGCATCCATTTCTTAGGGAAAAAAGTAACCGTATTTAGTCCTGCAGCTATGCAACATTTAACTAAAGCTATAGATATGGATACTTCTAAAGGTAGGGATCAATTTTTTTTTGTATCGGAATTAATTGGGGAAGCTATAGATTCTTCTGGAAAACCAAAAGTTAGTTTAAATGCTATTGTTATTGTTAAAGAAATTATTAACCCATTGTTAAAAACAACATTACCTAAAGTTTTGAAAAAAATGAATCAAGTTATACAGAAAGAAATTGGAGAAGGTACTGAAAAAGAAGGAGTTGATTTGGAATTTTTTGTTTCTAAAGTGATAGCAAACTCAGTTGCGGTTCTTTTACTTGGACCAGAGTTAGAAAAAGATAATGAGCTGATAGAGTTGTTGAGGGATTATGCTAATAAAATTGATGCTACTTTAAGAAAAGGAGTGATGTGGCATTTGATACCTTTCTTTGGAAGTTCAATTGTCAGATATATGATTAAAAAGGATAATCCTTCAGTTAAAGAAAGAGAATTTATTTATGATAGGATTGAAAAGTATATTGAAAGTCGAAGGAAAAGAATTAAAAATGGTGAAGAGTTAGAAGCTGGTGGGGTTGTTGATGCTTTAAGCGATAAGGGATACACCATCAATCAAATTGCTCAAGCGATTATGGTACTTGGATTTGCATCGATTTCTACTACCACAAGAAATGCTACTTGTTTAATTTCTGATCTATTAGCTTTTCCAGAATATTTTAAAATTTTAAGGGAAGAACAGAAAAAGATAATAGAAACAGCTGAAAAAGATGAAACTGGAAGCCCATTATTAACCAAACAAGAGATTGATCAGTTTGAGTATTTAAATTCAACTATAAGAGAGACTTTACGTCACCGCGCCAATCATTTAGAAGCTTGGAGATATACAGAGGTGGATAGAGTTTTGCCTAATGGTATGAAGATACCAAAGGGTACTATAATGGCACTTGATTTACCGAATATCCATTTTAATCCTGAAGTTTATGGATCTAAAGAGATTAATTCGAAAACTAGAGACAATTCACTACCACTTGAATTACAATATAATCCATTTCAATTTGTAAAACCAAAAGTAAAAGCTACCAGGGTAACTCAAGATTTTTTAAATTTTGGTATGGGGAAACATGCTTGTCCAGGTAGATTTTTTGCTGTTCAAGAAATTACTTCTCTCGTTTGTACATTATTACAAAAATATAGGATCGAAACTAAAGATAATGAAAAGATGCCATTTTATACTGGGGATTTTAAAATCCCTATGCCTAATGTTGTATTTAAGCCTTTAGTCTAACTTCTACTATTAAATTAAATTATAAATAATTTAGCCTTTGCTCATTAGTATCTTTTGTATTTACCATTTTTATTATTTGAAAACTGTGAGTTTACCTAAAAAGAAAAGTTATAAAACAACATTTGGGACTGTTTTTTTTGGTTTTATTATTTTTCCATTTTTTAAGCGCTATTTAAGTGGAAAGGTTGTTAGTAAAATTCTTAAACAAAAGCATAGCTCCATTTGATATTAATTATAAGTGAGTTATTCACATCACATTATTTTAAATATGTTGTTAAAGTTAAGTCATAAAAATTTGTTAGCATTAGTGTTAATTAATCACTTCAAATGCTTTTTATGTGGTCTGATTGTTATAACAAATGACTATATAAATTATGAATTATAAAGTAATTTATAAAGTAATCTGGTTTCTTAGGTAAATCCGTTTTGCTAAAGGTAAAGGACTGTTAAGGTTTACTTTTTTAATGGAGATTATTTTATTTCTGGACAAAAAATATTTGCCATTGTAATCAACAACTTTAAAATTAATTTTAGCCCAAAAGGTCAGATTACTTTATAAATCACCTTTTACCTATTTATAAGAATCTGAAAGTAAAAATATTATCTGCCTTGTTTTGTCCTCCTCTTTTTAATCTTCTTACATCCTTTTATTGACAGTTTGTGATTGACTAGTTCATTCATTTTCTGAGAATATTATTGATATTTTAATTTCTAAGATTGAGATATAAAGATGGATTATAGCCAGAACGCTATCTAGAACTCTTGTAGCTTTAGTTTTAATGACCTTGAAAACATCACCATTTGGGGATGTATTTTTGTGTTTAAGGATTTTACTAATAAATTTTCCGCTTAAATAGCGCTTAAAAATGGAGAAAATAGTGAAGTCAAAAAAAACATTCCCATTTGATTTTTTGAATTTTTACCTTATTTTTTTCACTTGTAATGCGATAATCTTGTATTTCATAAACCAAAATAGAAATTATGAAATAGCTAAGCCAGTGGGGCTTAATGAACTGATCCATTTAAGAGGCCACCTGATAAAGCAAGAACAATGTTCAACAAATTTTTACTTTAGAAGAATCAAAAAATTAAGTAGTATCCATTTTGTTTTTGCTCTATAAAGGGCTTCCAATTAAATGAAGAGAGGGCTGAAGTTAAAGGGCAAATCGGATCATCAAGTGGGTCAAGCTATAAAACGTAAAGTTTCTTTACAAGTTTTATGAACTGGTGGGGAGGATTTGGTGTTTAGAGACTGTGGACATTGATGGATAAGCCAAAATAACGCTTCAAAAGAAAATATGATAAAGGGGGGATGTTTTAATTTATTTTATGATAAATGTTTTGATTTGCTCTTGTAAAATTTCCAGAAATGCTGCTTTGTTAACTTGCAAACGTATTGTAGTCTTCTATTGAAATATTAATTTTAACAGCTTTCTTATACAGTTTGTTACTTTCAAAATTAGCCGGAGACTGAATCAAATGGATATAAACATATGAGGATGATTTTTTTGATTTCATTATTTTTCCATTTTTTAAGCTCTATTTGAACGGAAAGATTATTAATAAAACCCTCAAACAAGAAAATACATCCCCATATTTATATTAGTTCTGATGTTTCTTGTGTAAATAAGTTGTAATATTTAATTTGAAATCACATATAAATTGGTAGTGATCGCAAGAGTGATATCTGATTAAGTAGGGTCAAAATAGTATAAAGGTAAAAAACTATAAACAATAATTTAAGATTTAACTAATTAATTAAATATACACTACTGATTTAAAAAAGCATCATATGTGAATGTGTTTTTAAGAATTTTACTAACAAATTTTCCACTTAAATAGCGCTTAAAAAATGGAAAAAGTAATGAAGTCAAAAAAACATCCCTATATTTTAAAGAAAAAGAATCAAAGTATTGTACTCAATGATCTATAATATTCTAAGGCTTTTGATAAAACGCTAGAAAATGTAACAAGGGAAAAAAAGAGCATAATGTATTCATACAAATATAATAGTAATTACTACAAGTCAAGTTGGTATGCTTGACAGAGCAACTATTTGATTAGGTAAATTCTCTACACATATAATATAGACTGGTAGTAGATAGTATAAATTTAATGGTGGCAAATGGCATAAAGTCAGTATAAATATGACTAAAAGTGGTAACTTATTGGTGTGATTCAACTATCCTTTAAAAATTTAATATCATGTCTACATGAAAAATAGCTATATCTTTTTTGTTAGTAAAATAAAAATGGCTAATTAAATATAAATCTATATCAATAATATTGCTATGAAGATACATGAAGGTGTTGAAATTATTTAAATGAGCACTCATATCATTCAATATTTTGTATAAAAAGGCCGACAGAAGAGTATAAGTCAGATTTATTACTCAATCTATTTGAGCCTGAAGCACAATTGCAAGTTGAATTGATCCCTTTATTAGTCATATTCTGTTTTAAGAAAATAGAGTAACTTCTTCAGAAATAACTCATAGCATTTATATCTGAATTTTATTTTGCTTTGTTACATAAATGAAGGATGGTTTAAGCTTAAATGGTAACTTTTTTGAGGAAATTTAATTTTAAACTTCTTTAAGGCTTTGATAATGAGTCTATATAGCAATATATCATATAGTAACCGAAGCATTAGAATGTCTTTGAAAACAATGCTTTTTACTTTACTTACTTTATTTACTTTAGCAGAATGATATTATAGTCATTCAAGGCTATATAGTTATTTTTTATCTCTTTAAGGTATCTTTTGTGTACATTTCGCCACAAAATGAGTGATTTCAATGTCCCTTTTCCGATATTTGCATCAAGTTTGATTATGGTTTAATTTAAAAGTAACAAGGTTGATATAAAGTACTTAGAGTAAATCAGCGATGATTTAAATAATCTAACTTTACTAATAACACTACAGGAATTTCCCATATTTGTCAAATTTATTATAATTACTTGATTATTATTACTAAATATCAAATTTCCGATTTTTGAGTTTACTATAGCATTATTGACTTTTAAAAATTTAATTTAAACATTATTTTCATTATTTTCATAACGACTAGTCTAGCCATCAAAAAAAATATTTTCCGAATTAATTGTTAAGCATATATAATGATACTTATATAAAGCATTATTACGGTATAATGAATTCTAGACTATTAATTATGATATTTACATATGGTTAGTAAATTAAATAAATTAAAAGTTAGTTTTCTTGAGACGATTGTTACATAAATTTTATGCAGGGGATGGATGGTGGTGGCCTTTTAAGAATTTTATCAAAAATCGCTCAATTTTTGTTACACGAAAAATGAAACAAAATATACCCTTATACCTCTTATTTTGTATGCTTAACAAGTAAGAAATTAAAAAGAAAATGAATAAATAGTTGTTCTCTGTTAGTGTTGATCCCTAAAATGTAAACTATAGTCATGACTGCCGTAACTCTATTACGACCTAATTTGCGTGATTTTTAGGATCAGTGGTTTGGTTGGCTTTTTAAGGCCTAGTATGTAGCTTTTGGCCTGATTTTAGCAAAATTCTTTCTCAAATAAGCCATTAGTTGGATTTTAATAAAGCTATATTAGCTGTAAACCGCCCCCTACTTCTATCTCCTCCCTTTTCTCCTTTAGACTTTTTTTCTTGCAGCAACAAAGTCCCTTTGAACCCTATTGACTCTTCAAGATTTAAAAAGTTAAAAAAATTCAAATGGATATATTGAGATTTGTAACATAGAATATCTTTTGTTTTAAAATGAAGTAATAATTATAGCAGACTATTATCAGTAGAACAAACCTAAATAAGATTATCTGATAAAGGATAGCTTAGTTTTTACCATTTATTAAAAATTCAATTTAAGTGTGTAGAGTTTAAGGTTTTTCAATGTAGTTGAAACTATACAGACTTTTATTTTCTCATGACACCAATATATAAAGTTTCTGAAAAACTGTTTCTATTGTTCAACTTGAAGAGTATTTATATATATTCTAATATCGATATGCTCTATATTAAAGTACACAAATATTTTTTCAAAATTTTACAACTAAATACGTCAGTAAAAAATGATTTAAGCCCAATTTGACACTAAGCTTAAAAGCCTCAAAGCAATGTTATTAGCTTTAAAATTTCAAAAGATAACCAATCAATTTCCAGCTTTAAATGCTAGAATAGAATTAACATTGTTAAATAATACTACTTTATAATGGTTCCAATCATTGAAAATTAAACCAATTCATCATTTCAGGGATATGATAAAACAAATTTTCTCATTTTTAGTAAATTCAAAATTAGTTCAATAATAATAATAATAATAAAACATCTGTAAACAAGTTTATGCTTAAATAAATAACCATGAATGTGGCAACTCATATTAATTTTCATAAAAATGTAGACAAAACTTTGGGTCAATTACTGGAATACTAAGATAAAATATCGACATAAGATGTGAAAAATATGATTTATTAATGTAATATTTAAAAGTGAGATAATGTATAGAATATTGTACAATTATTGGCTTACTTTCTATCTTGGAATTATAGAAATACTCAGTCACTATTAATAATTTAATATTTTGACCAAAAATGGTACGCAGTAGTAAAACTCAATTTTACTTGGAACCATTTTAAAGCGATTTTGATGTAGATAATTTGAGTAGACAATCAGATGATATATTCCAAGTGATACAAGAATATGCCAAAGGCCATGGAAAGTTGGATAAATTCCATTGCCTAAAAAGCTAGAGCAAGCACTGTTTTCAAACACCCATAATGAAAAGGCGCTTAAAAATAACCAGAACCCTCGTTGAAAAACAATACCAGCTTCTGTGTTCCTTTCAGTTTCTAGAAACTTTTGAAATCCTAAAACTACACAAGTATATGTAGTTATTGCAAAACAGACACGAAATAATATAACTTGTAGATCGCCTTGGAAGATCGAAGTAATTAGTGTAGAAGAAACAGCATATAGAAAAATAAGCATCGATACCCAACTTGGGCAGTTTTGAAATCTAGTTTCTATAGTCAAATTGAACATCATGGAAGAGGTCCATACCATTGGAAGTTCATCTAACATTTGTGTGTAATACTTCAAGGTCATATGAAATAAGATACTTCCTATACCGATTACAGTTATCATATGAAATGTACACTTTTGTTTCCAATGTGTTGAATGATTCATCCTTGCTCCTAGTTCTCCGATTAGTACCATAGCTAATGATGATAAAGTGTTAAATGTTTCAGCCACATAAGGGGAGTGCACATAATTTGGTTCACACCAATCTACAGAAGATGTGATATCTCCCCAATAACCAGCAGTTTGAGTGGTATTATAATACATAATTAAAGTTAAAACTGAAAAAAAGATTATCAATCTTCTTTTATAGTGTAAATTTTATTGGGTAAATTGAATCCATAAATTAGCCTTTCTACATTAAAATGAACAAAGCCTGATGAAATACTTACAAATGATTACTTTATTTCTAAACTTAATTTTGGAAGATAATCTTTTCAAGGGAAATTTACATCTTAAATGCATTTAAATTAATAGTATAAATTTAACTAATTTACTTCAGATATATAATAAAATTTCTTATAATATTTAAAATGTTGGTATGTCTAATAGATTTATAGTGTTATATTAATAATCGTATTCTATATTGCTGATTATTCAAATAATTTTATCTTTGTTAATATAATTAATAATATATCATAATTTGTAAATACAAACGACTTCTTATTGGCTTAATTTATTATTTAGATTATACTTGATTAATAATATGCCAAGTTACTTAGCTAAATAACTAAATTTAGTACTTTTCTCAGACAATTAAAAAAAACTTTTTACAATAATATATTAAAACATTAAAACAGAACTTGACCTACCTTAAATTGTAAGATTTTAAATTAAATGAATATCGTTCTAGAATTTAAATGCCATTTGAACTACTATTTTATGAATTGTATATTAATTATTCTTTAAAATAAAATAAAAGCCAAACAAGGAAAATCTAAATAGATAGAAAGTGTGATGGTGGCATTTGTACTATTACTTTAATAAATGTGGATTCAAATAGCGTATACTTATTACTGTTATTGAAATTCCATTATCTGATTATAATATAAAATCAGCGATATTTATAGGTTAAAGTGATTTAAATATCAAATTGGCGTTATTTGATCCAAATCTCTTTATTGTTTATTATGGTATTTAAATAGATATAAAGTTTTAAAATAGCTGTTTTTGGATGTCTTTGAATGTTTTTTTTAGAAACCATGTGCCTATAGTAGTATTTATTTGGTGATTTGATAACAAAGGAATTCTGCTATAGATAAAGCTAGTTGGCCATTATAATAAGTAATACTAGGTCTAAGTGCGTCTTGCACAAGGATATCGTATCCCTTCTTAGTCTGTCTGAACCTGAAGGAGGAAAGAATAAGTTGGTTATCCAGAAAATATTTACATTCAGGAACATATGCCTAGGTTGAAATAGGGTCAACATAGAAGCCGATTCTTTTAAACAATTTAATTACCCGGTTCTTATTTCTCTTGCTTATTTGTTTTTCCAGGATATAAGAAATATGTACATTTTCGGCTAAAACCCTCGTAAGTCAACCTTATAAAGAAGCAACTGTTTATAACCTTGTTTTAATTTTTGAGTTTTAAAACAGTCATTATAATTAAAAGGTATATCTTTGTGATTTGATTTAATCTTTTTTATCTACAACCATAATAACAAAGTATTGAAAGTTATAAATTGAACTTTAAATAAAATAGTGGAAACGTAATATAAATCAGATTTTGCCTAATAATAAATTTTACTATTTTGCTATAAAAGCTATCAGCGTTCTAAAGCCACTAGCAACTCAAATAGTTTTTACACTTAGATACATCCAAACCATAAGACAGACAATGCTAGTATACTAAAAAATGAACAAAAAGGCAGTCTAATTAAATATCAATACTATTTCTCTAAGTCAAATATTTAAATCTTTGATAAATATATAAAAGAATTGTTATAGGCATATTAGTCATAAACAACAAAATAATCTATATAAATCTATAAATTAATGGAAACGAAAGTAATAATGAAAATAAACTAAAAACCTGTTAAAAGAACTATTAAACAACTTCTATAATTAGGGAATAACTATTACTTAAAGCTATATATAAGAATTTGCAAATGGAAAAATACGCTATGAAGTTTGCAGAATAATACTTCTGTATATTCTTTAATATTCTTATTCAAAGCAAATCTTATTAGCATTCAAACAACATCATTGAAAAAATAATTTAGGCATTATTTAAATATAAGCCATATTGTATTTATGATATTTACCTGGATTATTAATTTATTAAATAAGCTATAAATTATTTAAGCAAACAACTAAAAATAATAAAGAATAGGTGTATAACAAATATAGTAAATAAATTCCAATTTAAAAATTGAGGGATAGTATTAAAATAAATCCCAATCAAGTTTTGAATAGAAGCCCGAAAATGCTGTTTAGCCGATTAACCAGCATATAAACTTTCAAAAAGCTAAAAACTGATTTTTAGGATTAAATAGCAGTGCTAATTACTATTATGAGGACTGCTTTTGGTCTATAAAATTCCATTTTTTATTATAATATTCTTGTTGCAAAATTAATCAAAAAAGGATGATCATTGCATTTTTTTAATTTAGCTAGTATACTAATTTTTACGACCTTTGAATCATACCTGTAAAGTATTAGAGTAAAAATAATATTGGGAGTGTTTTTTTGGCTTCATTAGTTTTTCCACCTTTTAAACACTATTTGAGCGGAAAAATTCTTAGTAAAATCCCTAAACGTAAAAAAACATCTCCATATAGTATTATCGACATTTTGTTGGTGTAACTAATGTTTTGCTTATCATGCAAAGAACTTGTTCTATTTAGTTCAAAATTATAATCCAAATCGTCAAACAATCTATAAATAAAATAATAAACATCTTATCTTCATGCCACAAGGATTCCTATGTTCAACCCTCAAAAAAAAACTTAATGGTATTACAAGCGGATAGTTTAAAGAAAATTTCAATAAAATCCAATGTTCTAGTTGATAGAAACATAATTGTAGCGCATTAATATGATATTTTGCTTCTTTTCGATTAATATCATGGTATAATGTATAATATCACTATATAAGCTAACAATGCTATTAGGGATATACAATCTATGATGGCGTTAGTAATACACAATATAAGGATGGTCGGTTTAAGGCTTTTGACTTTTTAGACCTCTTGTTAGCTTTATAACAATAGTTTATCGTTTATAAAAATCCTATCCTATTTGGTTATTTAGATGAGTAAATCCAAGAAACTAATAATACGCTAAAAGACTGTAGCTTAAATTATGCTGGAAGTATATTAAATTGATAAAAAAATCCTCTAATGTTTTATTATAAGAACTAGATAACTATAGTGTCTAAAATAGCTGCAGATATTAAGATATTTTTAGTGTAAGAAATATGCATGGTGAAAAAAGAGGCTTTATTCTAAAAATAGAAAACTGCGTAAAGAAAGAGATAAATTAAAAATATAAATAGGCAAGGTGTAGAAAGATAAATTCATTATAAACTGTATATGTTTATAATTAGTATAGTTTTAACACCAATATTTTACATTATTAGTTCTAGTTATATTAATATAAGAAAACGTATCAATCACGACCTAAAATATTCAAACTATTACAATATTAATGAGATATTATCAAATATCTTAAGTAAATGCCTTCTCATATTTCATATCATTGAAGAAATTATTTTGCATTATTTTAAACTTTCCAATAGTTATAATAGTAATTTGAGATATATCCTTTGCTCCATATTTTTGATAGTAAATGCTTTGAATTATTTTAATTTCAAATTATCTTTCAATTATGTTTTAATACCATTGTATAGTGTTGATATAGTTAACACAGCAGTAGATTGTATAAGTGGATACTATGGTAATTTCGACTAATTTGTAAATTGTTATAAATACTAACTACTACTTTAGCTAATAATATGACTAGCTATTATATAGTAGTAATTTTATTACTTAAATGCTCAAGTTATATATGTATAATTTCTAATTTATACAAAGATATTATTTGTAATTATATCAATAAGCTTAAAGGTACTATTAGGAGCCTTTGTAAAGCTTTCAAGTTAATTCTACCCTTTTATATATCCCTCATCAATAAAAAATATATATTTGAGGTTGGTATAGCTACAACAGCTATTGTTCTTGGAAGAATAGCTAATTTCTATACCCCAGTCTATTTGAAAAGAGCGATTGATTTGGTAGAATTAAAGCTCTCTGATGAAAGTAAGAGAATTTATTTTATAATAGAATTTTTAACTCATATTTTCAGATGCAAAAACTACTTTCTGGAATGATTATCTTTATACCTTTATACCTTATTTTTTATTTAAATATGCTGATGAAGTAAATATTATATAGCTGATATATAAACAATAATTAAGTTTTAGATGAACATATTTTATACCATCCAAAATAAATATTTTGAAAAAGTCAACAGAGAGATTGAAATCTCAATATCAACTATGATATTTGACAAAGTCATTTGTCTTCCATATAATCATCGTGTTAAAAATAATCACTCCAAATTGCTTCATTCAATAGTAATATAATATCTTTATTTTGTTTTATTTATTTAAAACTTAAGTAGGACTCAATTGCTAGGGAATTAAAAGACGTATTTTATAATACAGTTATTATTTGCAATTTAGATATTATTGACTATTTTATTTCTATTCGTGTTTACCATGATGCATTTGGCTTAGTTTCTACTTTAATATTTATTTTTTCCACTATTATATATATGGGAATCGATACGTTTTATTCAAACAATAGGTAGTGTCATACAAAATGTAATTAGAGTTACTAAAATTGATTAGGGAAGATACAGATGATTTCAAAACTGAAGAAGATAATTTGGAGGATATAATTAATGATAATATAAGAGGATTTGATATTGTTAAATTTTTCGTAGGTGAAAAGAGAGAGTCTAAACGTTATCAAGAATCATTGAGAAAAAGATGCAATGAGAGATCTAATTTTTATTCATATTCAACGAAAGAATTAGTATTAGATATTTTAAAGAATATATGCTTTGCAATTTGTGGATCTATTTGTGCTTTTAAAATTTATAATGGGAACGGAAAGCCAAGTGATTTTGTTTATTTTGCATCTTTTTTTGATGATATTTTTTATGGGGTAACGATAACATTAAAATAAATGATCAATATTAAATCATCCTTTAATTAGATATACAATTTCCGTCATCTTTTTTCCAACTTATCAGACGCAATCTCTAGCTCTAAGGAACTACTGGACATCACCGACTTACCAGTTACCTTTAAACTTGAAGATGATCCTAAATACATTGATGTTATTAGTAACCATCCCATTGAATTTAGTAAGTATACCTGCATACTATTTTTAGTAAATTAATTAGATTAATAGGGAATGTTTCTTTCAGTTATGAAGATAAACCATTGCTTATAAAGGATATTAGTTTAAAAGTAAGTAAAGGGAAAACTTTAGCAATTGTTGGTAACTCTGGAAACGGAAAATCAACTTTAGTTAAATTATTGAGTAAATTTTATCATCCAACATCAGGAGATATCTTGGTTAATGGTGAAAGCATTAAAACTCTTGATGAAAGGGTAGTAAGATCTTTTTTTAGTATTGTTCCTCAGGTAGTTTAAAATTTACCATTTCAATTCAAAGTTTGCTAATCTATACCAAAAGTCGCTCTCATTGTTTAATAACTCATTTAAATATAATATAAAATATGGGAATCCAAATGCTAGTGATGAGGAGATGATCGAGGCAGCTAAAAAGGCACAAATTCATGAAATGATCATAAATCAACCTGATGGTTATGACACAAAAGTTGGAGGATCAGGTTTAACCCTTTCTGGAGGTGAAATGCAAAGAATAGCATTAGGTATTATATTTTTGTTACCTTAAATTATAGTAATTGACTTTTATTAGCCCGAGTATTTTTAAAAAATTCACCAGTTATTATACTTGATGAAGCTACTTCATCATTGGATAAGTAACTAACATAAGATCTTTAATTTCTTAGTTAACCTTATTATTTTAGTATCACAGAGAACCTTTTGCAAAAAGCTTTAAAGAATCTCTCAAGAGAAAAGAAAACTATGGTCATTATTGCACATAGACTGACAACCATAAAACATGCTGATTGTATTATATGGTAACTAAATTACTTTAATTTGATAAGCATGACTAAAATAGGATCTAGTTTGAAGGATGGTAAAATCCATGAACGAGGCACACATGACGATCTTTTAAAGCTTAAAGGGGAGTACTATAAGCTTTGGAGTAACCATAAAAAATAAGAAATAAAATTTTCTATATGGAGGTGTTTTTTTGACTTCATTATTTTTTCCATTTTTTAAGCACTATTTGAATGGAAAATTTGTTAGTAAAATTTTTAAACACACAACACATTCCCATATGATAGTATTGATAATACTATATTAACATTATGGAAATTTTATAGATGCAATATGGCACTAAAGGATTGATAAGATCTAACATTTCATAAAAGCAAAGAAAAAGAGGGTTTCAAAGTTAAGTATTTCATTACAAACAATAAAAATATTATTTATTGAATTTTATTTGTATAATAAAATTTATTTGGATAGTATCTTATTAGCAGTCATATAAAGTATATTATCAAAACAAACAAAAGACCCATCAAGGTTATAAAAATTATTTCTTATTTTTAATATAAATATTCAAAATACTTGGGTAAATTTTGACAAGTTTTTCAGCATTAAAACTTGACATTATATGTTACCAAAAGAAAAAATATAGATAGTATTATTTTTATTAGCCTTTCTGTCATTCTTTTTTTACTATACTTTAGCATTCCAAGAGTGTTTTTCCTACACAACTTGTACTCTTAAACCTTGAAGACACAAAAGAGCTCAAGTATTTTATCCCTGAAAGCCATAGTAAAGTAATGACATGTATTTTTGGAGCTATAAATATTTATAGCTTTAAAGTGATTTTTGTTTCTAGCATAGCAAAGAATTGTTAATACTATCTCCTGCTTCAAATATACTTTAACTTATATTTTCTAACCATTTTTATACAAACATGAAAATTTCATCTTATTAAATTTTGATTGGGTTTCTAATTTTGATCATTTACTTAATTTACTCAAATATTGATTTAAAACTTTGAGACTTCTAAACCTTTTAGATAAAAGAAGCCATATAAAATGATGGCCAAATCCAAACTGGAAGACAAAGAATTCAATGTTGAAGACGAAAGGTTCAAAATCAAACGATATGATTACACGCCCCAATATTGTCACTATTATCAGGCGAGACTTTATGCTTTAAAAGAGAGAGTGGATCATGTGGTACAACAAGAATGTAAACAAAGAGGTAAGTTTTTTATTTATTCATTTTTATTTTAAAAATCTGTGTTTAGGTTTAATTTACTGTTCAATTTCAAACCTCGTTGATGATGAGCTATGTTTTATTAGTGGCATTGTTTTTGTTAATTTGAAAAAAAGACCGAGCATTGTACAAGAGGCAAAAGAAAAGGTATATATATAAATAAAGTTTACAATAGTTATATTTATTTTTTTGTAATTCAGCTTTGGGTAGTTGAAGAAGAAAAAGTAGATTATTATTATAGTGAGGAAGATGAAATTTACATCGAAGATTTTACAAGTAGGCTTCAATTAGTAAATGTTAGTATTCCTTTGATTACAGGTAACAGTTTAAACTATAAAGTTTCCATGGTGTCTATAATATATTATATGATATAGGTAGTGTTTGTGCTGTCATTGGTAAAAAGATACATGGCGGTAAATTTCATGTAGATGAAGTTTACTTTCCTGAGCAGTTAAAACAAAAATATTTATTGAAAGATATTGGTAATTTAGTTATGTTTCGTTAAAAAAACGCTAACTTATTTACTAGATTCCAGTAATAATAATGAGAAACAATACATTGGATTTATTTCTGGATTAGAAATTGATCAAAATGGGATTTCTAACAACTTAATGTTGCTAAAAGAATATCTTATGGGCTTTTACGAATCTGATGGGGTAAGAGTTATAAGCTAAAAGAGTAAAAATAAATAATAACAATGAGAATAGATAGCTAAAGATATAATTCAATTAATAATAGCTGGAAATACATTTGGGGATGATTGTAATCTAAAGGTACTAGGAAATAATTACACATCATAGACTACTACAATATTTTTAGAAAACAAGGTTAATAATGAATAGATACTTTAAAGACTTAAGTCATAGTTTACCTATACATTTAATGAGTGGAGAAAAAGATATCAGTACTTTTATTTCATTACCTCAACAACCCCTTCATAGAAGTTTGTTTTATGATACAGATAAAACTAAGTTCAAAACAGTACCCAATCCATATAATTATAATGTTCATAACTTAAAGTAAGTAATAACTGATGTTGTATAATATCCAAATATAATATTATTGGTAGTATATTAGGTAGCAGTGGAATTAATGATGAGGCAATTCAAAAGAATAGCGATAAATTTGATCAAATCGAAGCATTAAATTATTGTTTAAAAGTCCATAATTTGTTTCCTAATGCCCCTGATACGTCATCTACCTATCCATTTAATGATGTGGATCCTTTTATTATTGACGAGTTACCGCATATACTTTTTACTGCAAATCATCCAACTTTTGAAACAAAATTAATTCATCGTAAGTCACTTCAATAATAATTAAAACCTATTGAACTTTTTATTTAGAAAATGGCCAAAAAACTCGCCTAATGACAATACCCAAGTTTAAAGATAATCCAAGCTTAATTTTGATTGAAGTGAACACACTAGATTATCATGTAATAAATTTTGCATAAATAAATTAATAAAAATAGAATGTTTGATTTTAAACTTTACTTTATTTAAAATGAAGCAGCATCAATAATGGTGCCTAAAGTTTGTACAATATTATTGGCCATAACATTACTTACAACTTCTTCTAAATGTCTCTTTGGATCAATTTTACCCACGTGACGATTGAGTAACTCTTCATTTGTCATATTAATTTCTTCTTGTACAGACTTATTATAGGCTTCAGTAAACTTTAACATATTTTTGATTGCTTCGAAATTTGATTTGTCGTGCTCAATAAAGTTCTCAACTATTAACCCATTGGTCCATCTCTTTTTGTCTAAACTTAATAACATATTTTCTTCCAGTTCATTCTTACGATATTGAATTCCTAATGAATAATAACTGCGATTTAAACCATGGATTAAGGCCTATCAGTTATTAAATTAATTTACAAACACCTCTTCTATTCTATTAAATAGGCTTACACTTATATTAGGTTTATTTAAATGTCCAATATTTGAAGTAGTTTGACGTGGTTCATGACTCATCATTAAAGTAGAAGTAGGTATGGATCTGAAAGCATCAATAACTACTTTACCTTTAACAGATTGAATAGGATCAATAACCACAGCTACTGAACGTGGATGTAAAGCTTCGAAACTCTAGAAAAAACATTAGATAAAAGACCAAAATAATCTCGATATTACTTGTTGAGTATTAATGTCGACCGAAGATAACCAGCATCCAAACCCTGGATGAGAGTGATACCAACCTACTACCATCTCTGGTCTAATAAAATCTTAGCTTCTGTAATAACCTTGTTAAAATAATACTAACCTTCCAGTTTGCTTCAACATATCCAACATATGAGTTTGAAATACTGGGTCTACTGCTTCAACTGTGACTGAGGTACCGGATTGAGGCATTGCAAATACATCAATCACCCTTACTGTATAATCATCCACAAACTCTCCCAACATTAATCCCATAACTTCCATTGGTACACCAGCACGACCTTTATAGTTATTAAAACAATAAATTTTACTACTGTTATTTTTTATTACCGTGTTTTAACATCTAAATTTAAGATTTAAAATTGAAAATTATTAATTATTTAAAATGACTTACCTTAATCAAAGCTAATGAAGAAATATGAATCACTTCGGCTGTGTCTTTAGCATTATTATCATGTCCTGGTTGTAAACCACCACCCATACCTCCTCCTCCAAATAAACGTTGAATTCTATCCATTTTCTTAGTTTATAATAATAAAAGTAGTTAAGCAAATCTAAGCTAAAGTTTAAGCTTATGAAATTAAAAATGACTTACGTCAGCTAAACCAATCATTTTTAAGTTTGAAACTTTATAACTTTAATTTATTTTATTAATATCACTAATACTTTACAAATAATAAGAGATAACAGTATGCAGCGTAACAATTTCCTAACAAAAGTCGTCCAGTGCATGGAAAAGATAGCACCTTTATCCTTGGCTGAAAAAAGTTGGGATAACGTTGGATTACTATTAGGTAAAAAGAGAACCGAATCTTGCAAAGGAATGATTAATTAAATATAATAGAGTCTCCAGCAAATAGTAACAGAAAACTAAATAAGGTATTTCTGACTATTGATCTTACGACCCAAACTTTAAAGGAAGCGATCGAACAACAAACTGATGTCATCATTGCTTATCATCCACCTATCTTTAAAGGGCTTAAAAGATTAACTTTTGACGATGTTAAACAAAAAATTGTTATTGAGTCAATTTCAAATAACATTTCAATCTATTCACCACATACCGCTGCTGATAACTGTTTATTTGGTGGTAAGCTGGTATTGCATATTTTGATATAAAACCTAAATGGTTTAGTTAATGATTGGATCTCAGACGCATTTAAAAATAAAATGGAGTGTTTTCCTATTAATCCAGCAAATGAAGTCAGTGAAGGTAAATGATTTATTTTTATACTTTGACTTAAGTTAATATATTTTAAATAGCACAAGAAGGCTCAGGCTCAGGGAGAATAGTAAAACTAAAAGAAAAAGAAAGTTTTAATAGCATATTAAATCAGGTTAAAACTCACTTTAACTTAAATAATAGTAATTTTGATTTAACATACTTTGCTTTTTTTAATTGTTTTATAAGTAAGGGTAGCTAAATCTTTTCATCATCAATCAGATAGTACTCAGCCAGACATTACTTCGATAGCTATTTGTGCCGGATCAGGTATACATTATTATTTATAATCGAAAATAGTTTAATTAAGGATAAAGGTTCCTCGTTATTACTCGGTGTGGATGCAGATATTTATTTAACTGGAGAAATGAGTCATCATGATTTATTAGCTTGTGTTGAAGCTGGAAAATCAGTTATTTTAGGTAAATAGTAATAAAGTTATTTAATATAAAATTAGAACTTTCATTTAGGGGAGCACTCGAACTCGGAAAGGGGGTATTTATCAAATTATTTAAAGCCCAAATTGGAAAAGGAGCTAAATAGTTTGAACTTAGATAATGTTGAAGTTGTAGTTTCTAAATTAGATAAAGACCCTGTTTCTATTGAATAATGTAATGTGTACCATTTCATTTCAATTACTTATATAAAAATAAATAAAGTTAAAATCAAAGATTTATTATTACAAGATTTATTTAGAAAAATTAAAAACGATTAGTAACTATTAAAGAGAAAAAAAGAAATGAAAGCAAAAGTAAGCTAATGTCGAGTATTGAAATAGTTATTCAAAAGAGTATAAGCTATCTCTAAATAGTACTTATTTGTATCTGTTAGTGAAGATTGAATAGATTGTAGGCTAAAATAATGAAATAGATAGTTTATATGGCTAAAGTATAAATTAGACTTAGCGCAATGCTCGGATTTAAAATAGCTATTGACTGTAACAAATGAGACTACTAATAATGTAAAGTTATAAACTGGTGATTCCATGTTTTGTTTGAGAAATTCAATATCAGTTTCTGATAGTATTATGTTACTACTATTACTTAGTTTTGCAGAATATAAGTCAATTATAGTCAGATCTTCTTTATCAAAGTTATAAAGTAACGTATTGTCATTAATATAGTTTACGGGTACATTAGATGAAATGGAAATGGTGGAAGTAGCTATGCTTAAATGATTACTATAAGTCAATTTAGCATCATCACTTAATAATTGGTTAAGACTAGTGGCTTTATTGTAAGGGGAGGTGACAACAACAGAAGAAACTTCAGATCTTGGAGAAGATACTTGGGAAACAAGTTCAATATTATCTTCCAATAAAGAATATAAATCACAATTTATATTGCTTTTGTCAATATTGTTATTTGATTGATAATGACTATAGAGACTTTGAAACATTAGTAATAGGAATAGGTTTATATCTTTGTTTTGTATTTCATAATTTTACTTCTTTTTTATCTTTATATATTTTGCTATAATTTTAAATTTCTTGGCTGATCGAGTTTTAGTAACAATCATGTATTGTTCTTATTAATTTTTCCACAAGTGAACAGATTGTATTTCTACATAAAATCCAGGAAATACAAATTCCGCAAAATCACTTTTATTTATGGTTTTTACAAAACAATTAATTTCATTTTAAATGAATTAGCGATTTCTTGGCTAGATTTGTTGTTCATTAGAATGCAACCAATAAAATTGCTTTTGGCATAGTTCACAATTTATTTCAATATACTTTACTTTTATTACAAATCTATTAATGACTTAGACACATTTATAACTATAATACAAGCTTAGTTATCAAATGAAAAGAATAAACTTAACTAAAAATAGAGGAATTTGTTATTTAAACATTAGCTTTGTATTTCCAATATAATTTTAATTAAAAGTTATTGATTATTTCTTTAAAAATGAAGTGGCAGTATTTTTTACATTTCTATATTTGGTTAACTTAATCTAATTGTTCGTGATAGGTTCTTATATTTCAAATAATGGGTTTTTTTTTGCGCATCTTGAGGAAATTAGAAACTAGAAGTTTTTTGAAAAAACTATTGAGCTCAGTTTCTATATAAACCCTTTTTATAATTGAAATTGCTCTAAGGAGGATAATCATCTATATGGTTAAGTTTGATTAAACTTAAATTCACGACTTTATTTTAATGATTTATACTAATTGTATTTTTTAATGTGATTAACTAATGGGAATGTTTTTTTTGGTTTCATTACTCTTTCCATTTTTTAAGCGCTATTTGAGCGAAAAATTTGTTAGTAAAATTCTTAAACACAAAAATACATCCCCTAATACTACAAAAAACTTTAAGTTCAGTATAGGATGGTATTACTGATATAATACTTTAACGTTCCGTTATGTACTCAACGTTTAATGATTCAAAACAATTTGAAAGAGTTTGTGATACGGTTTATAAATACAGATCAAGCTATAAAATAGAATAAGCGATCCTTTCTTGATAATAAAATGTCATTATGTAGTTTTTGAAAACTTCCTTAACATATGCGGATGTGTTTTTGTGTTCAAGAACTTTACTAGCAATTTTTCCGCCCAAATACTGCTTAAAAGATGGAAAAAGTCATGAAGCCAAAAAAATATCCCATATATTCTTCCATTTACTTATTATTTTTGTGTTGACCATTAATCTTTTATGATATTTACTCTGAATTATTCATTTCTCGTTGCGCAGATCAACAATAAGTATATAATGGTTACAAACCTCCAATTTTAAAATAGGCTGTTAAAATATTTCAACTTTGAGTAATGAGAGTTCATAAAATAGAGCCGTTTAAGTACACCGAACTTTAAACAAATAGTAATACATGCCTATATAGACGCATACAGAACATATAAGCTTGGTTTAATTATTGAGGAATGGAGATAGATTTCTGAAAGTTGCAATAAAATAAATCAGTGCTCAGAATAATTTTTTATCAATTATAGTAAGAACAATGTATATTATTTTGTTTTAGTCCTACTTCTAACAAAATTAGGTAACGGACAACATAATAGAAACTTCGTCAATTACTCTCTAACTATTTTAAAATATTCTCGTAACACCATCATATCCTTATTACATTTATATAGAAAGGAATGGTTAGGTCATATATCAATCCACAATTTGTAATTGAGAAGCTACAACATTTATAATGGTGTGGATATTGATAATAATGCTTTTATAAAAACTTAACTTTAGTCCCAATCTCATTAGCTGCTATGAAATTGAATAATAGTGTTTAAGTAGTTCCTTAAAATAATTATATATTACATGATGTTGAATTTTTTTTCAATAGCATTAAAGTTAATTTAACGTAACATTGGGAGTACTTTTTTTTATAGTTTTATAATACACAACGGATTAAAAAATCTGAACGTGAAAAATTGTTTAGCTATAATAGCCATATGCTATAGACAATAATAAACTATATAATAAAATAGATAAAAAAGGGAAATGATAATTGTAAAATTTACGTTTTCTTTAAAGTATTTACTAACGAACAAAAATGATTTGTATAAACTCCAAAGTAAAAAAGATAAATAAAATAACTAAATTAGCATTGTTCGTTAAAGTAAATACTCAGAAGCATATAGGCCCTATTTAAATAGTATCTATTTGTATCTGTTAGTGAAGATTGAATAGATTGTAGGCTAAAATAATGAAATAGATAGTTTATATGGCTAAAGTATAAATTAGACTTAGCGCAATGCTCGGATTTAAAATAGCTATTGACTGTAACAAATGAGACTACTAATAATGTAAAGTTATAAACTGGTGATTCCATGTTTTGTTTGAGAAATTCAATATCAGTTTCTGATAGTATTATGTTACTACTATTACTTAGTTTTGCAGAATATAAGTCAATAGCTTGTAAGTCTTTTTTATGAAAAGAAAAAAGCAAATTATTCTCGCTATAGCCAACAGGAACATTTGGTGAAACAGTGATAGTTGAAGTAGTTATGCTTAAATAATCATCATAAATTGATTTAGCATTATTACTTAATAATTGGCTAAAATTCGGATAGGTATTATCTAGATGACAGTTAATAAAAGTAGAGGGAGTTTCTGAAACCTGGGGAGAGTTTTTAGAAACAAGTTCTATTTTATCTTCTAATAAGGAATATAAATCACAATTTATATTGTTCTGGTTATTACTATTTATTTGAAAATAGTTAGATGGGATTCGACACATTTGTGGCTATAGGATTAGATTTGAGTTTATATCTAATTCTATTTCTTTAATTGGCGCTATTAGTCCCTTTGTCTTTATATATACTGTATCTCTGATTTCCTTGGTATTGAATTTTCTTCAGTAACAATTCTATATGGTTCTTTTAAAATTTGACACCAATAATTAAAATGCGCTATTTATATAAAGTTCTCAAGGAAACATAAATTCCGCAAATTATTTTTTTGGACAAATGCTTAAATTAATTTGTTTCTTGTTTTAATTATTAGTTTCTCGGCAAATATAGCTTTAAATAACTTTTTATCTGTGCTACAATGTTATGATAAATAAATTTAGATATTGAATTAATTTGATCATGATAGTAGCAATGCTTGATTTTTTACTATTATGATCTGAATTAAGCTTATGTTATCTTCGTTAAATCTTAGCTATCGATTAAAAATTTTGCTCTCATTTTTAGCTTTATAAACTATATCTCATAATAAACTAACTATATAGTTTGTAGATGGAAAGTCTATTGTTAGATCTTTTTTTTACAAAACAGTTGAAAAAATTAATTTAAAATTAAATTTTTACTTTAGAAAAAGCAAAATGAAGCATATCTTTAATAAAATCTACAAGTTTAATAAATAAGTACTGTTTTAAGTACACACTTCTAACAAAAAATATGGAAATAGTTTTATTTATTAATCTATTAACTGTTTTTTCAAAAAATTGCAAAATTCCTGATAAACTTTTGTAAAATACGTAAGCATCATAAGCAGTTTATATAAAAATCAAGTAGTAAATATGCAAAAAAACTATCATTAGAAATAAAAATCAAATTGGAATAGAAATTACTGCTTTTATTGCAGCTAAATATAAGTAGCTATTTTTTTGCCTAAATATACTATTATATTGCAAGATTTTACTATAGTAATATACAATATATCGTTATTATGCTATTAAAAAACTAATAATTTATATTGAAATTTATAATACCAAACTAAAAAATTATTTACTAAAATATATTAAAAAGTTAATAAAAAAAACCCAATTTCATAAAATGTGGCAAAAATATCAACTTTAACTTTTAGAGGCTTTTTACCAAAACTTTAGGCCTATCTTTTAAAACTTTTTTTCAATTCAAGACAAACTAACCAGTTGTACTCAAAGCAAGCTATTTGAAATTATTTGCTTTTTTACTTGATTTCAAAGCTACTTAGCGTTTTTCAGTAAAATTTCAAAAACTTACACTACACAAAAATGGTCAAAAAAGCGAGTTGGTAAACTTCATCCTTAATTTTAACTAAACCTTTAAACTTACTCGTTCTCATCTAGTTATAAGTTTTATTTTCAATAGCTATGACTCGTACCTCATAACTCCTTTCCTTTTCATGGTAATTTCCTTGTAAACTCCTATTTTATTTCTAAAACACCCTACAAGTATATTAAAAAATTAACATAATACAATTATACTATAACAAATATTAAAAATTAAAAAACAAATTTATTCAATAGTATTGAAATAATAATTAAGTAACTTGTAAGCGATTTCTAGATAGTATTTATGAGTATAAGTCAAGGAGATTTGTAATGAAGGAAAGCTCAAATAATTCGTTAAATTCAAAATATAACCAAAATGTAAAGATGATTTTTGAGTATAACCTGGTTTAAAGAGTTGATTCCTTACGAAGAAAGCTATTATTAGTAGGGTAAAATTATAAGCTGGAATATGTAAATTTTGCTTTAAAAACATTACATCTTCTTCACTCAACTTTATATTCAAATTAAAGTTAAGTGTTTGAAATAACTCGACCAATACCAAATCTTCTTTATCGAAATTGTACAATACTTCCAATTTAGTATCATTTTTACTACAAACATTGGACGGTATTTTATATTGCAATTGCGGCATACTCACTAGGTTTCTGTATTCTTCTTTAGCTTCATCACTTAGTAATTGGCTCAATCTTTTAGTTGGATGGTTATAGTGTGGATGAAATTGGTCACTGAATACACTCTCTGAACGGGGGGATGAATTTGGAGAAATGAGCTCGATTTGATCTTTTAGTAAATAATATAATGATGATTCGGAAGTAATTTTTTGTTGCGAAGGGTTTCTTTTAGCATCGTAATAACCAACGCCCTCCATTTTGTTTTGTAATGTTTATAAGATATTTTTATGACTAAAGGGTAAACTTAGCTATTTATACTTATGCTAGTCTCATAGAATGAAGTTATTTTTGTAGCTCAGGTAAATAATTTATGATTATTATAAATTCAGAAATCGCGATTACTTAATAGACTTAAGTATTGCTACATATGGTCATTAATTTAACAAGATTATAAACATTTTCAATTTGTGTAATCTAGGTCAATTAACCAGTTATAAACGGATAATGCTATTTTTAGGCTTTTTATTCCTAACTAATTTTTAATTTAACAAGAATTTCCACCAAAGTTACTCTGATAACTTGTATGATCAATTAATCCTACATCTAATTGTTTTTATTATAAAATACAATACTTTGAAGGTGGCTTTTAGTGCAATGATCACTATACTGCTACGCTTCTATATCAACATAACGAATATCATTTTTTAGCATATTTAAAATAAATATAGGTGTTATTAGAACACCAATTTTCCGACAAATTTTTATCAAAAAGGGGATTGTATAGTAAGTTTCGGGTCTTTAGATTATTTGAGGAGTTTCCACCATCTATTGTTTTAAATTTAAGGAGTTTCCCTCGTGGTGGGCATCTATCCAGCTTACTGAGGCTTATGATTCTAAATTGTGCTGAAATACTTATTCACTATTAGTTAGAGTGTGTAACATTTATAATAACATTAATTAATTACCATAAAGCTAAGAATAAAAGTTTAAAGTATACAAATTTGGAAAATAGACTTTAATTTGATGATTTTCATTATTGTCAATATATACGTAGATGTATCTTTTTGTTTAGAAATTTTGATAACAATCTTTCCGCTCAGATAGCATTTAAAAAATGGAAAAAATAATGAAACAAAGAAAACCTCCATATTTAATAGATAGTCATCCTAGTGTACATATTTAATTCTTTGGATTTGTTTATTAAAATATGGAATAGATTTCTTTTGTCTCTATAGCTTTATAGTTATTAAGTTATGAATGCTATAAATTTGAATATAAATTTTAAATCTAAAAGGACGAAAAATATGTTAATAAATTATTATTTTATCTTATTTTAAAACTCTTGGCATTTTTGCCACAAGGATGAAAGACGATTAACTAAATTTGAGTATAAATTAACAAAACTCGAAAAAGTCGTTTAAAATTAAATTGATATTCAATTTATAATTAATTTCTGGATAAATTATATCACACTTATGATCGTGATTTATTAGTTACTGTTCTTACTAGGTGCGCGATCTACCAAAGTTAGATTAATAGTCTAATCTTACATATAAATTAACAATAACAACATTCAAGAAATGTGATCCTTTTACTGCTTATTAAATTATCAATTGTTTGTATAATTTGATCGAATGCCACAAATCTATGACTACTAGTATTCTAATTGTCATTCAAGATAAACGGAACAAAAGTAAATAGTATTTAAAAACTATGAAGTTGAAAAATTAAATTAACTTAAATAGAATTTTTCAATAATACTGAAAAAACTGCTAATTAAAAAAAATGCAACCTTTAAAATTGCAAAAAACCATCAGTGCAATTTCTATCCAATTAGTAAAATCTATATATGTATATAATACTCTAAGAATTATCTCAAAAATCAAACCATTCAACTTTGAACATTTATTTTTTATAATTAATATATATACTTTTACAAAAGAAATCGGCCCATTTGTATTGATTTTAAAATAAAAAATAAAATGTTTTGAACTCATAAGCAATTATAAAAAGTTAAGCTATAAATTTGAAAATTACAGCATAAAAAAAGTTATCTAAATACTAAAAAAATAACAAATCAGATAAGGGTAATATAATCCTTGCTTTAAAAGCACTTCAAAATAAAGGACATTAAACATTTAAAAAATTGCTATTACATTTAAGTTTTTTGGTTACACTATTTAATAAAAAACATGTAATGAGGATGTGTTTTTCTGCTCAGGAATTTTACCAACAATTTTTCTATTCAAATAGTGCTTAAAAGATGGAAAAAGTGATGAAATCAAAAAAACATCACCTTATTTTGATTATATAAAAAATATCATTATTAAATATAATACATATAGTAATAAAATCTATAATTTTAATAAAAATAGGTTTATGTTTAGTAGTATATCAATTAAAAAAATAGTAACAACTTCTGATATTACTGGTAAAATTATAAATCATTATTTAAAAAATAACTTTTTGTTTATTTACTATAATAACGGATGAGTTGTATTTAGTTAGTAATATGTTAAACATAAATTATCAAGTAATTAGTTATTATAATATTTAAAAATAATCAAATAAATAATATTATTGCTGTGAAATACCACTTTATCAACTCTATGATTGATTATAACATAAGAATTAAAGTCATTGTATTCTCGACTTCATGTATAACCAATTCAGAGTCCCTTATTTTAATTTGTTGCAAGGATATGTAACTTTGTATTGTAAAGAATATTATCTTTTCATTTTGATATCCACAATTATTGGAGTATAAAAGAGATTTTGGAACATAATAATTCGGGGCTTTTTAATTGAGTTGTTCATTAGCATTATGTTTTTAATAAAGCTATTAAGCCTTTCTGATAGTATTTCACATAGATTTTATGTTAGTATTGTCTATTATATTTTTCTTATATAGTCTGTAGCTTATTACGTGGTATTCTTTATAAATCAAGTCTATCTTAATTACATAAACTAAGATCTTTCGACTCACGGCTAGTCAGTTAACCAAAAAGCACTTTTAGCTTCAATCATTGAGTACTAGATTCCATATTGCATCATAATAAATAATTTGTTTTAATAATTATATTTGATTTTTCAAAGTCAAGATACATATATTATTATAGTAAATAGTTATAAAAGCTATGCAAAAGTGTTTTTTTATTTTATCGCTTTTTTCTTTTTTAAGCACTATCTGAGTAAAAAAACCGGTAGTAAAATCCTTGAATATAAGAATACATCCCTATATAAAGATGGCTGATTATAGTTTTAAAGTTAATCACTCCCTCTTATGCAGCTATTTATTAACTTAGTAGTATATTAATAATATGGTTATGGCATTGAAATAACTATTTATTTAATAAAAAATCTATAATGTTGGTTATAAAGCATTTAGTGGTAAATATTTCTCAGTTTTATAAAAAGATGTATTTACTTACATACTACAACTTTGATTAATACCGATATATAAGTTGTATTAGTAAAAGCCTTTTAATCTAAGAATTTCTATTAAATTTAGTAAGAATTTCGCCAACCTATAATATAAATTATAATAGGATGATTTAAAACTGTTAAATATTTTTACTTTTTAATAGAAAAGTTACTTTTATAGAATTTTAAGTAAAATTATTAAAATATAAAATATTTCAAAATTGAATAAAAAAATAATAAATTCAAGCCACATATCTTTTTCAAATACGGAATGCTCGAATAAGTTTTAAGCTAGTTCTTTTAATTTATATTTGAAACCAAGACTAAATAGATCGAAATACATTCTTCAGAAATAACTCTTTAATACATTAATAATACACTAAAATAAGATAAAGCTACGGAATACAACTTTTACATTTATAATAGTCAGCGATGCATCAAAACAATTTATACACCTATTGTTTTTTTAGCTTCTTAGTAGCACAAAATTCAAGTTTTGATTGGTAATACAGCCTACAAATTATTACAATAATAGCAATAAATTTAATCAATCTCTTAAAAGCTTGCTTACTAAAACATATCATTAGATCTAATTAACTTGAAAAAAATACTGTGGGATAAATTTGGATTAGTAATTATTTAATGACATAATCGAATGACGTTAATCTAGATTCCATAAAAAAAAAATAAAACTAAAACGTTAAACACTTTCAAAACTATAGTTGCAAAAATGCCAAAACCTAATATTACGCTATATACTTTTGGTAAGCCTATAGTTTGTATGTACAATAAAACTCACCTTTACATTAGGTACTGCAAATGGCCACAAAGCAAGTATTGCTTTAGAATTATTAAATATTCCATACAAAGTACATAAGGTTGACATTTTTGGCAATGAGCAAAAACAGGACTGGTTTTTAAAGATTAATCCAAATGGACGTATCCCAGCCATCGTTGATCACTCCAACAATGATTTTGCTGTATTTGAGTCAGGTGCTATCTTATTATATCTTGCAGATAAATATGATCCAGAACATAAACTATTACCAAAAGACGATAAATTGAAATCAGAAGCTATTCAATGGGTAAGTTAATTGTAGTTGATTTTAAAACTGATTTTAATAAGATTATTAGTTGATGTGGCAAATGGGAGGCCTTGGACCAATGATGGGACAATCTACTCACTTTTCACGCTTCGCACCAGAAAAAATTGAGTATGGTATCAATCGTTACAGGAATGAGAGTACAAGGCTGTTTTCGGTAGCTAGTTTTTAAGACTTATTGAGCATATAGTAACTTTTTTAGGTGCTTGAAACGCGTTTACAAAGTAGGAACTATTTAGTTGGAGATTCTATTACTGTAGCCGATATTGCTTCCTTCCCTTGGTAAGCTATTGGTATTTATATACATTTTTTAATATTAAAATATTTTCTAGGGCACGTTTTACGATTTGGGCAGGTGTTGAGATCGACGATTTTCCAAATGTTAAGGCATGGTTGGAAAGAACAGAAGGATTTGATTACGTTCAGAGAGGATTAAATGTCCCAGATAAAGATAAAATTAAAGAAATTTTAAAGGATCCTAAATTAGGTGAACAACAAGTAAAGGAAGCTTCTAAGTGGTTTTTAAAGGGCGAAAAAGAACAAGAACAAGGGCAAAAATAAATTATATTTGTATCTATTTAATCTACTTTGCTTTATTATGGTTATTCCTTATTTTGAGTAATATTAAGCTATTTTAATGATACTACTTTTCTTGATTAAAAGTAAAATCAATAGGTTTTAATTATATCATATTTTGATCTTTATGGCTCATTCGGTGTGTACAAATTATAAAATACTAGATAAAGTTAAGTAAATGCTAAAAAATTATATAAACACTTATTTAGAGCAATCTTTTTTTAAGGAGTTTATGCTCAAATAGCATAAATCCGCTAAATTCTGATCATAGGGAGAACCCGGTTTTAAATAACTAAATAAAAAATATAAATTAATGAAAAAATAAGGTCTATCTCAATTTAATTTTATTACTTAATAAACAATGAATTCGACCTTATATATGGGCGAATTGTCCTTACAGCCAAGCTCTAGTTTTAGCTCTGAACGTGCAGTTAGCAACAATTTGGCTATTATACTTGAGGGATTATCCATCTTTTTTAATTTGTTTACCTTCTATCTAGTAAAAAGACAAGGGTTTAAAACGTTCGATATGTGGATAGCCAGTTTTTTATCAATTGGAGATGCTATATTTATTGGCTATAAATTTTGTCAATCAATAGCTTATAATATTTTAGGGTTCGAAAAAATATTTTTAAATGTATATTATGGGCAGTACGATGGTCTTATTGAAGTTTTCTTTGTACTTTTTTCAGTTAGTTGTGTTGGTTATTTGGCTTTATTAAGATACTGGGTTATATATTTGAAAAAGAATCTAAAAGTAAGAATATGGGTTGTTATGTTTATACTCCTTCAATTTGTTCATCTATCATTGTTAATAAGCGTACTTATTAATATGGACTTCATACTTATGCCATTACAACTATACTTTTTTCCTAATACTATTTCTATTATTCCTTTAACAAGATTCACTGCTTGTTACACTATATTTTTTAGCTTTATTTGCTTGTGCTTGGTCAATTTCTGCTATTTTTTATTAGCTAAACGGTTTATTCATATACTAGAAGACAACATAGATAATGGATTTAATGATTCATTTTATACTTTGACTTCATGTTTAAAAAAGCAGAAGCGTAGCACATATATTAAAACAGGTATCATTTTATTACTTTATAGCCTATGCGTAGTACCTTACTTAGTTATTAGTATTAGAGAACAAATACTGATGCAGTTAAGGACCAGAGTTGAAGATTCTATAATAGCAGTTTGTGTGATGCTTTTTACTGTGGTGAACCCAATGATGTTGATGATTTTACATGATGATATTTATATGGATTTAAAGTTAATGACTAACTCTATTTTTGAAAAATTTAAAAAGAAAGAACGTAAATTCACTTACAACTATTCTCCTTAAATGGTTATTTCAGTATTAAACTACCAATTCCTTTAATTTTGATAATACAAAAATAGACAAATAACAGAATAGAATTTTATTTATATTTTCTAAATTTAAGCCAAAGAAAAGTTATTCTTAACTTTATTCAGATTTTAATGTTATTTAATATTACAAAAACCTTCTTTAATTTGATAAAAATCTAATTACTTTTTTTAAATTCAAAACAAATCTTGTGGAGTTTATTAAATATAAAGAGTTAAAGAAAGGTATGCTAGATGGAACAGATTAATACGAGGAAGAGTCTTTAAAATGAGACAGGTCAACAGAAGAGGTTGATAGAGCGGTATTTAAGAAGAGGGGAGAGAAAAAAATACGATTAAGAGGGCTAGCACAAAGTTGTTTGAGAAGGATAGCAGAAGATATTTCATTAAGGACTAACTGTTTATAACTGAAAAATAGAGTATTAAGTATAAAATAGTCGAGATAAAATAATAAGTTAGTATATACTACCATAATTAAGGGAAGAATTAAGCTAATAGACATAAAAAACACTAAGGGGTCAAAGTTTTAGAAAAGTACACAGGTATTAATATGTTTCACTTCCAAAATTAGAGGTTTAGACATAGTATGTAAAAAGCAGTTTTATTAAATTCCAAAGGTTTGGAGTCAAAGAGCATTTTACATATTTGTGTAAAAATATTTCATTGATTGTGCAATAAATTGGATAAAAAGAGTTGAGAGGGAAGTGCTCTAGTTAACTTTTAACTTTACTCAAAGCTGTTCAAGATCAAGTATAGAGTTTTTTGTAAAATCCTTTTACTGTTTATTTATTTGATTTTTCTAAAGCCCAGGATTTGACTTTGAAAAAATTTATCCAATAATTTAAAGTCAAATGAGCAGATGGGGATGTTTTTTTGGCTTTATTACCTTTTCCATCTTTCAGGCACTATTTGAGTGGAAAAATTGCTAGTAAAATTCTTAAATATAAAAATACATCCTCGGATATTATATTTGGACTTAAACATCTGTAACGTTTATTCTATTTTTCGTTATACCCTCCTTTTTTTAATAAAGGGTCTAATCGAAAAACCTGAAATGATTTTAATAGAAAGGCATACTGAAATATAAGCCATTCCTTGTTTCAACCAATAAATTCAAATTAAACTATATAAAGTTGTATTTTTTGATCAGAATTTTATAAAGTATGGAAAAAGCTCATCAAACCTTATGCAAAGGGAAAGGGATTGTAGTCAGAAAAATGTGAAGTGTTTTTTTTGGTTTCATCACTTTTTTCATTTTTTAGGCGCTATCAAAGGGGATTTTAGTAAGTTTTTAAACAAAACAAACATCCCCCATATGATACTTTGTGTTTTTTAAAACCATATTACTTATATTTTTTATTTTACATTTGCAAATCATTAAAACATTAGCTAAATTAAAGCCAAGGACTTTATCTTATTAAGCTATAAAACTATTAACAATACTATACCACAAAATCTTTTGTAATAAATGTATAAAGTAATTTTTATAATTTAATAATAGAACCAGAATTGATTACATTTATATGTGTTATTTTATTTTAATTTGCTGTAAATTTCTTTTACATTAAATTTATGAATCATATGTAACGCTTTAGTCTATATATTCAATATAAAAGAAATTGATGAAAATCAAAATAAAACGAAGGCATATAAACACGGCCAGTTTTATAGTATTAATAGTTTAGATATAAACTTCAATTTATTGTCTATTGTCTTGTTTAAAAGCACGAAATCTGACCCTTAATTACTAATAAAACTTCGAATTTTATAACAATAAATGAGGATATATTTTTTTGTTTAAGAATTTTAATAACAATTTTTCCATTCAAATTACACTTAAGAAACATAAAAAGTAATGAAACCAAAAAAACATCACAAATATTTAGTTTCAGTCTTATTTTTACACTGTTAAATGCATTAACTTTATTAAATCAGTCGGTTTAAAAATATATTAAACAAACCTAGATTAGTAATTGATCGATGACATATGTAGTAGATTAAGGGTATATAAAGAGATATAAACTCAAATTAATTTAATTAAACTTTTAAAAATCTTTTAAATCAAACAAATTATAAAAATGTCCAAAGTTAAAATCACTTTATACACTGCTGGTAAGCAACTAACTCAATTTAAGGATACTGAAAATTAATATTTACTCATCAGGCACTCCAAACGGTCATAAAGTCAGTATTGCTTTAGAAGCATTAAACATCCCATATAAAGTGCATCACATCTCATTCACCAATAATGAACAAAAGGAGGAGTGGTTTTTAAAGATTAATCCAAATGGACGTATCCCAGCCATCGTTGATCACTCCAACAATGATTTTGCAGTTTTTGAAACTGGAGCTATTATGCTATACCTTGCAGATAAATATGATCCAGAACATAAACTATTACCAAAAGACGATAAATTGAAATCAGAAGCTATTCAATGGGTAAGTTAATTGTAGTTGATTTTAAAACTGATTTTAATAAGATTATTAGTTGATGTGGCAAATGGGAGGCCTTGGACCAATGATGGGACAAGCTAATCATTTTTTACGTTATGCTCCAGAAAAGATTGAATATGGTATTAATCGTTATAAAAATGAAACCAAACGGTTATTTTTGGTAAGCGATTCTTATACTAGTAATTTTAGACTATTTAGTAATTGTTTCATTTTTCAGGTACTAGAAGCTCGTTTAAAAGGTAGAAATTATTTAGTTGGCGATGTACCTACCGTTGCTGATATCGCTTCTTTCCCTTGGTAAGCTATTGATAAGCTAATATAAGTTGTAAACATTTAAACTCTAATTTTTAGGGTACGCATAGCCTCTTGGACTGGTATTGAATTATCAGAGTTTCCAAATACCAGCTCTTGGTTAGAACGCTTAGGAGAACTTGATTTTGTACAAAGAGGATTGGATGTACCAGAAAAAGATAAAATTAAACATATGTTAAAGGATCCTGCATTAGCAGCACAACAAGCTGAAGAAGCTTCTAATTGGGTTTTAAAGGGCCAAAAAGAACAAGAAGAAAAATACAAATAATTGGACGTCTCTCTCTTTATTTATTGTACAGTATACTTTTTTACGTTGATTTTTCAGGTTGATCTAAATAAAGCTGTTCTTTACATATCATTAATATTTTTCATTCGAAACAAAGCTTGTTTAGATTATATCTCAGGATATTGATATCTTTCAAGAATGTACAGAAATGAATAGTATCTGTCAGAAACTAATTATGATTGAAATTGTTTTATTTTTTGAAATTTAAAACAATTTGCAATATTTTTAATCATTTATCAAATATCCTAAAGATAGTGTTCTATTAAAAAAAGTACAACTTATATTAAAAGTGAAAAAGAACAAATCATTGAGCTTAATATGTCACCAAGCTATGCTAGGTAGATGCTTTATTAAAATTTTATTTTCTCATTTAAGTATACCTGTAAATTTTACTTTAAAAATCATTATATAAGAAGCCAATGCGCCACTAAGATAATGACAGTATGGGGGTGTATTTTTGTGTTTAAGAATTTTACTAGCAATTTTTTCGCTCAAATAATGCTTAAAAAATGGAAAAGTGATGAAGCCAAAAAAAAACATCCCCATATTTATTATAATTGTTAAATATTAATTTATTTTGCGTAACTTGTTTTTTGACTTGTTACATAGGATACATCGAAAGTTTTTATACAAAATTTATAACTTTGTAAATACTCCCCGAATACTTTAAAGATTAAAGCTATACGATATACACATATATTAATATACGATTTAGTTTTATGATAACTTAAAAAAAATCAGTAGAGTGGGTTTTTCATTGATTTCTATACTTTTTTAATTGCAAAATAGGGGGTGTTTTTTCTGACTTCATTACTCTCTCCATCTTTTAAGTACTATTTGAGTGGGAAAACTGTTAGTAAAATTCTTAAACACAAAATACATGCCCATATGATACTTTATTAGTAACTTTAAAATCTATTAAAGGAGACAAATAAATAAAAACACTGATACAAAGTTATAGTGCAATATTATTATCTTAATAGCTTTGATATTACTCAAAGATCAAAAGACTCACTATTAAAACCTTTTGGTAAAATCTATGTTGTTGAAAAATAAAATACTACTGTTGATATTTCCAATTCACTTTGTCGATTTTTTGTAGTAAATTTTTAAAATTAAGTAAAAACCAAATAATTTCATAGTATCTTGTGCTTAATTCACAATTTTTGTTAAAGATCTAATAGACAGAAATTGAACCAAGCTTTTAAATAAACCCATAAATAATCGGACAGCTCGGTTATATTTTATTTTTAACAGCAGTAAAACTTTAAATTTTCATATATAAAAAATGTACAATACAACCACAATAAATATATTCTAAAGATTAAGTAAGTGAAAAATATTTTATTTCCAATTTCTAACAGATTTTAAGTTTGAATCCTACTTCATTCAAGCTAGGACAAAAAAGAAGTGGGCTTTTACTGGAGTAAAAAACTAAAAACATGTATTACAAAAGTCTCACAAGGATGATATCTCAGGCTACCGCTCTCATTTCTTTATAATAAATAATATAAGATTGCTTTGAATTTTATGTTTTTTTTTAATACACTCAATAGTTTGTTTAGATTATTTGTTTCAAGGTTAAGGTTCAACTGATTGGCTCAAGTTCAATCCTTTATTTTGTTTTCTATTTTTTAGAAAAATTATATTTTTCATTTCTTTATCTTTTTAAATTGTCTAAAAAATAATACTTTATGAGTAAGTTTTATATTACTTAATAAAACCGCCCTAAACTCTAATGATGATAAAACCCTAACGTTCCAGAATTACAAATGAAAGTAGATGAAGAGAAATCATTAGTGAATTTGGTGGTAGCAATAACATTAATTGAGCTTTTGAGCCTTTGGATTCCTTTGAGTTTGTAATTTAAGTTCTGAGAGTCTGTCAACTCATATGATTCCGTTAGAATCTTCTCACTGAAATCAATAATTATCACTTTGAAGAAATTTTACTAGCTTATGATACTAATTGTTCCTTTTTTGTAGGGACTTTGATAAGCGAATGGTCTAAAGTGAATGGGAATTATCATTAAATAAAATAAAATAAAATACTACATTGTATACCTGTTTTTAAGTATTTGAACTTTTTTCCATACTTGATTTATTACTAATGACAAAAAATTAGTATACTCATTGGTATTATTCAATTTTATATTAAAATTGTATCATGTCTGATCAAGCACCCTTTTTAGTTTAGTAATAGGGCGACAGTTTAGCTCTGATTACTAATAGTAATCTAGATTTATTACAAATTACAGCAATTCAACTTTCCAGCTATTCTTATTAAAAAAAATCAATTGGCGATCAGGTAATAAAAAACAGTAGTAAATAAGCTTAGATTAGTAATTAAATGATGACATAATCAAATGATAAGTGATGGTATAAAAAATATATAAACTCAAAATAAAGAACTAAATGTTAAGAATTTCAAAACTATATTACAAAATGTCAGAAGCTAAAATTACCTTATACACCGTTGGTAGGTCTACAATTTGACATGAAGCTAATAAAATTAACTTTATATTAGGTACTCCAAATGGTCACAAAGCAAGTATTGCTTTAGAATTATTAAATATTCCATACAAAGTGCATAAGATCTCATTTGCTGATAACGAACAAAAACAGGACTGGTTTTTAAAGATTAATCCAAATGGACGTATCCCAGCCATCGTTGATCACTCCAACAATGATTTTGCTGTATTTGAGTCAGGTGCTATCTTATTATATCTTGCAGATAAATATGATCCAGAACATAAACTATTACCAAAAGACGATAAATTGAAATCAGAAGCTATTCAATGGGTAAATTAATTGTGGTTGATTTTAAAACTGATTTTAATAAGATTATTAGTTGATGTGGCAAATGGGTGGACTTGGACCAATGATGGGACAGGCTAATCACTTTGCGCGTTATGCTCCAGAAAAGATTGAATATGGTATTAATCGTTATCAAAATGAAAGTAAGAGATTAATTTCAGTAAGTAGTTTTTTCAAATTGGCTTGTATTATGTATTAATTCTTTTTTCAGGTCCTTGAAACGCGTTTACAAGGTAGGAACTATTTAGTTGGTGATACACCTACTGTTGCTGATATTTCATCTTTCCCTTGGTAAGTTATTTATAGTTTAGTTAAAGTATTAAAATTGATTAAATTTCAGGGTACGTGGTGCACTTTGGGCAGGCGTTGCATTAGATAGTTATCCAAATGTTAATTCATGGTTAGATAGATTAGAAAAAATCGATTATGTACAAAGAGGTTTAGATGTACCAGAGAAAAATACATTAAAAGAAATGTTAAAGGATTCTAAATTAGCAGAACAAAAAGCAAAGGAAGCTTCTGCTTGGATTTTGAAGAATCAACAAGAACAAAAATAAGTCATGTTTATTGCTGTCTTAATAATGTATGTTTCAAAATGGTTTCTACTTAGAAATAAATGAAGTTGCTTTGAACATATTGTTTTTTCAATTGAAAGTGCAAGACTGGTTTCCTATTATTCAGTTTTTTCTATCTTTTCTAAAGTTAATAAATGATTGATAAGCTATTAGGTCAAGAATTAATATTTTTTCAAGTATTGACAAATATTCCATATTATTCTATCATTTTGTTAAAACATTACAAGTATTTACACAAAAAATTCCTTTTAATGATTATTAAATCACATCCAAAATCTAGTACAAGGAAATGAGTGTCTTTGCATAAAGGGTTTAAAGTATGGGGGTGTTTTTTTGTGTTTAAGAATTTTACTAACAATCTTTCCACTCAAATAGTGCTTAAAAAATGAAAAAAATAATGAAATCAAAAAAAACACTCCTGTATATAGGGATGTTTTTTTTTGTTTAAGAATTTTACTAACAATTTTTCCACTTGAATAGTATTTAAAAAATGGAAAAATAATGAAATCAAAAAAACATTCCCATATATACAATCTAAACGCAAGGCTTATGGTAGTTGTCTACGGAGAAAACAATCGAAAGTGTAGTTTACTAGAGTGGGAGAATGATGTGGAAGGAGATGTTTTAATACTAATAAAGATTATCCTTATTATCGGAAGGTGGATATAACCAAAACAGCCTTTATAAAAGCTTACTAAAATAAATAGTCGATTTTTTTTTCTGAATACAAAATTTTGACCAGTTTTAGTTAATAATATGGGGATGTATTTTTGTGTTTAAGAATTTTATTAACAATTTTTCCGCTTAAATAGCGCTTAAAAAATGGAAAAATAATGAAGTTAAAAAAAACACTCCCATATACTTTTATATTAATTCAAAGAATATTAAATAGAAGTAGAATACATATCAGTTTCTCATGAATAATCTCAAGTTTTTTGTGTAGAATACTCTGAGGATAATTGACTGCAACTGTGAAAGTCATATTTTTCAGAACTATTATATTTAAAAGAAAACTCTATTCCAATCAAAAAACACTAATTAGATCAAAAATAGTTTTAAAGCTATTAAAGTTCAACTTATGGGGATGTATTTTTGTGTTTAAGAATTTTACCAACAATCTTTCTACTTAGATAGCGCTTAAAAAAATGGAAAAGTAATGAAATCAAAAAAAACATCCCCATATGCTGTTCTACTCTTTATTCAGAAATAAAAATTTAACTATAAGATAGAGATTAGTGTAGTAAACCATTTTACAATATGAGTTATTGCCAAATAGTGTACATTTAAACTCAAATAGTGAGGACTTTTTATAATTAATTCTTATTAAGCAAAAATAGATCCTTCATTAAAAATTAAAATTTGCAATTATTATTCCAACCAATATCTACCCTTCTTTTTCTGTTAAAAGTAAATATTATTTATAACAAAACTTAGACTATAAAACCACATCTTCCACTTAACAAATATAAAGTCAATTTTTAATAAACCAATATACTTTTAATTTGAGTATAATATACTTTTTTAAATTTGTGATCTCATAAATGTAATCATTTATTATAATTTAGAATAATTATATAGTTTACGTTTGTTATACAAAAATACAAAATCAAAGGAAACTGTATTTAAATTAAAAAAGTGATAAATTTCTTCTTTATCAATCTGTATAATTAAATAATCTAGCTCACCAACTAGCTACTGTTATTTAATCTTATATCTAAACTTAATTTATTTAATTAAATTTATAATCTTTTTAATTAATTAGTTTATTATAATAATTCTAGTAACATCAGGAAATAGGCACTACTTTAAGGCAGTCTATTAATAATTCCAATACCAAGAAATAAAGCACCTTAAGCCCTTTAACTTACAATCTTTTATACGTCAACAGAAAATCCTATACGCCTAAATAATGAACCAGAGTGACTGTAGTTATCCTATTTTCAATTGAAAAAAAATAAACTACAAAATTTTAAAATTAGAAGATTCGAACTTTTCTTTTTAAGTTAGCAGTAAATATGTTCCAATTATCAATCCCTGTATTCACATGATTTGGCTTATTAGAACTTCATTGGTTCGGATGAACTTTTAGACATTAAAGATACTAATAAAACTTGTCCTTAATAGGAAGTAAATTTTAATTTGACCAATCAATCCTAATTTCATTTTAATATGTTTACTCTTGAGATAAGTCATGATCACTGAAATAAACTGGTAACATTTTTATTAAGCTTGGCAAAGATAGAAATGGTGGTTCTCGAGCTCTAATTAATTTTAAAAATAGATTAGTAATTAATAAGTAACTGCATTATTTTTTAAGCATTGGTACTATTTTTAAATGTCATTAGGTTAATTATAAATGGTTTTAAATAAAATAGTGAAGATATAATTATTATAATTATAAATATTTTGTAACTTTAAACAATGGAAGAAATGAATATTGAATTTTAAGTTTTAATAAGATTATAAATTAGCCTAATAATAAATTGTTAAGCCATAATCTAAGGCTGAAACGACGAACATTTAGTTATTAATTTTATGAAATTAAAAACTTTAAACTAGGCTCAAGCTAACCATTTGAAACCAATAATTGTTAGCCAAATCTAGTAAAAATTGGAAAGCAAAAAAAGGATGGATTATTAACCAATTAAAACTAATCAAACCTTAGATAGCCGTTGATTTTCATTCACATTTGTTAATAAAATTGGACGATTTTTGCAATAGTAACTCCATTTTTGCAAGAATTCAATTCAATTATAGGCTTGAAATTCATTTGAATCACATTTTTTTTCAAAAAATTATTAATTTAGTTACTTCGATTTTTATTATACTTCTCTCATAATTTTAAAACAAGGCTTTTTATATTATCATTTAATAATTATTATAAATCTCAACTTAATCTTTTTTTCTTCTAAAAAATAATATATCTATAAGTTTCCAATTTCTATACTAGATTATTAAGTCTTCAACTATTATTGCAATAATATATATAAAAAAGAATGAGCTTTCATAGCTTTAAAAGTTACTCCACTTATTTGAAACAAAAAGTTATCCATCATATTCCATTTTTAAATCGATTTATAAAAGCGAATAATGATCTTGAGCGACCCAATTCGTTTATATTACGCTCCAAATCGCATCGAGGTAGTGATATAAGCCGAAAGATTTATATAAACTTAAGTCCCAATGATCGTAATGTAACTTCAGAAAGTAAAAAAAATGATAAAGTACCATTTAAAAATAATAAGATAGTGACCACTAAATATACTTTATTGACTTTTATACCTAAGAATTTATTTGAGCAATTTCGAAGGGTAGCTAATTTATATTTTTTAGGCATGGCTATTTTACAATTAACTCCGGATTTTTTAATTTCAAATCCGGCTTTTGTTGTCTTACCTATTCTTACCGTTATTGCTATTACAGCTATTAAAGATGCTTTTGAGGATTGGAAACGTTGGCAAGCAGACAAAAAGTTCAATTCCACTCAAACAAATATTTTATCTAATTTTCACAATTATAACTATGATGATACTGATAAAATCCATTGGTATACACCTTTACTCAAACCATTTAAAAAATTAAGCCATTTGTTTTCTGGTTCTCCTTCACCTTCTTTAGTAGAATCTGGTTCTGGATTATTTAAACCTGTATTTGATCAAGTATTATGGGAAGATGTTCGAGTAGGTGATATAATTCGTATTAAAAAAGATGAAAGTATACCAGCGGATATTTTATTATTATCAAGTAGTGAACCAGATGGTGAATGTTATATTGAAACTAAAAATTTAGATGGAGAAACTAATTTAAAACCTCGAAGTTCTATTAAAGAAACTAGTCATTTAAGAGAAGCTTCAGATTGTTCTAGATTACAAGGTATTATTGATTGTGGAGCACCAACTTCAAATTTATTTGTATTAAATGGTTCTATTTCTTTAATTGATTCGCCCGAACATGAATATGATCCGTTAAATACTAATTCTAGTATGGATTTTCGTTTATCTTCCTTAGCTGGTAAACCTATTCCATTTTCAATTAAAAATATATTATTACGTGGTTGTACTGTTAAAAATACGGATTATGCAATTGGTATTGTATTATATACGGGAGGAGATACTAAGATTATATTAAATTCATCAAGAACCCCATCTAAAAGATCCAAAATTGAAAAAATGATGAATAAACAAGTTATGGCTTCATTCTTTTTATTAGTTATATTAGCACTCGTCGTTTCTATTGGTTATGGGATTATTGCTCAAAAATGGATTGGTACTCCAGTTGCTTTATTATTCGGTTTCCCAACAGAACAATTATTTTATAATTCATTTGTAAATTTTTGGGGTAGTTTAATTTTATTACAAAATTTTATACCTGTTTCTTTATATGTCTCAATTGAATTTGTAAAATCTTGGCAGGTAAATTTATTTATTAATTTATAATTCTAATTATTAATTGTTAATTATTAATTATTAATTCTAAATTTTAGGCTTTTTTTATTTATGAAGATATTGAAATGTATCATGAACCTACTGATTCTTTATGTATACCTAAATCTTGGAATTTATCTGATGATTTAGGTCAAGTAGAATATGTATTCTCAGATAAAACAGGAACATTAACAAGAAATATAATGGAATTTAAAAAGTGTTCAATTAACGGTAAAATTTATGGCTTAGAAATTCCAGGCAAAGAAAGTGAAATTGGAAAGAGATTATCTAAAAGAATAAGTAAAAGAGCAACACATCAACAAAATAGTTCTACAACAGATCCAAAATTAATTCAAACTTTCTTTTCTAAAATGAAAAATTTATTTACACCCAAATATGCTAATTTAGATCCAAAAAAAGTTACTTTTGCTGATCCTAATTTATATGACGATTTGGCTAAAAAAGATGATCAAGCGGATGCAATCAAACAATTTTTTTTAAATTTAGCATTATGTCATACCGTATTAATAGAAACAGATAAAAGTTTAGCAACACAAGTGGAAGATAATAATAAAGAATTAATTTATAGAGCAGAATCACCAGATGAAAAAGCATTAGTATCAGCAGCAAAAGATTTAGGTTTTGTATTTAAAAATAAAAATAAAGATATATTTGAAGTTGAAATGTTAGGACAAGAATATGAATTTGAACAATTAAATTTAATTGAATTTGATTCCACACGTAAAAGAATGTCTGTTATATTACAAAGACCAGCACCATGGAATGATATTATTGTATTTTGTAAAGGGGCAGATAATGTTATATTAGAAAGATTGGCACCTAATCAATCTGAATTAAAAGAAAGCACCTTAGCTCATATTAAAGAATTTTCAAGTATTGGATTACGTACATTATGCTTAGGTTATCGCATTATTACTAGAAATGAATTTGATGAATGGAATGAAAAATATCGATCAGCACAAGCTAATAATCAAAACCGAGATGAAGAATTAGAAAAATTACAAGAAGAAATTGAAGCTGATTTAATATTAATGGGATCTACAGCAATTGAAGATAAATTACAAGAAAAAGTACCAGAATGTATTGAAGCTTTACGTAAAGCAGGGATTAAAGTATGGGTATTGACTGGGGATAAAATGGAAACAGCAATTAACATTGGATTTGGTTGTTTATTGTTAACACATGAAATGAAGATATGGACAGTTAATTCAGGTACTATAAAAGAAATCCAAGATAATTTTAATCATGTAGTTAATCAAATTGGACCAATCAATCAAATCACAGGTCAACATGCTATTGTTATTGATGGATTAGCATTAAAAGGGATTATTGATTCAAGAGAAAGTATGAATAAATTAATTGAATTAGCACCTTATTTTAGATCAGTAATATGTTGTCGTACATCCCCATTACAAAAAGCACAAGTAGTAAGAATTATTAAAAAAGGACATAAAGCATTAACATTGTCTATTGGTGATGGAGCTAATGATGTTTCAATGATTCAAGAAGCTCATGTTGGTGTTGCTATTGCTGGTGAAGAAGGGTTACAAGCTTCAATGGTTTCAGATTACACCATATCTCAATTTAAATTTTTAAAAAATTTATTGTTAGTTCATGGTCAATTTTCATATCATCGAATTAGTGAGATGATTTTGTGTTTTTTTTATAAAAATATTGTTTGGACAATGGCTTCATTTTGGTATCAATTTTATTGCAGGTATGATATAATATAATATAATAGAATAGAATATGATATAATAGAATAATAATAGAATATAATGTAATAGAATAATAATAATATGATATATTATTATTATTACTATTCTATTCTATTATTATTATAGTTATTATTATTTTAATTACTATTTACTAATTTTATTTTTTATTTTTAGTTTTTCATCCAATTTATTTTTTACATATACATTTATACCTTTATATAATATGATATTTACTGTAGCACCTGTTGTTATATTAGGTAATTATAAATAATTAAATTAATAATAAATATATACTAATTGTTAACTTTAATAATCAAATAGGAACAATGGATCAAAGATTAACATATGATTATTTAATGGATTATCCAGGAATATATAAATTAGGAATCAAAGGCAAATTTTTTAATCATAGGTTATTTTGGATTTATATATTAGATGGCATTTATCAATCATTAATATGTTTTTTCGGGTATTTCTTTTTATTTGATGATCAAACTCCTATGATGGATGGACGTAATGCTTCTGATTTAGAATTTTCTTCTGCTACTGCTGTATTAGTAGTTATTGTAGCTAATCTATTTGTTATTATGCATACTAGATATTGGTCTTGGTGGGTTCATTTTTGGGGATACGCATCTATGTTGTTTGTATTTGCTTTAATTATCGTTTATTCCTTTTTCCCTGGGGAATATTATTATGTAGGTTTAAGAATGTTTTCTGCTTGTCCTTCTTTTTGGTTGGCTATTCCATTGATTATTGTGGCTTCTTTATTGCCTCGATTTATTTTCTTTTATATTAAGATTACTTATTTCCCAGATGATTTAGATTTAGTTAGAGAAATTAAACAAATGAATAGATTGGAAAAGAGGCGAAGTGAAAAACAAAGTCAAAGTTAAAGATTAACTAAGATTTATAATAAGAGTAACTAATTCTCGATGTTACTTTTTTAAAGAACGAATTTAAAGAATATAACCTTTTATTCTTTTATTATTAATATCTTTTTTCTTTCTGTAATGTTTTTTTCAAGGTTTGAACATAAGTTTTATAATCTTTAAAGTTTCAAATTTTAATTAAAGTTTTATTTTTTATTTTTTTTTATTTTTTTTTATTTTTTTTTTATTTTTTTTATTTAATAATAATAATAATAATAAAACTGATTTTATATAATTGAACTAATTTTATTAAAGTTCTAATATCATTTAATTAACTCTCTACACTGTTATTCTCTCCATTTCCATTTACTACATTTGTTTTATTAAAAAATTCAAAATTAATTTCCTCTTGTAACTTTTGCATTTCGTCCTCGGATAACTTAGTTAAATGAGGTCCAATTAATTTACTCATTTGAAATGAAGTAATACTATCTAATTCAAATAATTCTTTTAATTGTTCATCACAATTAATTTTTCGGCCATCTTTAGGATCTTGTAATTGATGTTTTTTAATATAAACCCATAATTCTTTAATAACTCCTGTTCTAGGAAGCTAAAACAAAACAAAACAAAAGAGAAAGAAATATTAGTTAAATGTCATTTGTTTGATAATAATAATAAAATAAATAAATAAATAAAATAGTAAATAATAAATTATTAACTTACTCTATCATGATTCAATAACTTTGCTAATTTAGGGGATAGTATTTGTGGTGCATTAAAGCCATTTAACTTTTTAGGTCCATCATTACTAACTTTTCTTTTCTTCTTTTCTTTTTTACCAGTCTTTGTTTTCTTAGTCATCTTGAGTTTGCTTCCTTTTTTTCTTTTTTTATCTTCTATTAATTCTGAAAGTTCACTAGAGCTATTATCTTCTTCTGCTGCTTCGGGTTCTGCTTCTTCTGAAGGTTGAAGTGCCATAAATTTACTTTCAATTAAAGAGTTTAGGGATGATTTTATATCGTCGATAGAAGTGATGTTATACTTTTGTTGAAGGTATTGACGTACTTTTTTGGTACTAATGGTAGAGAGATCACTATTTTTAAGGAATTCTAAAATAAGATTAATTAATTAATTGTTTGTTTCTTATGTTCTTATATCTTATTTACCTTGTATGCTTCCCCCATATAATTGTTCTAAGTTATTATCGCTATCAGCCATTTTGCTGGAATTTTGTTTTATACAAATTCAAAATTTATTTTAGTTTATATTTTATTTTTATTTTATTTTATGATGATTTTTACAATTTATTCTATTACCTTAAGAAAAATCAGTTAAATTTTAAGAGTTGAATTTAATTGGTTTGAATTTAATTAATTAAAAACAAAGATAAAATAATGGATTATTTTATGGTTAATAATCTGGGGAATAAATCTCTAATAATACTTGATTTCATTTATTAATTTTATTATATATTTATTATATTAAAATGAGTTAGTTTAAAATATTATTAATTTATTATATATATATATATTATATGTTTATATATTTATATATTTATTATGATTAAATTATTATAAAGTTAATAACCCTTATTTTAATAAAAACTTAATTCAACATAATAAATAATCTAATAGGAGATAATAAAACCAATTCATTAGTACTAATTGTATTATTGATATATAAGATGGGGATAATCAAATCTTTAAAGTGGGATAAACTACCAAATAAGCAATTGCCCAAAAGAGAAAACCAAAGAAAATACCCGTAATTTTTTCTAATAAAGTATGAAAATAAACAGAAGTAATCATCAATAACCAAAGAAAGACAGTTAATATACTTCTAGCAGTATAGATAATATATTTTTGAATTGTTTGAGAAGTTGATAATGTAGTATTCTGATTTAAATTAAATGTTCTTCTAGTAGGATGATATAGTAATCGTCCAAATTCTTCCCATAAAAATAAGGAAGCATGAATTAATAATAAACAATGTCCCGATATTAAATGACCATTTTCAAGTGTAGAAGTGCCCAAAGTTTTACAATCCAATACATTTTTAATATTAGAAATAGTACACTTACCACCAGTAAAAAGAAATACTTGATCTCTAAAAGAAGTACCTGAGTAAATTCGTTGCGTTAATAAAACCCAATAAATTGTTGCTGCTAACCATTTTAATAACATTGTTTTTTGAAATTTATTTTGAGAATATTGAATCAAATTTAAACTAAAAAATATTAAACTTGCCCAACCCCACGCATTCTTAGCAAAAATTTGATTGATTGGGTTATTACTCTTTGTAAACCAATTTTTTTCTTCCTTACCAATGAGTTCGGTAAGGATGGCTAATACTAATGGTATAATACCATATAAAAAAAACATAAATAAACGACGGGTTTGAATCTCTTCTGGCTTTGTTGTTATAAAGTTACTACCTCGCTTCTTTGTTATTACCATTTTCCTTTCTACTTTTGTTATTATGGATTGTATAATAGGTTCTGTTTTGTTTTTAAAAGTTAATAAACTTTTACTTTTTATTCTTTATCTTATTTTTTGTAAAAAGTGTGATGTTGGGATGAGATCATTTGAAGCTTTTTTTCAAGCAGAATCGAAAGTTTCTAAATTGATTGGTGGAGGAAGACACTTTATTCGTAAGATTTTAATTTCCACGGTATCAATTATTTGCTTGTAAAATTTTCTATTCTATTAAAATAGTCCGAAATAATAAAAATTGATATTATTAACAATATTGCGTTATTTTATAAACTATTTTATATTAATATTAAATTTTTTAAATGCAAAATGTTTATTATTTTTTTGTTATTAATCAAGTTTGATATCTGAAAAGTTGATTAAATTGATCAAATTAATAGTGGGTATTTTGTTTCAAATTAATTTAAAGTATGTCTATAAAATACACAATTTAGGATAAGTGAAGTATACATAGAAATTATAATAAAATAGGAATTAAACTATTAAACTTATAATTACTGAATAGAATGGACTTTAGTTATATAATTCAACTATAATTTAATAAGTTAAGCTATTAGGGATGTTTTTTTTGATTTCATTATTTTTCCATTTTTTAAGCGTTATTTGAGTGGAAAGATTATTAGTAAAATTCTTAAACACAAAAAAACATCCCCGTTATTTTATTTTATTTCTGTCCTTTGGTCACTTATCCTATAGTTACAATTAGTAGAATATATACGTTGACTGTTCCTTAATAAACTTTAAAGTTATTAAACTCATTCAAAACAATACTTGTAAAATAGTAAATCAATATCATAAAAATAACAACTAAATAAAAAATGGTATCACCTTTTAAGTAGCCACTTATTTAATTTATTTTCGAATACATTAATTTATGGTATCTCTCAATATATAAAAAAGAAAATTGTAACGCTTCAGCCTTTAAAGTAATTAGTTTTTATAATCATCAAAAATTAAAACAAAAGCTTACAATAACTCCAAATCATTCATTCTTCCCCTTGTAACATTCTAAAATTATGAAATACTTTTTGAATTGGAATAACATGCTCATTGTCTTGTTTACATCTTAATTGATTCTTTCGATCAGTTTCATTATGATCTTGAAATTCAGTCAAAAATATTAATTCTTCTTCGTCATCAATACCTTCTCTTTCAATATATTCCGTCCAACCATACTGTAAAAAGACTAAATAATGATTTTCTATGATTAAAGGATATACTTTTTTAAAAATTAAATGAGTTACTATCTTTTGATTCTTTTTGTGATAAACCTAATAATGAACTTGCATGTGACAGACTTATTTTATCAAAAAGAATGGAGATGGAACGTACTAATTTACTTTGAAATTCCACTATTTAAACCAAAAATTCAATATATTAATATTCATAAATAATATAAAAACTTACATAAAAACCTAGTTAATAAACCTTGTAATTCACTTGGCCATTGATCAAAATTAGTTTTAATTTCATTAGGTTGAACTCGGTTATATTCGGCTACATAAATATTTTCTTCATATTGTAAAATATAGGGGAGGATTTGATTGAGTTTTCCGGCTTCTAAACTCGAGTGGATCAAAAACAATATTTTAATCGCTTTTGTATGATTCGTTTGAATACGTGAATGTAGGTTTTGTATCTTGATACTATAAAATCAAGTGACACTTGTTTAAAAAAGAGCTGATAACATTGATAATATTAGAACTACCTGTCATTATTTAATAAGTATAAAACCAATAATAACTCATAAATCTTTTTTAATATAATTGCGTTGTTTTCAAATATTAATACCTTTTGTTATAAGAATGTTTAGTATTAACAAGCTTATTATTTTAATTTTAAATTTTCTTACTTCAAGTTCTAACTCTTCAACAGTTTCAATTGCTTGAGTTAATTTGGTCGTTTCTACTATTGAATATACATCCTTTAATAAATTAGCATCCATTTGTGTTGATAATTTAAAAAATGAGTTTTGAGTTATGATGCAAACATTTTAAAAATCAAAATTTGAGTTTTTTTTGCATAAAAATAAAGTCACAAA